>JAJOZX010000476.1:1350000-1447573 GCA_023014485.1 Bathynomus jamesi | reverse complement strand
CAAAAAGGATCTGATGCCTCTCCTGAAAAATAATAATATTTGAGATGAGTGGGTTTTATATCGCATTCAAATGTAATTGATTTACGGCATCCAACTGAGACCAGATAGAATTTTATTTCAATACAATGTATGCACAATTGTGTTTTTTAAGTATAGTTTTGCATTATAAAGCGTTTTTTTTCAATTATTTTTTTTGATAGAACACTTAGTTTTTATGTTATGAACATATTTTTATTTGTGGACAACCGGCTGATGGTCATTTTGCTTTTATGTAAAATGCGAGAGATGGTTTGAGTTACAAACATTAAATGACTGAATACATCATTTTTGTGTTCTAATACACCAAAAAACAAGTGAGGTAAATAAATTTGAAATAAAAAGTTGTGTTTCATTCTGCCCTACTCTACGTGCGATAAAATCTTCTTTGAAATACCTTAAAAGAATAGACTAAACTTTTTGGATGATCCTGTCAATTTGTACAGTTTCAAATACAATACATTCATTCCTAACCTTAACCCTACAAAAGATTCTGGGGTTAAGATATTAAATATAGAGGAAACTGAACATCAATGAAGTTGGTGAAAACTTGAAGTGAAGCAAACTGAATTTTAAGTTTACGAAATAAAAAGTTAAAAAATATTAAATAAATTTTGGAGAATGGTAAAATAAAAACGAAATCGCTATAACTGTAACGCACTTAAATTAAAAATAATATAATAAAAAAACAAGTTACGTATAAATTTTTTAAACTTTTAAATAAAATTAAAATTAAAATAAACTGTGTTACGTATAAATCTTAATACAAATTCACTTAAATGAAATTTAAAATAAAATAAAATGTGAAGCCTCATCTACGAGGCACGTACAGGGTGTCCACAATGTTTAGTCACCCCCAGTAAAATACTAACTGGTTTTCGTTTTTCTTTCAGACCCATTTGAAATGTGTGATAGCGGCAACTATACGATTGAACAACGTATACTGACTAGTACCTGGATCCGTGAGCGATCACGTAATGGCAAAACCATTGGAGGAACTGCACGATTCAATCGGTCCTGGAAGTCTGCACGAATATTTTCAATGTTTTTACCATTACGTGGTAAGCTCATAGACTCGGGTACTAGCCAATATGCGTTGTTCAATCGTATAGTTGACGCTATCACACATTTTAAATGGGTCTGAAAGAAAAATGAGAATCAGTTGGTATTTTACTGGGGTGACAAGACAATGTGAACACCCTGTACTTTAAAATGTCTACTGTCGTAACCATGAAGTTTGCATGCAGAAATCTTTTGTAAAATAAGTGCAGAAATTTTAGTTTTAAGATTTCGTTGTGTACATCTCTAAAAGCAAGGTGGTTTGGCTTATAAATATTCATGAACGAATAAATCAGAAATGTTTCAGATTGTTTAACGTTTGTTCTATCTTAATTCAGATTCTCAGGTAAGTGATAAAGCCGAACCACGTTGGGACAGAGGTTTATCACCGAGACCCGGCCCAAAAGGAAGGGCAATCCAACGGATTTGGGTGTATATATACGAAATGGTTGGGTTCCTCTTTCGTGGGTCGGAAAAGTTTTGGATTCGTTTCGCGGGATGGTGCGACTTTTGTAAGGCAGATTCGAAGACGCTTGATAAAATTGAACAACGACGTGAGTCATAAAATTGGGACTTCGAATCTGTTAACTTTATTTAAATGTATTCATGGGAAAAGGAGAGTCTATGCTTGGAAGTCGGTCCAGCTCCAATCAGGGGCACAGAATTCCTGGGAAACTTAGTGAAGACTCTTTCTTCTCTTATGTATGGGTAATAGATTTCAGGGGGACGGCCTTGAGAGAAACAAATGGTATGATAGGTTTTCAAAATACTAGTACACGTGTTCCTTAAGAATTGTAAGGTAAATTTAAAATTGTTAAGTCAGTTGGTAGTCGTCCTCCTTGAAATTAACTGTGGCTATATAAACTCTGTTAGACGTGTGGTGTAAGAAAAAAATCTAGAAGCCTCATGATTGTAATTAAGAACTTGTATTGCATTTCATTCGTTTACGCGAAACTTGTGTATAAGAATTTTATTGTTAGCGACCTGCAACGAGAATTTGGTTAAGAAGATCTTAATTAATGTTAGCCAACGGACCAAGAATTTTGTGAAATTGGTTCAAATTAAATGTGAAACGGTACGTCTGTGCCCTAGTTTGCATGACCCGTCTATTGGCTGACGAAGGGAGCCACTCTATTGGGCGGATTTTCGCTTAGTTGTATGCGAGCGATAAGTCTACGGTCTTTACGTAGAACAATTGAGAGTAACGGTATACCTCCATCGTAAGTAACCCATCTCTTCAATTCTCTTGGTCGATTTTGACCACTTCATTTCTTGTTATTTGTTTTGGTGCACTAAAATATAAAGCCCCTCTATATAAATGACTTAAATTCAGGTAACTGTGAACTCTTTCTTTGGATTTATAATTGAATTGTATTTCACTGTAAATTGGTAAATTTAAACGATTTAAATTCAGATAACTGTGAACTTTGTCTTTGAATTTAAAATTGGATTGCATTGTATGAAAAGTGATAAATTTACTTCAGAATAAATTTCCTAAATTCATTTACTGTTTCGAGTGACATTTAAACTTTATAAGAGGGCGTGTGTTGTTTTAGATACCTTGCAATAGGCCTCTTTTGTAAGCTGAGGGTCAATTAACATTCAAAGATTGAAATTCAAAGTAGGCTTTCAGTAAGCCGAAGGAACTTACGCCTGTCAATTTAAAGGGTCATCCGAGTGGATAGGCCGAGTCGTCCTGAACGAAAAGAAGAAATAATTTGAAATACAGGGTGTCCCGTAAGTCTGGACCCATAGGGAAAAATAATAAAATTACAAAATAGTCCAAAAATTTATTACATAATCTGTTCAAAGTGTCCGCCGTTGTGTCGCACACATAGTTGAAGACGCAATCTCCACTGCGACAGCACTTTCTGAATCACAGTCGCAGAAATTTCTTGACACGCCTCCACAATGCGTGCTTTAAGGTGGAAAATGTTCTGAAGTTTGACCTCGTACACTTTGGCTTTCAAGTGGCCCCACAAATAAAACTCCAGTGGAGTAAGATCATAATAAAAAAATAATAAAAATAATAATAAAAATAATAAAAAATATATTATAAATAAATTTTTGGACTATTTTGTAATTTTATTATTTTTCCCTATGGGTCCAGACTTACGGGACACCCTGTAGAATTAAAGGGTAGCGCCCAACTTAAAGGGTGTCAGTGAAGTGAATTAACATAATTAAAAGGGTGTCCAACACCATAAATAAATAAACGGGTTGGGCACTACATAAATGGTGTCAGAAGTTGCAAAAGAAAGAAAGGTGCGCACACCTAAGTAAAAGAGTTGCACACAACACTACTTACTTCCTTTTAGATAAGGACCGTTATATACAATATTAAAAAGATTGTCAACTTAAAGATGTCACATATCTTATCTACCCACAACAGTACCAGTCTGAAATCTCATTGTAACCAAATAGATAATAATAATAATACTTGAGGAAAAGGTCACGTGGCGAAGGAGACCTATAGCTTTACGTGAGATTAAGCCATCTACGGGTCGCTACGTCACCTGTATAGCGGACGATCACCCATCGAACTACCGAACAAATCTAACGACGCTTAATCTCGGTGGTCTAACGAGAAGCGGTGTTGCGGCGTGGTCACGAGGTAACCCACAAAAACGAGAAACTAATTAAATATAACTAATCACATTTTTTTATCTTCCGTGTTAAAATTATTATATCAATATTTTATCAGTGGCATCTTGCGCAAAGTCCCTGACCAGTCACGTGGACAGGATGAGAGCATCTCTCTAAATCGAATCCCCCAAAATGAGGAGGGATGCTGCAGAGAGTGGAACGGGGGTCGATTGTGAACAGTTGTTCAAAAGCAACAAAAGTTTCATTCTTTCGCCGAAAAACAGAGGAAGTTTATAAGCAACAAATGTTAATTTTAACTTCGAACATTCGTTCTAATTAAGAGACGGATGAACGCGGAGGAATCTTAACCAGAACTTCTTTGCCCCCAAATAAACCCTCTGAATCACTTATTAGATAGCTCCGTGACCAAACTAAACACTTCGGGATAAGAAACACACACACACACACACGCGCGCGCGCAACCTTGAACAGCCATATTTCTTGTGCACTTAAAACTTTATGAAAAATTTATATGAAAAGTTAAGATTTAATGAAAATAAAATGGCTCCATATATCTTACGGCACATAAAAATATAAATAAGCACTGTATAAAATAATTAATTTTCGAGGTAATATGTGTGAGTGAAAATAGGTATTTACACACACACACACACACACACACACACACACACACACACACTATATATATATATGATTCTGGACAAGGGCTTGTTTCTAGGGAAGCGGCATTTCAAGATGAATAAAATAACAAACACTTGAACTAACATTCTTTAATCACCAAACGTTTCGGTTGTCTTAATTCCCACCTTCAGTGGTAGTCATTAACTAAAACTAAGACAATTACATTACATTCAAAAGTTAAAAAGGGAACCTTAAAATATATACACCTTATTTGTTTATATTATATGGTAGTACATGGTTTAAAATGCTAACAGATCATTTCAAGCAATTAATGTCCACTATATATCTATATATATATATATATATATATATATATATATATATATATATATATATATATAATGAATACACACACACACACACAGAGGTGGGTAGTAGTGAAGTACAGTAAATGTACTTAAGTGCCTGTACTTAGTAGCTTTTTCGAGAATGTACTTTCTAGAAAGTACATTTTTTGGTAATATTTTTACTCTAACTTTAGTATAATCTTGGGAAAATTTTGTACTTTAACTTAAGTACAATGTTGCGAAACTCTGAAAAGTACGAAGTAACAAACACAGCTGTATGCTTGACAATTTCATTCAAAATTGGTAAACAAATACGACTAAATACGCCACTTCCTGCATCTGCAGCCTGTGAATGACTGTTCAGTGTTGCTGGACTAATTTTTAGTCCAAAAAGAGCCAGGATAGAATGCAAAAACTTTGAAAATCAGCTGTTGTTGAAACTAAAAACGAAATTTTGTCCATAATGCATACGTATTATGATAAATTATTAGATAATAAATTATAGTGCTTAATATAAATTCCGACTTATAATAATCCTAATTCTGTATCCTAATGATGTCTGTTTGCCATAATGATGTTAATTTTATATTATTATATATTTGTAGTGTATTTTATTTCATTTTTAAAAGGTACTTCTTACTTTCAGTACTTAAGTACATTATAAAACACTTACTTTTGTGCTTCAACTTAAGTACTTTTGATAACGTGTACTTTTACTTTAACTTGAATACATTTTTTAAAGATTACTTGTACTTTAACTAAGTAACAAATGAAAGTACTGTACCCACCCCTGTGTGTATATATGTTAACCCCTCCGTCTATGGTCTTGGGCGGTTCGAGGTTGACGGGGGTTTGGCTAGGTGGCAGCAACGGATTTGTTACTCTGGATTACTCTCCGATTTCTTCTTGTAGGGGATCGGAGGCTTCTGTGAAGCTTACTAAATTCTCTAAGGGTTCCACGATTCTTCTTGTAGCGTATCGGAAAATTATTTTTCTCTATTTTAAGACTAAGTTCTCTGAAGAAAGCAAGGCTCGAAGGAGAAGACAAAGATATTCTCTTACTGTAGTTTACTGCTAAAATGTTAAGGTAATGAATGCTCAGCCTCTAAGTCAGATCAGACAGAATCAGAATCAGAATCAGAATAATCACTGGAGAAATTCTACACGTTTATATACATAAATTTTGCTGACATCATTATTATTTAATGCTGACCTGTTTTGTTTTTTATTCTCAATAGGCTGAATTATTTTGCAAAATATTTGAAGTTAAGGTAAATATTTTAGCCGTAGCAATGTTTAGACAGATAAGCAAGATACTTGAAGATGAAGCCATATTTTTACTTTAAACCGCATATTGACAGATCTGATGTTATTATGATCTGTTAATTAACTAAAAATGGAAACTGAAATATGCATTTTATTATGGATTAAAATTAAACATGCATATGAACCAAAATTAAATGCTTAAAATTTAATATTAAGTGTTAAGAAAGACATGACTTCATCTTTTGCAACGAAGAGAGAATGCATGAAGAAAATTAATATTGCAGAATTTAACACGATTACATTATTAAGGTAATCTAAAAAAATGATTAAGTAATTTAAAAAGAAATAATTAATTAATTAATTATTCAGCAAAAATAAAATAGAAAGAAAAATAAGAATATATGAATATAAGAATACATGAATATAAGAATTATTCTTTGTTCATTTTCACACACACACACACACATATATATATATATATATATATATACACACGTGTGTGTGTGTGTGTTTTGTTTTGCCCGTGTAACGGTTACACGTGTTTCGATCGAAGTCCGAATAAATGCGGTATTCCAGCAAAAATCCTGCAGTTAATCAGTTTTAAACGGTGCCGATATTTTTGAGTTAATTCATAGTGTACAGTGGTATTTCTCTTTAAGAAGTAAAAATCGCGGCATATGTCAAAAAGTAACTATAAACGAAGCGAATTAATCTATACACCATTTTTTCCGAGTGTTTCTTTGTAAAGAAAATTAGTTGCCTATCGCGAGGCCAAGATTCCTGTAATTACCCCCCCCCCCCCAATTATCCCCCGCGGTCACAGTGGCGAACACCAATCAGTGAGAAGTGTACAGCGTGCCACATCCCCCATCCCCCGAAGTAATGGAGATTACTTTCCCTCACTCAGCTTGAGTCAACCCCCACCCAATACTTCCCATAATACCCCTTTTGAGTCAATTTTGTGTACCAGGACCTACCCTCTGTCAGTAACATGGAAATGGTAAATAAATTCCTGCAACTCTGTGGTATCTGCAACAATGCAACAAATGAGGAAAAGGCGATGAGGTGCGATCTCTGCCAGTTGCTTTTTTATTTCAGATGCCTAGAATGGGAAGATAAAAAATCTCCCTCATAACGAACGCAAAGCAACTTAATGGGATAGTTTTTCTGCGAAAATTGCATGACCGAAATAAACTCTTTTACGATATTTAAAGCAGAAAGAGACTATGAGAAGGAAGTAAAATAGGAAAGTCTGAATAAAGAACAGAGGAAAACAGAAGAAACGAAGAAAAGCGAAGTAGAAATAGATCAAATACCGTCACACAACGAGGCCGAAACCATAGAGGTAACAGATAATATAAAGACAACAGCCAGTAAAAAGGCAATGAAGGGCATTAGCACAAAGAGCGCAAATAGGAAAAGACAAGCGTGCAATCAAGAAAACAGAGTGAAACTGTCCCCCAATAAGAAGCAAAAAACAAAGGCCCCGAGTAAATATGGGGAAGGAATTATAAGGAGATATTATGTAAAAGATAAGTGAAGATATAAGAGAGGACAATGTATATATGAACATCCTCCAATATGCAATTTCTTCTATAATAATGGTCATTATAAATTCGGTGACAGATGGAGATTCTACCACCCGGACATCTGCAGGACTTAAGCAAAATATGGAACCTGCAAATGCGAAAAAAAATGCTACTATCAACATCTCCCGACGAACCCATAGGACAAAGGACAAAGTTTAAAAGACAGTAGGAATAACAATAGGAACACAAAAAGCGAACAGAATTTTTTCAACATCACGGACAGATACGGTTGCTAAATGTCATACAACGCATGCAGTTGACACAGCTGGAAACCCCCGGCCAAACCGCTTCTGGGCAAGAAGTTACCAGAACATGGCAACGAAACAAGCGAAACCGAAAGAAAACGAACTTGAAATGCACAAGGAGCAACGAAAAACAAAGAACATAAATATTGTCCTGGCTAATGTTCAAGGAATAAAACCAAACCAGTCACTCAACAAAGTTTTGTATCTGAAAAGATTTATGGTCGAAACAAGGGCGGACATCGCATGCCCCACAGAAACTCATTTTAAGGATTGCCAAGGAAATTCCGAAAACTGCGAACATTATATTGATAAGAAAGAGATAAATATAGAGGGTTTCAACTTACTAAGTGATGATAGAACAGCTATACGTAAAGGTGGCTGTGTTATATATGTACATGAAAGTCATATGGCAGAGACTGTAATAAGTAAATCAAACAGCTTTGCGGAACCCCTAGCAGTGGAAATAGAAAAACTAAACGTGATACTGATAGTCATCTATAGACCTCCAAACACTCCAACCGAAAAATTCTCCGATGCCATTGATGATATCAGAAACCTAATAAAGGCGATAACGCATAAACCCTCCATCCCCCAATACAATGCTCTGCGGAGACTTTAATTTCCCGTTTATAAAATACAAAAAGGCGGACATATATATACACCAGGACAAGGGGTGCACAAGAGAAGACCAAGAGCAAGCAAAATGTTGATGGCTCTCAGAAACGAATTTATGCTGACACGGAAGACAACAGAGAATACCAGAAAAAATAACTGCCTAGATCTGGTATTTACGAATAACACGAATTTGATTGCTGATATAAAAATAACCCCAACCATTATCTCAGACCACAACTTAATCGAGATATCAACAAATATGGCAACAACATTAAAAGACCATACACATATTGAAGAAAGAAGCAAATTTGGGACTTTTACCTTAAACTCCAAGACTATAAATTGGGAAGCAATCAGAATGCACATGGCCCAAATAGAGTGGAGAACAGTTTTAGAGAATAAAACAACTGAAGAAATGCTAACAACCTTCGAAGAAAAGACGCTGAGAATTTTAGAAAAGTATGCTCCGTAATCACAGCCAAAAGGAAAGAGGAACTGGCTAGAGAAGCAAAAGAGAAGAATATTCCGCAAAAGAAAGAGAGTGGAAGCGAAGTTAGCCAACTGCGGAGATAACAATGCCAGGAAAATAATAAAAGAAAAACTGGAGGGTGTCGATAAGGAAATACAAATCCTGATTAAGGTCCATACAGAGAAGGAAGATGAAAAGGCGGTAGAAGCAATAAAGGAAAATCCAAAATACTCCTATAGCTTTGCGAAAAGGAAAACAAAAACGTGTGCCACTGTGGGGCCCTTAAGGAAAAGAATTAATGGACTAACAGACGATCTAAAACAAATATCTGAAACATTGAGAGCCCAGTATGAATCGGTTTTCAGTACCCCAAAAAGTGACAAAGCGATACCTGACATGAATGCATTCTTTGAAGAGAAATTGCAAGGAAAGTGTATAACAGACTTTGATTTTACCCCAGAAGATGGAGCGAGAGCTACAGGACAAATGAAATCACATTCAGCTGCAGGCCCGGACAATTCGAACACATAATTATTGGTTAACGACTGTAAAAATGAAAGAGCTACACCCTTATATTGGATATGGAGAAGATCTCTAGACACTGGGGAAATACCGAGTATCTTGAAAAGAGAAAACATTGTCCCTTTATATAAAGGAGCGGATAAATCTCAAGCAAAGAACTGTAGACTAGTGTCATTGACGTCCCACCTCACCAAAGTATTTAAAAGAATAGTTAGGGAAAAAATCTATGATTTCTTGGAGACACTGGAAAGATTCAACGAAAATCAACACGGATTCCGATCAGGAAGATCATGCCTATCACAACTTAGAGAGCAGCACTATAACAATCAGGGATGGGGCCAAATACGTATTTGTATTTGAGGCATTCTAAGGATGTGTATTTGTATTTGATTACTGTATTTGCTGTATTTTTCAAATACATGTCATATACAAAGTTGAAAGTACCAACTCTCTTTATGTCGCATATATAATATATACAATTATTGTTTAGAACATATAAATGACAAATGCACGACAGATTACACTTGTCTAAACATGCTGAACTTTGTATAGTTTAAAAAGCTGACAAATCATTAGTGGGCCAAACATCACTAATGAAATGCAACAGTCATCAGTTAACTGTGTAATTACATGGACGCGTCCGAGTAGAAGTTGCAATGTCAAGGTTAGTATTTAAAAGTTTTTGGCCTAAACAGCTTCCTCCGCTCCTGAAGAGAGACATTTTAGTGTTGCGGGCAAAGTTTTTCGTCTAGACAGGTGTAATTTAAATGAGTCACGATTTGAAGATTTAATGTTTATTAAATGTAACCAGTAACAACAAGTAATCAATAGCTTTTTTTTTAAAAACATTGTTTTGTATATTTTTTGACAGTATTATATCATATGTCAGTGGAAGTAATGGTGCGTATTTGTATTTGTATTTGATAATTGATAAAATGAAATATTTGTATATGTATTTGTATTTGATAATTGATAAACTGAAATTTTTGTATTTGTATTTGTATTTGATATTCCTTATAGGAGTGTATTTGTATTTGTACCCCATCCCTGAATTAACAATATCCTAGATGTACTGGAAGGCAATGGCAACTACGATGTCATATACACGGATTTTGCTAAAGCTTTCGACGAACATGATCATGATATAATAGCACATAAAATGAAATATATGAGAATAACAGGCAAAGTGGGAAAATGGATCTACAACTTCCTCAGAGAACGTCTACAGGTCGTCAAAATTCAAGGTATATCATCATCAGAATTGGAAGTAGGCATCTCAGTACCACAAGGTACAGTACTGGCCCCACTCCTGTTCATTATCATGCTAACAGACATAGACAATGGAGTAAACAGCAACAGTATAGTAACATCCTTTGCAGACGATACAAAGACCAGCAGAAAAATCTGCGATGCAAATGAAGTGGAAGCCTTGCAGAGGGATACGAACAAAATTTACAAATGGTCAAAAGACAACAACATGAAATTTGGCACCGAGAAATTTCGGCTCTTGAAATATGGTAGAAATGAGGAACTTAAACAGACTGCATATTATGCTCCAGATAGAGGGGAAATTCAGAGAAGCACGAAAGCGATCGATTTGTGGGTAATAATAACCGATGATGCGAAATTCGAAATACAAAATCAGATAGCGATAAACAAAGCAAAAAGAGTCTCGAGACAGGTACTAAGAACGTTCAAAAGAAGGGGCAAGACAGTAATGATTCCCCTGCTGAGAACACTGATCATACCAAGACTTGAATACTGCTCATTCTTGACGTCCCCATATAAAAAGGAAGAGACTAACAGACTAGAAGAAACTCAGAGACATTTCACAGCAAAGATTGATGGCTGCAAAGAGCTCAACTACTGGGAAAGACTACGTAAACTAAATCTGTACTCCCTGGAAAGAATAAGAGAGAGGTACACCATAATCTACAGATGGAAAATGTTCGAAAAACTGGTACCAAACCTCAAACTAAACCCAATTACCATCCAAACAATACTGAAAAATAGGAAAGCAGAATGTATAGTGTTCCCAAATTAAAGGCCTGGCAAGGAACCTCTTCAACACTGAAGGAAAACAGCTTGGTTGTCAGAGGGCCAAGACTTTTTAACCAGCTTCCAAAGGACCTCAGAAACGTTACAGGGGTCAAAGTTGAAGTCTACGAAAGAATATAGACACCTGGCTCAGGACGGTATCAGATGAGCCGGGTGTACCTGGTTATGTGCTGTGGAGAGAGCAAGAAAGCAACTCTCTCCTCCACCAAGCCAGGCCTAGAAGCGGGACCACCAGCTTGACCTTCGTGTGAAGAGAGACCAACACACGGAACCTGAACGAGGTTAACGAGGTGTATATATACAGGGTGTCCCAAAAAATGTATACACACTTTAACAGCTGATAGCTCAATTGATGTTTCTTTCTTTCCAGGTTAAACCCATTAGAATTAATAATGGCAGTCAGACTAAGCTTTGAACAAAGGAAATTCATTCTAAAATGCTACTGGAAGTGTGAAAACGCAGTTGAAGTGCAATGACAGTTTAGGAGGGAGTTTCAAACAGATCCACCAGCGCGACTTACCATCACTCAAATTAGAGATAAGTTTGAAGCCGATGGAACTGTTCAGAATGTCCACAAGAAGCGTTCCGCAAGACCACGGACATCGACAAGCCCCACAAAGCAAGAAAGGGTACTGGAAACGTATCACCAAAGTCCAAGAAAATCTGTGAGGCAAGCGAGTCGTGAGGTAGGAATTTCAAAATCGTCTGTCCAACGCATTTTGAAGCGCTGTCAATGGAAAAGTTACATTCCAAGATTAGTCCATGCTATTAATGAAGATGATCCGGACCGAAGAGTGGAGTATTGCGAGTGGTACTTGGCACGATGTGTAGAAGATGCACACTTTCCAACAAAGATTGTGTGGAGTGATGAGGCTAAATTTAAATTAAATGGTTCAATTAACCGCCACAATTGCACCTACTGGGGACCTGAGAATCCGCATGTTATGGTGGAACATCATGTTATTTACCAGGAGTTACAGTGTGGTGCGGCTTATCATCAAGAGGATTAATTGGACCACTCTTCTTTGACGCTACTGTGACTGGTCCCGTTTACTTGAACTTGCTGCGACAGTCTGTCATGCCAAGCATTAGAGAGGACTTTGAAGATGAGGAGTTTTATTTCAGCAAGATGGGGCACCCCCCACTACCATCGCGATGTTAGATCCTACCTTGATGAGATCTTGCCAAACAGGTGGATTGGACGAAGGGGTTTCGTAGAATACACTCCGCGTTCACCAGACCTCACACCACCAGACTTTTTTTTATGGGGATACTTAAAAGACAAAGTCTACGCTATAAAACCTGCAACAGTCGCTGAATTGAGAGCAGCCATTGAACGAGAATGCACACAAATACCAAACGAAATGTTTCGTGATGTTTGCGATTCCATTGCTTCGCGTTATCAGCAGTGCCAGCAGTGCCTGGACCAGAACGGACGTCAGTTTGAAAACAGGCGTTGACAAAACAATTAAATAATGTCTGTAGATTCTATTACATTTTGAAAATGAAATGTATTTTAATAAACACTGCCTTTATAATTATTTAAAGTGTGTATACATTTTTTTGGGACGCCCTGTATATATACCTATATCCCTGACGAGGTGTACTTCTGAATACACGAAAGACCTTGGAATCATTTTTCGTTTTCCTTGTGGGTTTGTATCATTCATTCATTTCACGTGTTTAATTGTGAAATTCATCCCATATATATATATATATATATATATATATATATATATATGCGGGATGCGCCTCGGTGGTGTAGTGGTTAGCGTCGCTGACTACGAATCCATCGGCCCCGGGTTCGAGACCCGACGGCAGCCGGCGCGCAGCAAAACCCAGCTGTTCAGCCGTCCACACAATAAAGAAAGTGGTTGATAGATAAATGGGTACCCTAGGTGGCCTAGTGGTTAAGACACTGGGCTGCTAATGGGGCGTGGTTCGGATTCCACGTTAAACTGTAGGTCTAAGGTGGAGTGAAAAGCTTGACCTTCGTCAGAATGAACAATTCGGGCTGAAGCTAACCAAAGGTTATGTATATATTATGGAGAGAGAGAGAGAGAGAGAGAGGTTAACAAAGACCCTAAGATCCACCCAAGAAGAAAGTAGAAAAGTTAGTAATAGTTAGTAATGAAAAAAGAACACTGAAAACTTATACCATGCTTACACATATAGACGTGTAAAGCTTTCATACAGGAATAGTAGTAATAGTAAAGTATAGAGAGACAAGAATCTCTCCTTCCTCCGTAAGCCACTGCTAACAGAAAATAATGGTGAAAGAACATTTATAAGAAAGTAGAAAAAGTATGATGAGAAGAATAGCTTCAGAGTTCATTCACACCATGCGTACACTTATCTCGTGTACTCAGTTTCGCATTAGAAGACAGCGGAAAATACAGGATAGCATGACTACTAAACTACTCATCTAATCTACGCCATGCATTTTCTTTAAGAAGAGAGAGAGAGAGAGAGAGAGAGAGAGAGAGAGAGAAAAAAAAATCGATTTTAGTTCTACCAAAAAAAACATTTTCAAATATCACTTCTTAATTCTATATTGATCTCATTTCCAAGTCACCTCACATTTGACGTTTTCAGAGTGCTCATTTTGTTTAGTGTTAAAGGCTTGACCTTCAGTTAAAATGGGAAGACGCTTTAAAAGCAGTTTCTGTCACGGTGTGTGATCCACCTCTCTGCGTTCCCTATTTCCATCCTCAAAGTGAGAAAGCGAAAGTTTTATTTTTTGGAGAATAATAAAATTTTCAGTTGAAATTCAATGTAAATCCGACAAAAATCAATGCATTTCCCTTCACATATTTTACTTGACTCTCGATTATTTTTTCATTTCATTAAATTATAATGGTTTAATTTGAAATATAAAATATTCACGGTCAAATGGGTAGAAGTCAAGAGAGATGCTAATAAGTTTTCGTAAATTATGAATCTTCATTAAAAATTCATTCTTCTTCCTCAACAAAGTTAACGCATAAAACTCTGAGAATTGACTTTTAAAGCCTGATGATCAAGACAGATTAACTGATAACCAGAAAAGTCAATTCATATAAACTAATTCGCTTTGCAACCAACCGTTGCCAAGGACTTTTCTAAAGAGCACGTTATTTGTAATGAATATTGGTTATTAGTACAAATATCGTATATGTACCACAAGTTTTATTTCTGCAGCATTTAAAGAGTAATCATATCTTCGAAATGTCCCTAGCAACGTGTGGTTACTAAGCAAAGCATAACTGTACTTAATTTGTTATCTGTAACTATGTTCTCGTTACGATTAACGCGCATTATTCCGTGATTTATTTACCTTCAGGAAGTTTGTTCCCACGCGAGACTAACACCGGATGAAGATTTTTGTTCCACGCACCACCGTGCTTGGACAAATCTTAAAGCAAATTTAAAAGCAAGTGAAAGTTTTAAAGCAAAGAAGGGAGGTTGAAAAGAAGGAAAGAAATTTAAAGATAAAATGAAAATTTTAAAGTAAAGGAGGGAATCCGAGTGAAAATTTTACAATACTTCTACGCCCTAATAAATGCTTCTAATTCGGGGTTTAAGGCAAGATAAGCATCTAGTTTCTTTTTAAAGGATTCGAGCAAATTACTTTCAACTATATTAGCTATCAATCCATTCCACAAATTAACTATACGATTGAAGAAAAAATGTTTAGCTTCATTAGAATTAAAATGTTTACCCACTAATTTGAGAACATTACCGCGAGTTCTATCTGCATTTCCGACGGTGAAATATTTTTTGGCGTCGACATTATCAAAACTGAATCATTTTAAAAACCTGGATTAAATCTCCTTGAATTCGCTTTCATAAATTTAACATTTCTAAACGGGCAGCGTATAATTTGTTTCTAAGAATCATTTTAGTAGCCCGTCGCTGCACTCTCTCCATTCTGTCTATGTCCTGTCGTAAATATGGGAACCAGAACTGAACGCAGTATTCAGGTGATCTTCCAGTAAATCCTAAGATTCTATTTATTTTTGTGACCGCTTCGATACATTGCTTACTCGGTTTAAGAGTGCCAGCAACAATAATACCTAAATCTTTCTCTTCCATAATACTCGTTAGTGTCTTGTCGCGCATAAAATATTTTAACATTGTTTCTACCGATGTGCAACGTTTTACATTTATCTATATTATAGTTCATTTGCCAACTTTCTGCCCACTCGAGTAATTTATTAATATCTTCTTGAACCTGCAAACGTTCTACCGCTGATTTTGTTCGTCCCCCTAGTTTGGTATCATCCCCAAATTTTGAAATTATACTCTTAATTCCTCTGTCGATGTCATTGATATAAGTAATAAAAAGAACTGGTCCCAGAACTCATCCCTGAGTCACGCCGATAGTTACACTTTTTCAGTTAGACACTTTGCCGTTAATGAGCACGCTTTGTTTACGTCCACTAAGCCAGTTTTTAATTCATTTCAGAACATTTCCATAAACTCCGTGAGAATGGAGTTTACCTAATGATTTCCTATGTGACATTTTATCAAACGCCTTTTAAAAGTCGAAATCTATTGTTTTACTCTCGTCATATATAAATATATGATGAATTATAAATAATATAAATATTATTTACAATATCATTAAAGAAATCGAATAAATTACTAAGACAAGAACGATTACGTCGAAAGCTGTGTTGAGAATCTTTAATTAATTTATTCATTTCTAAGTGATTAACTGTTTTGTAAGGAACGATCGTCTCCATAAGCTTATCAACTACTGAAGTTAGCTTAATGGGATGGTAATTTCCCGGAAGTAATTTGTCCCCTTCTTTAAATATTGGCGTAATGTCTGCAAGTTTCCAACCGAACGGAACTTCTCCAGACTGTAATAATGTATTATTATTATTATTATTATTATTATTTAATTAATTAATTCAATATATATATGTGAGGGGAGAGATTATTGCGCAGTTCATTTCTTTAAGTCGAGAGTTCTAAGATCCGTCCAACGGAGCCATTTTGCAATTTGTTTTTTGTAATAAAATATAATAAATAATTTTGTGCATCTAATCAGACAGCACTTCCATAAAATTTTATTCTTTTGTGAAATCTAGGTAAAGCAAGTCAGTCCATAAATTTACAAAAATACCATAGCCATAAAAATTTTGAGCTTCACATCCAAAGCCAGCGAACAAAATTTTTGTGAAACTGCACTCATAATGTAAGTGGTTCGTGAGCTTAAAGTAAATGTTAAGTTCTCACTAGTTTAAAAACTTCTGTTCAAAAGGTAAGATGAGCGCTAATTTTGTGGAAAAATTTGTATTTAAAACAAAAAATCATGGACTAGTCTGAAAAATGGCGTCAGAAATTCAAGGTTAAAGAAACAAAAAATATTTAGCGGTAGCTCTTAGAAAGATAGAAAAAAAAAAATATATATATGAACAGAAACAGCATACATATTAAAAAATACATACTGAAACCAGAGCGAACCAATATATATATACACACAAGGCTCTCTCAAGCCATTGTATTGTCTCATGGCCAAGTGGGAAACGTGGTGGCTCGCAAAATTTGAATCTTCAAAGCCATTGGTTCGAATCTCACCCGGGTAAGGTAAGTGTACTTTTAATGTATTTAATCTTAAAATTTAATGTGTAGCTAGTATGTTGTTCCTGATTAGCATAAAATTGATAAGCATGTAATTACACTCGATTAATGAAAATAAACTGAAATGGTATTTAAATGACATTTCCTTTAGTAGATGGCGCCACTCACCAATTATTTTCAAGAATCATTTCCCCAAAAGTATTTCATCAAGCATCGAAGTTTGATGAAAGTATTGTCATCACCTGAGGACACTTGTTCGATGAAAGGATTTCCCACATCTTCATGAAAATTTTAGTTTCAGTGTACACGTTAAAAGCTGCCACTAAATATTTTTTCTTTTTTTAACTTTAGATAGTTAACGCTAAATGTCTTTTGTGTTTTTCTTGCCCTGTTCTTCTTAAGGTTTATTATTATACACAAAAAAGATTTACCTTTTTGCCGAACACATTTTTCAGAATAGTACAATTCTTTTCAAAACGCCTATGTTTTCCTCTCTTTCTCTCTCTCTCCCCCCACCCCTCTGACACTATATACTGTATATATAGAAAGCAATTTTTTGTAAAAATAATAATGATATGAAGGTCTTGACAATGCTGTGTCATCCAAACGTTTCGAAATTACGTTTTCTCACCTCAGTGGAATTCAAAATTATTAGAATATTATTCATTAATAAAGTAAATTTTTTTTCTTTTGCATTTATCTACAACACTTGAAAAGTTCACTGTACAATTGTCACATTTACCAATCAATCAAATTTTTTAATCTTAAAATAAATGAAGTTTAATTAAAGGACTGTTTATTTTTTACAAGAGGACAGTGTACAGTTTCGGAAAAAAATTCAACTAAAATCGTAAAATTTTTAAAAAGCATAAATAATTCCTGATTCCTAATATTTTGTTTTCCTTCTTATATTTTATTTATTTGGTTTACCCATTATAATATTGGCCGGTTCAAGAATAGATTCCGATGGTATGGGCACGAGTCCTGCCAATATATAGGTGGCACAAAATACGTGCACCACAGGATAAATTACATTGAGCATTCAAACTGGTGACCATTAACTTTAAAACACCTTTTGATTAGTTGTACACACGATGTTTTTCAGTTGTTAATGATTGTTAATTATTATTAGTGAATAGAATTGAATTGAATTGAATAAACTTTATTCATAAAATAAATACAATTTACAATTTTTGGTTTTGTTTTAATGCAAATAATTGTAAAATTGGACTATTTATTTAATTATGATAATTTGGCCTTTAAGCTTTAGACTTTAGTGAGCTCTTAATGAAAAATGAAACAGATAGTTGTTATTAATTAATAATATATGTCATGAAATAAATATGAATAATTATTAGAGTAGATATTAATCTTAAGTTATTATAGATTTAAAACAAATACAAAGTCATTATTGAAAGTATGATACAAATACTATACAAGGAACTTAATATTAGATACGAGAGATGAACAATAACAAGTAATGTACGTTTAATCCTAGATTTGTATTAGTATTCCATTATTAATCAAGATTTCAACTTGGTTTTAAACGAATTTACATTCATAATATTTTTATATCAGCATTCGAAGCTTTCCATAGTTTCAGTCCAATGAAAATGGGTAATTTTTGAGATAAAGACAATATAAATTCGGGTATAACGTGCTTTGATATATTTCTGGCCTATTGATGTGAGAGGATTTCTTGATGAGTTACAAAATATTTATTTACCCATTGTAATTTAATGATTTTGTTCTTACACTCGTAAGTAAAAATAAAATGTGCCAGTTTTATTATATCTTTGAACGTTAGTAGTTTTAGCTCTTTAAATAATGCACTAGAATGACCATGGAAATCAGCATCCGATAATAACCTTATTGCTCATTTTTGGATGACAAAGATACTGTTTAATGTTGTTAGCGGAGTTTTCCCAAACAAGGGCCCTTAGCAGTACGATATATAAGGAAGAACAACAGTATGATACAGAGTTAATAAAACCTGTTTAAGGACTACATTTCTAAGTTTAAAAATTATACCAACGCTCCTTGAAATCTTTTTGAGATATAATTTACATGGTCACTCCATTACAAATTCTTGTCGAACATTATACCAAGAAACTTTGTTACAGTACACTCCTTTACAAAGATTTCATCAATATTAAGTTCATCAAAATGCACATTTCGTTTATTAGTAAAAATCATGAAGTTTGTTTTACTGGTATTTAGGAAAAGTTTATTGGTTGTTAACCACTTCATTACACTGATAATTTCTGATTTAAATATATTCTTAGATGAATTAACATTTTTGCAAGAATAAGACACAATTGTATCATCCGTAAACATTATGAATTTAAGTATATCAGATGAACATGGAAGGTCATTTATATATAATAAAAATAACAGTGAACAAAAACTAAGCCCTGTGGTACACCATGTTTGACAAGCGCTTTAGCTGAGCAGACCTTATTTAGTGATACAAAATAATATCTATTGAACACATAATTGAATATTTGAGTTGAATTGAATAACCTTTATTAATAATAAAATAAATACATTAGTTTTACAATTTGCAATGACATAAATAATTGTGAAGCTGGACTACTTATTTTATTTAATTTGGTCCTTAAGCTTTAGGTTTACTGGGCTTTACTGGGCTTTAAAGCCGTAACAGTATAATTTGTTAAGTAGAATATTATGGTCTATTGCATCAAACACCTTACTCAAATCCATAAATATTGATATCATTATTTCTTTGTTCTCTTTAGCTATATTTGCATTTTCCATAAGATTTAAAATAACCACTCCTGTTGTTTTATTACCGAAGCCATATTGATTTGGAAATGATAAATTGTAGGGTTATAAATATATCTGCATTCTACTTTTCACAATTTTTTTCAAAAACCTTGCTGAATACAGATAATGAACACACCAGCCTGTAATTCGTTGCTAGTGCAGGATCATCCCCTTTAAAAAGGGGTTATACAACCAATTTTTAGCATTGATGGGAATATTCCTTTGGAAATACTTTGATAATTATTTTAGCCAAAGTTACAGATATCTTTAACAAGCTTCAATATACAGTAGGTATAGGAATGTTATGAATTTTAATTTTTGTCTTTTTTTATTTACCAATAATATTCCGGACCTCATGATCAAAAGAAAATGAATTTAGTAGGCTCAGTGCATGGGCGTATGGACTCCATTGTTTTTTGGAGGGTGGGACTCGCAGTTTGGCCGAAAAATTTCCAAGGTGCCTGAATTTTCCGATGCCGACATAGTGAACTTCATCCTCCTTAGCCCACTGAACGAGCGATCTGCAGTGCATGATGTGGCTGGAATAACTGCGAGAATAGTAACAACTTTGTAGAAATCTGGTAACAACTCATTCAGTTCATTTCTGTACCTGGCCTCTACGACATCGGCAGCAGTTTTCAATGTAAGAGCCGGATTTTCCGATCTGAAAGTCTGAAATATTCCCTTCTCTGCCTCGAGTCGATCTTTGTCCAACCCATAGAATTCGGCAACTAGCACCAAGCCTTCTTCGGCTGGTGAGGCACTGAGTGTTATGTCGCTTTGTGCCACTATCGCCAGCAGCAACAATGCATGTACTTATTAGCATCTGCTTTGGATTCACAACTGTTGCAAATTTCACTTCCTTTTCATTGTGTTGGGTTTTAGCGTGGTAATTCTTGTAATCAGAACCAACCTCCTTTTTACATTCACTCTCCACATATAACACGCTGGCGATAGCTGCGCTTTCGGGATCCTTTGGTGGACATTTTGCATCTTTTTTCGAGACTTGGACAAAACGTCACACGTCAATCTGATAAGCTACGTCGCGATCTGAAATTGAAAAGATTGAACGAGTACCTCAAAAATGAAATTACATAACAAAAAATTTTAAGACATACATAAAGCAACAAATTTGTTTTTATAAGTTTAATTGCGACAGGTTTATGCGACATTGCAGCCAAGCAAAAAAATTATTGCATAATTTATCATGTTTGGTTTAATTAGTATATCTGAGTCTAATTTTAATAAACTCCAATTTTTCCGCCATTGTTTTTGGACTTTGCCCGAATTTTGAGGCATTTGCCAGAAAATATTTGGAAACTTGCGAATCTGGAGAGAGCTGCAGACCCCCAGACCCCCGTCCTCTACGCCTATGGCTGGGTGGTATATATTCTAACGGTGAGTGATCATTATTTAGTAACTGTAAGCAAAGCTTATCAGCTATTGAAGTAAAATGGTTATTTAAAGAGTCTGCAATAGAAGTATCATCATTACTAATATTTAGTTTCTCTTTTGAATTTTTCTTAATTTGGTTTCCAAGAAGACTGTTTATGGTTGTCCAAGTGTTTGTCATGTCTCCTTATTTATGTATGAAAAATTGATCGTTATAATAGTTATATTTTGCAATTTTGGTTAGTTCAGTTAATTCGTTTCTATATTGATTATATTGTACTTAAGGAATTTGCTTTGTAATTGCAATTTGAATAGTTTATGTTCTTTATTGAAGTGATAATTCCTGGAACACTTTTGAGCGAAACTGTTTTCCTCCTTAAAGGAAAGCAAGTATTAAAAATATCGAATAAGGTGTCATAGAAGAACTGAAACATACTATCTGGATCATTCATAGGTTCGTCACAGTCAAATCGAGTATTTTCTACAGCATCAATAAATTTTGTTTGCTAACCTCTGAGAATATTCTATAATCAATAGTTGTTTTATCCGCAACCTGAACAATGTTATTGTGTACTCGTATAACGTAAGTAGTAAAATGATCACTGAGGTTTGTAGCTGTAATTCCAGAATTTACGAGGGCATTGCTATTTACAAATATATTATCAATCGTAGATTTTATTATTCGATTACCATAGTTGCACACTAGAGTGGGTTTGGTAATAGTACGACTAAGACAGAAGGAATTCAAGTTTAAAAAATTATGAGAGATTGCTTCAGATTGTAAACTGATGTTGAAGTGACCCGCAACTGTGGCATTAGATTTATGAGAGTTGCGTAACATGTTACCTAAGGAAATTAAAAAGCTAATGATATTAGTATTAGGCGGTCTATATATCGCATGAACAGAATACACATTACTTTCGTTTTTATATTAACAATCAGGTTCTCAGTATCACTATTACATACAGAAAATAAAGAAATAAACTCTTAAATAAATAACGGGTGCTCAAAAAGAAACGCAACCCATTAGAGAATGTACTGGGTGATCCAGATAAATGGGGACCCATAAAAAAAAGCCAAATATTCTTAATATTTAATTCATTTCATAAAAACTACATATCATTTGAAAGAGTAGAGTTACACGTTTATTATGAAATATTTATTTTTTAAAAATGACTCCTTTCAAATGTGCTCCATTAGTTGCCAAGCATTCCAGTGTTCTCGCTTGTAAGTCTGCATCACTTTTGCAAGAGTGTGCGGTGGTATGGCCTGTATCTCATTTGTGATGGCGGCCTTCAATTCTTGCAAGGTCGTTGGGTTATTTCTGTAGACCCTACTCTTTAAATATCCCCAGAGATAATAATCTAAGGGAGAAAAATCCGGAGACCTTGCGGGCCATTCAACGTCTCCAAATCTTGAGATTAACTCGCCTGGAAACGTTTGACGCAAAACTGCCATGCAGTTCCTCGTGGTATGGCAGGTAGCTCCGTCTTGTTGGAACCAGTGGTTTTCTAGACAAAGATCTCTTAATTTAGGAATAAGAAAATCGGTCAACATTTTTTCGTAGCGATCACCATTTACAGTGACCGTGTTTCCGGTGGAATCCTCGAAAAAGTACGGCCCTATGATCTGAGATGCAGTAAGACCACACTAAACAGTTACACGCTGACTATGCAACGGGACTTCGGTAATATTCAATGGATTTTCTGTTGCCCAGAAACGACAATTTTGTTTGTTTACAGTTCCATTCAAGTGAAAATGGGCTTCGTCTGACATAATCAAAGTTGCTAGAAAATTGGTGGTGTCATTTACCTTCTGTTGGATCCATTGACAGAATTGTCGTCTTCGTGCGAAATCTCCATCGTTTAGTTGTTGCACTGTTTGAATTTTATATGGAAAGAGCATTAAATTTTGCTTGAATATACGGTGTGTTGTTCCATATCCAACTCCTAACAGCTGAGAAGCACGTCTGATGCTTATGTTAGGATTATCCTGTACAATTTCATGAGTTCTGTTAATGATCTCGTCTATCCTTGCTGTGCGCACTCTTCCAGTTGGTTTTCTTTTTCCAATGCTGCCAGTTAGAGAAAAATTTCTGACACACCGACGGATTACTTTCTTAGAAGGTGATTTTAACATCTGAAAATTTGTCTTGAAAGATCTTTGAGCTGAAACTACACTTCTTCCATGCTCATAATATTGCTCAGTTATGAAACGCAGCTGTTCCACAGTCCATGCAGTCATCTTGAAGGGTTAGTTTTAACTAACACTTTTATTTTGTTTTGTATCTTATCTTGTCTTGTATTGTCAAAACCTATACAATCCTGTACAAACTTGTAACTATCCTCTTTCGAATGATGCGTATGATTTTATAAAAGGACTTATACTTTAAGAGTTACAGGGGTTTCTTTTGGGTCCCATTTCTCTGGATCACCCTTTATATATCATTGTAACCTAACCTTTTTCATTCTCCAATTGGGTTGCGTTTCTTTTTGAACACCCTGTAGTTTCATATCCTAAGAAGAAAATGAAGAAAAGAGTTTGAAACGTACTGTCATGGATAACTCTTTGGCAAGTAAAGAATACTGGTTGTAAGTACAGGGTGTCCATAATGTGTAGTCATCCCAGTAAAATACTGTCACAAACATGCGGCCTACCATTTCTATGGTTGAGTCGTATCCATGTTTGTGCCATTAGAAGTTCGCTGCGAGAAGCGAATGTCCCTTAATTTCATTCCATTAAAGTACGTACAAACAAGACAATCGACGGTTTAGATCGTTTAACATTTCCATCAGAATATTACCCAATATCTCCATTTTCCATTTGTTATAGAATTTATTATAATTAATTATCACTGCCCAACACCAATTTTGCTGATTTAATTCTAATACCTGTTTTTAGGTAACTTTGGTGTGCTGATTTAAAAAATCACCTTAGTTTTTGCCTATCACGTCAGGTTTTCGAGCAATCAAATACGGATATTTTGGAGATATCGCATTTTCGCAGGGTTATGCCCAATTTTTTTTCTTTTCAAAAAATAAGTTTTTACATACTCAGAATCAGCATGGAAAAGTAAACAATTGTGCAGGGAGTGAACTTTAATATACAATCGTAATATTGACACATAAAGTGATTAAAAGTGTTTAAATAAGCAAAAAATCAATCCATATTAAAGCAAGCACGGGACCAGGTTTCTTAACATTGTCTTTTTCTTGTTTTTTTACTTTTCAGTGCTGATCAATTTTCTCTTATAGGACTTCCTAGAATGAGAGATGTCAAGACAATCTCTTTGCAGGCTCCAGCAGTAGTCAGCGATCATATGGGTATCCCATCTTCCTTGGTATCGTTCTTCCATCACTTTGATATCTTGGTGGAACCTTTCACCTTGCTCTTCACTAACATCACCAAGATTTTCTGGAAATTTATCCAGATGACTGTTGAGATAGTGAACTTTAATGCTCATGTTGCAACCCAACTGCTGAAAGTTTACAAGTAACGTCACTAGCGGAACCGGCTGCTCTCACTCCGCCAATGGGAAATCTCTCTCAGATCATGACGTCACGCTCACACCTGGGGAAATCACAGATACCCAAGATTTTAATATGTTGTACATGACCTTTAGATTTAATGCACAGATTTGTGTATTCCACAGATAAAATTTTAACAACAAAACAGCTGTTAACAGGTCTCAAAAATCATCAATTTTGATAAGCGCCCTTCATGGATCACCCAAAATAGGCATATTGCATTGCACGAAAACCTGATGTGATGGACAAAATCTAAGGTGATTTTTGAAATCAGCACATCAATATTATCCAGAAACAGGTCTTAGAATTAAATCAGCAGCAAAATATATTTTTTGGTTGGGCAATGTTATTGTTGTCTTGCATCTAACCCTCATCCCTAAATTTTATTAGATTATGCATGCACATTCTTCCTCAAATGTACCCAATTCCTTAATATTTACTGTATACCGTATAAGTATATTAATGTATATATTTAATTAATAGTTTTGTCCCGTAGCAGTAAACTCTACGGTCCAAACGAGTTCGTCTTTGACGAATTACGTTCTAATGTTAAAACAAATTCCTTAGTCCTGACATCACAGTGTGTGTAATCTTTCATATGCGGAGTAGCTCCTTGTAACCCCATGTAATCCGGAGTAACCCCTTGTAATCCGGAGTAACCCCTTCGTAATCCCATGTAATCTCAAAATAAATCATTAAATGTGAAACGTATATGAAAACATGTTTATCGCAGGAATTCTTCGATCCCGCACCTCCTCTCCGCCAGCATCACGCTATGCAAGGCGAGCGTCTGTAAACACTTCATTTTTCATTCCTTTGATTAGTTAAGTTTTACTGAAATTCTTTTACCATACCCATAGTTAAAGCATAATTGTGTCAACCTATATACCGCTCGACTTCTCTTATCCTGGCCCAATTACACACCAAATTTCGGCTGCCTCTAATCAGTATTTGTCCTGTTCTGGAAAATCACTTAAATTGATTTTCTCAACCATGAAATTCAGTTGCGTTCGATAATTTCCTTTCCAATCGATTTCCTTTTGTAGGGGGCTTAACCCTACCTTAATGTCGCCATCTTGGCGCCCTTAGACAAAAACAATGATGATTTATACCCCGAAAGAAAACATCCAGGTTGGCAGGGAATATTTCATTTTTTAGTGGGTTACCCCCTCAAATATAATTCCGCCCAAATTTTGATGTGAAGCGCTCTCATAGGCGCTTGCTGGGAAACCCTTCCCGAAAACCCCGTAAAAGAGTGGCACTCACTTCACCTCGGACCCGCCTACCCCGAGGCTATAAAAACCCTGAGAGAGTCGACGGCGTGGCTCTTTGCCTGGGTCCTTTTGCCTTGTTCCGCTCCTCCGTAACTGTGCCTTTGACTGCAGCGTGCAGACTCTCTGAGAGATTTGTGTAGTGACGCTACCTCGCCTTGTAAATATTATCTCAGCTGTAGTCTGTAAATTTAAGGAATTAACCAGAATTATTTATCCTCTTAAGCGCATTAGTGAAATAATAAAACGTAGAAATGAACGTTATTGTTTCCATTCACAGTGAAATTTACTTTATACATTTTATCGCAATTATACGCCTTAATTCACGAAGGGGTTAGTCAAAGTTATTCGATAATGATCTTCCGAGACGATGTAGCTAACCGAGATAAGAGTGAGAAATAAGAGTTAACAATTATTGCGGAGAGATGTGTACAGTGGTGTAGTGCTAAATAAAGAAGTGAAGGAACGCATTTTGAAAGTGTTACTCAGATGCGGGGGAGACAATGGCGAGTGCGGCGAGCCCATAGAGCTGGGGGTCCGGGGGCACTGTAAGCTCCCCGGGAAATCTTTTGAAATCTGACCAATTTCAGGGATATTTTGAGGTCATATGCACTGGATATTAGGATATATTCCAAGGTTGAAGATGCAGTATTTCCAGTGTCATTAGATATACGACATCCAGTACGATCAATAAAAATAGCTAACAACTGGAATGATTAACTAAAAAAAGTTAACAACTGGTACGCCGTGGTGACTGTTTCACCAGATCTTTATAGGCTAGCATTGCCTCAGTCGAAGCTAAAAGAAATGAAGCAGTTAATGATTCTTTTTCATATTTCTTCTAGGGGTGGGAATTAAAATTTCATGACGTTAGAGATTTGTAAGTTCGGATTTATTTGAAATAGTGAGGGAACGCCGTTCCGTCTACCAAAAAAAGTAAGGGAACGCCGTTCCCACGCGTTCCCACAGCACTACACCACTGGTTGTGTATGCTCACGAGCGTTGACGTTAAACGTGACCGAAAGTAGAGTTCTCCTGGATCCCCATCACTCCAAGATTGACATGGTCGAAAGCCCTACGGATACAATTCCGTCTACCAAACGAGGGGACCACATACCGGATTCAGTCCATCGTCAAGTTCCTACATTCGAGCGGAAAGCCCGCACGACAATACTAGTTCATTTTCTTTTTTTGCAGATCCATTTGAAATGTGTGATAGCAGCAACTATACGATTGAACAACACATATTGGCTAGTATCTGGGTCCATGAGCGACCAAATAATGATAAAACCATTGAAAATATTCGTGCAGACTTCTAGGACCGATTCAATCGTGCAGCTCCTTTTTGGAGGAACTGCTATCACACATTTCAAATGGGTCTGAAAGAAAACGAAAACTCGGTTAGTATTTTACTGAAGTGACAAGACATTGTGGACACCCTGTATAATTCCAGATTAAAAATTTAGTTTTTATCACACAAACTGTGATTAAAATAGTATAGAAATATACGGTCACAAAAGGGAAGACCGACCGTAGAAAGGATTTACATTTTCCAAGATTATTTGGATGAAATGTATACAAAACTCGCTGAAGTTGTTAGCTTCTCCCTCAACGCATGCGCAATAGGAAAGACTCGCAAAATTTCGGAGTGAGATGAGGATTCACCTCAATGAAGGATAGCTTTATCTCCCCTTACCCTGAAATACATCTCATAAAAGGGAGTAAGGAACGACCCTGTGTTGTCAGCCTTCAAAAGTTTTATATATATATATATATCGGGTGGTCCGAAAAAAATGACGCATTTTTTAAAAATTAATATCTCAGTAACCCCCTTCCTTATCATGACAATTTTTATATGCAAGTTACTTTCAAACTTCTTTTTTTGAATGCAAGAAACGGAATTCTGATATCTTTTATAGTTTTCTCGCAATTAACAAAAGTAACAACATGGGTCAAAAAAACGAATATCATGAGAAAGGAAAAATTTAATCAGAAATCTAACTAATTAATTTACAGTAAATGATCGATTGGACCACCACTCTGTTGACACACTAATCTAAGTCTTTTCTTCCACACAAAAATATACTTCTTACTTCATTAATGCCAATTTCTTGCCAAGATTCAAGTATTTTACTTTTTAATTCTGATTCGGTGAATTTTTCTCGTCGACCTCGGTAAACCTTCTCTTTTAGTAACTCCCAAATTGAGTAGTCCATAGGATTACAATCTGGGCTTTGTGGTGGCCACTCATTTTTCGTTATTAATTTTGGTGTATTGCTAATCAGAAACGACTGTGTGGCGTAGCTTGTATGCGACGGTGCTCCATCTTGTTGAAATATGAAATCATTTTCTTGATACAGGCGACGACAATCCGGCAACAATTTTGTTCTTAAAAGTTCAATGTAATTTGCAGAATTCACCTTTGTCTTTTCAGTTTCAATAAAATGAACATCTGTCTTGCCATTCCAAGAGACCCCTGCAGATATCATAACCTTTTTGGAGAATCTTGACGTTTCATGATACAATCTGTTTATTGAAATGTCACACTTTTTACCACGCCCGTAGACAACATCATTTTGACGGTTTCGCGGAATTTCTAGAGTGAAATCTTTTTCATCCGTGAAGACTATCTTTTTAATATCAACGACAGAGAAATTATCAAGTAACTTTCTGCACCTTGTTTTTCTTTTATCCTTAACAGTATCACTTTTTCTAGAAGATACTATTCTTTTGAAGGCTTTTAGTTTTTGTGCTTTAATTATTCGGTGTACAGAAGTCTTTCCAATATTCAAATGTTTAGCAATTGTTCTTTGTGACAAATGACTTCCTGGTTTATCTTCTTGAGAGCAGATTTTATCGTTGATGTAATCCACATTTTCTGGAATCGAAGCTGTTTTAGGTCTACCGCTTCCTGGTTTTCTGGCAGTACTTCCCGATTCGCGAATCTTCTTTAAGAGTCTTTCCATTGCACGCCTTTTCCACTTTTTGCCGGGAAACTCTTGCAATAACCTTCCAGTCTTCCATCCTTTTTCACAGTAACAATTTTTAATGAGAATACGATCTTCCTCTGACAACATCATTAAGAGTACTGACGAATTGTTAAAAAATAAAAATATCCACAATTTGACTTGTTCATGCCTGTAGAGTTTTGTAATAACTTGCAAAAATATCGCATGATATCGTATAAAAATGATATCGTATAAAAAAAGGATATTATATTGCGATTTTTGTTTTTTTGACCCATGTTGTTACTTTTGTTAATTGCGAGAAAACTATAAAAGATATCAGAATTCCGTTTCTTGCATTCAAAAAAAGAAGTTTGAAAGTATCTTGCATATAAAAATTGTCATGATAAGGAAGGGGGTTACTGAGATATTAATTTTTAAAAAATGCGTCATTTTTTTCGGACCACCCGATATATATATATATATATATATATATATAATGGCAGAGACGTTTTCAAATACTTTAGCGATGTTCCATCAACACAAACACGACCAAGATGACGTCACACAAGTACGTCTAAGATGACGTCACATCGCGAGGATTCACTCAAGGCATACCCTTATGCTTTGCCTCACACCTAAACCTCGTTACAAGGGCTACTTCAAGCATTACTACGCCACCATCGCACCTCGACTCTCTCTCTCCGAAGAACCAGTGACACGAAAGCTACCATCACGTAAACATCATTGTGCAGGCCCCATTTTGGCCTGGTGTCATTCACCTAACTTTATATAAAGACTAATCATTACCTCGCGCGTTATTAATATTGAAGTCATTATTATACCGAAGTCATTATTCAAGTGCACATTTAATTTCAACTGTAAACGACCAACTTATATTTTCTTATAGTGCCAATGAGGTACTAATATATATATATATATATATATATATATATATATATATATATATATATATATATATATATATATATGAGGTTAATTTAAAAGAATTCGGTTGTTGCTCGCTTATTTTAAACTAAAGTATGAAATTAGTTATTAGCTTTTAGACAGGTATTTTAATAAATTGAGAAATCTAAGAAAATGATTCTGGTAAAAACCTGAAAATGTAGTTACAGCCTAGAAAACCTTATCCGCTAGGGTTGCCAGACGTTCCGCATTCTGCGGGACAGTCCCGCATTTGATCCCAAAATCCCGCGTCCCGCATTGTATTTAAAATGTCCCTCAAAAAATATTTTTTTAGCAAATTTTTTCGGGATGAATTGACTTAGAATTTTCTAGAATTATGTAGGATCCTGTAGAATTCTGTAGACTGTAGAATAATGTTGAATGTTCTAGTTGGCAGTTTTTCGGCTGTAGTTATATTGTAAGCTTTGAGTTAGTGTGAATCCTGCGATTGCTTGACCATACAACTTGAGATTGTGTAATTCAAATAAAATCTGTATGTCTACTTTTTATAAGAAATCGTTCAGGTGTAAATTGCTGCATTTGCGTGAAAGTTTTTGCGTGAAAGTTTTTGCGTCAAAGAGGTGAGAGGAACACACACACACACACACACTTGATTTTATTTATAAGATTTAGAATATTTTTTTTAATTAATTATTTACAATCATTTTGTTACTTATTATTATCATAATAATAATAATATTATTTACAAATTTTCCCCTAGCAAAATGGCTAGTTCAGAGACTCCTGAAAAGCAAAAATGTTTAGTTCACTGCAAGATGCAAGATATGCAACAATCACCCGTTTACAATAAGTCATGGTGAAAATGATATAATGCGACACGCGAAGTCCAAAGCACACATTGAAAACGTGAAGGCATCGGCAAGCTCACGAGCACTCACTGATTTTTTTGTGAAAACGGATTCCCAAGATGAAAATGAAGTGGCTCTCGCTGAAGCATCTTACTGCTACCACGCCGTTTATCATTCACATAGTTACACCTCAGCTAGATGCGGGAGTAGTTTGTTTAAAGGTATGTTTAGAGATTCCAAAATTACCGTTAAATTTTCTTGTGGACGGACAAAGCTGTCATCGATCATCACAAACGTTTTGGCTCCACACTCTAAGGAGCCTGAGTGGTAATCATGCAGTGTCTCTTTGTACTGATGCTTCCAACAAAGGAAACATAAAATCTTTCCCTTTAGTTCTACGATATTTTGATAGAGGAATTACGACATTTGTTTGGGTGAGGCCTGTGGTGTAGTGGTTATCATATCTGACCGGCAATCGGAAGATCCCGGGTTCAATTCCCGGGTGGGTACCTCATTTTTTCATTTGTTTCGTTCTTTCGCTCTCATCTTGCGCGGGTAATTCTCCTATACAAAGCGTCGTTCTTTACGTTGATATATATATATATATATGTTAACCCCTCCGTCTATGGCCCTGAGGTGGTTCGGATCGACGGGGGTTCTAGTTAGGAGGCAAGCAACGGATATTTCTTTTATAACATTCTAATTATTTTCGGTCGCCACTCTGTTAAACTCTTGGCTACAGACTCGCCAGACTGTTATGCCAATATCTTCTATGGTGCTTGGGTTGTCTCTTTCTCTCGCTTATTAATTCTTCTCTTTTTATAATACTCTGATACTTTCTCTGATACTAAAATTTTCGACTTTTCTTTTATAACTTGTCGACTTAACCGACTAAGTTCCTGAAGAGAGCACGGCTCGAAGGGAATAATAAAAACTTTCTCTTACGGTAATTTACTTCTTAAAAATTTACAGGTAGTGCTCTGAATTTACAGGGGTAGAGGTTCGACCTCTTTCGACCATGGCTCAGGCCGGAATCTAAAAATATTAAGAAGGCAAGGGGCCTCTGCCCTCTCCCCGCAGCGAGGCTGCTAACAAAGGAGTCCTAATGAAGTGCTAATCTGAAGTGACTTAATCAAGAAGTCTAATGAAGAAGTGCCGTAATTTTACAAGCACATGTATAATATAAACCTAAATGTTGGGGGACGACAGTTGAAGGTTAAGTTCCCCCCCTTTTAAACACATGGTCAGATGGTTTGAAAAATTTCAACTAAAAATAATAAAAAAAATAAAAATAAAAACTAATCGTATATTTTTGCCGAATCTTCATTTCTGAAGGCGATATCATTTCGTAATAGTACACATAAGTACAAATTAAGTACACGACTGAGTACGTATTAATTTTGGTTCATTACAATTACGATTACAATTATGGATTACTTCATATTCACTTATTGTTTAATTACACTTCTATTAAAGTACATTCTTACATTATAAATTACATCATTACATTTAATTACAGTTTCATTGAAGTACATTACAAGTTATTATTAATTACAGTTTCATTAAAGTACATTACGTTATATTAAATTAAAGTATTACAGTTAATTACAATTAAACAGTTACTATAACTTTGTTTTGTTTGTACAGTGTTTCATATTAATAGACAATTAAGATGTTAGAAATATAATACAAAGTACATGGGGCACATATGGTTTGGATTTATATACATAATATGTTATAATATGTTATAAATTTGAAATCAGAGCGAGAGGAGGAATTTTTATCTTTGAAGCGTTCACTTATGCATAGTTCGCGAAATTTGATCTTACTAAGCATTTATGAATATCGTGCGAGGGGTGAACGCACTTGAAAAAAAATAATAAAAAAAACAATACGAGAACGTATTTTTGCGTTTTCGAACGAACGAGAAAAAATGAATATTTAATAAAATTTATATAGGATAATGATCAAGGGGAATTAATGACGGGAAAACGTGACGTATGGATGAATATGGTTGAATAATAATGTTTATACTACATAACACCACAACCTTATTACTAAAGAATTTACCATACATTGAATACGGAAGATGTCCAAATACTAAGAACGTGATTCAGTGTACAAAGTATGGGAAACGTAAAGAGAATAAAGTTATTTTATGACGTCATAGTGTACAAGTCATTATTAGAAAAGATGAATTAGAGAAATACAGTAATGAATAAAGAAGTATAAATCGAAATTCTATCCAAAACTCGCTTAGGCGATTTTGGTTTCTTATGTAAAAATGGACATTCGAACATAAAAACTATACGAACATAAGTACTGCATGAAGACAATGAATCCATATAATGATGGTATGGGAATTGTTCATTGTTCACCTTTTACATATATATATATATATATATATATATATATATATATATATATATATAATGTAAACTCACAGGGAAAAAGAAAAATGATTCCAAGGCCTTTCATGTATTCAGAAGTACACCTCGTCAGGGAATGACGAGGTGTACTTCTGAATACACGAAAGGGCTTGGAATAATTTTTTCTTTTTCCTGTGGGTTTGCATCATTCCTTCATTTCACGTGTTTAATTGTGAAATTCATCCCATATATATATATATATATATATATATATATATATATTGTTATATTATGTGGTTTTATATTTTACATTTACTGTATGATTTATATTTTTTATTTAAGCCTGTTTTCCTTTAAATCACATTATATAAATTTAACCCAAGGTTATATATATAACTTGTTATATAGTCTTATTTCTCTGACAATCCGTGTAGGTGAATAATTGAAAAGCCTTTTACAAAAATAGTGTATTCGTCACAGATTTTACTAAACCAATTACAATGCAAAAATGTAATTTTTGACAATAATGAATATTTGTTTAGGGAAATGACACTTGAGACATTGATTCTTACTTCAAGAATTTGATATTTTGAATTAACACAAGACAATTAAAATAAAGTGCATAAGCAAATTAAAATAGAAATTGTTAGGAATTTAATCTACAATTTGTAGTTATTTAACTAAATACAGCCGTAACTAATACGCAAGACCATTAAAAATGAATGGACCAATAACAATTTAAGTTACGTACAATCATAGGCCTGTTTGGCCTTCTACCACATTAGCTAACATACATGATGCGATTAGAATAAATGAATTGCGTACTACCTGAATTACAATTAGAACCACATATCTGCCAGGTAGACGTTCATAGATCGGATTAGCCGTAGCAAATAACGTACAATAACAATGGGAATAACACTTTTTAGATTACTCCAATTTTGTATACAGTAAATGTATACTCAATCGAAAGAACTCGGTACCCGTTTTCTTTACGGGAAAATGTGGTAGACTATTTCTCGAATCTTTTTAGTTACACAAATGTAACCCGGAATTCTACGTTTTCTCCCGTTAAATTTTAAGGAAAGACTGTTTCAGCTTTGCGAATAATTTACCCAAAATTAGAAGAACAATTACGCTTCTATGTGCCACACATGATTTGAATTCTCTCGTACGGCACAATATATGTATATTTATATACTTGAGCAAACTTCTACTAAGAACTCGTTTTTGTTGTTAAAAGGAGAACTAAATTTAATTTTCTCATTTAAATTTTAGCACAGATTTTGTAGGAGAAAATTCGTTTAACAAGCCTTGAGACGCACTGATTCTCTCTTCTAATTTTAAATTTGTTACTTTTACGCTAACCTCTGGCCCACTTCAGCCCTAAGATTAAAAAAGTAATTTAATGTTCGCATAGCATGAAATCGATCTTAAAATTATTTCATTTTTATTTTTTAGCCATACAAATTCATATCGTTTCTGCATGCTCAGTTTTGTTTGCTGGTTAATTCATAACCAGTAATTAATTAACCTTATTACATCATTTCCATACATAATATATATATATATATATATATATATATATATATATATATATATATATATATATATATATATATATATATATATATGGGATTAATTAAAAGAATTCGGTTAGTGCTTGCTTATTTTAAATTGAAGTGTGAAATTAGTTATTAGCTTTTGGACAATATTTTAATAAATGAGAGAATGTAAGTAAAACGTGTAAGTTGTATGGATACTGTATGAGTAGTAAGGATGTTAACCGATGATATGATCAGTGCTGAACAAGTAAGTTTCATGAAAGATGATGAGTCAGCTGATTGCACTTATTCCTTTTACCCCCGCAATTTCTTTTTTCCCGGTTAGGTCAACTGTACGCCCTTGACAATTGGTTAGGTTAAGTCATGATATTTTCGTTAAAATATTCCAAAATGCGGGGGAAAAAGGAACAAGTGGAATATTTTAACGAAACTATCATGACTTAACCTAACCAATTGTCAAGGGCGTACAGTTGACCTAACCGGGAAAAAGGAAATTGTGGGGGGAAAAGGAATAAGTGCCTAACCATTTAACTGTACATAATTATAGAATATACTAACTCAGAGCACCGCAGGAAGTTACGCCGTGGGTGTTCGTGGAGTTGCGACGAAGTTCATTCCATGGTATAAGTGAAGAAACTGAGTCAAGAGAAGATGGTGATAATTTTGTGGTCAAAGTTCATAGAATGCCGCAAGAGGGCACCACAAGTCAATAGTTGAATCTGCTTATGTAGCTTCAGATTTTACTAAATATTGTTATTAAAGAATTGTTTTATATTTTTGTTGGTGAAAAAGGATGTAATGATAGAACATACATTAATTGTGGGGTATTTCACCTGTTTCATATAGACTGAAGCTTTTTATAAGGAAATAAAAGGGAAGTCAACTTCTTTATTGATTGTTATAATGACAAAAAAGGTGTATTGGTGCCAACATTGGTACAAAGATGCGAGATATTTGTTCGGTATGTTAGTTCATGGGGAATGACATCTGGAATCCCATGCCGGTCTCAAGCCCGGAAAAAAGAGGAGGGTTGCCACGACAGGCCTAGCAAGCCGGTGGTGTAAAAACCTTATTGCTCGAGAAATTTAAGAACCAGCCTCGGAACCAGGATTGATAAACAGATCACGGACAAGGAAACGAAACTGGACACGAAAAATGGCCACACTCAGGATTAGATGCGAAACGATTAACATAGCAACTTATAGGGGGAAAGAAGATGAAATTTTGGACATTATGAGAGAACGGAAAATCGACATCTTGAGAATGGCAGAAATAAGGCATATGGGTGGAGAACTGGGAAGGGACTTGGGGGATGGATATGTGCTCATGTACAGAGGAGTGGAGGAGGGTTGGAGGAGGATGCACGGAGTGGCAATGATTATGTGACCGAGATTGTCCCCAAACGTACAGACTGTAGAATTAATAAGCGAAAGACTAATGAAATGTAAGTTGAGAATTAGGAATAAAACATATATTCTCTACCAGGTTTATGCGCCACAACAGGGGCATAGTGAAGAGGAGAAGACCAACTTCATGGAACTATTAGATGACAATTATAAAGTGGGAGGAGAGGAGGCGGGACTGCTTATGGGAGATTTCAATGGTAGAGTGGGAGTGGAGAGGGAGGGAGTGGAGCAGGTAATTGGACCTTTCGGAGAACAGAACCGAAATGCAGAGAGAGAGAAACTAATAGATTTCTGCGTAAGGAACGAACTAAAGATCATGAACGGATTTTTCAAACACCAAGAGTCCCATAAGTTTACGAGATACAGGTGGAACCAAGTGACAGGAAACTTTGACCAAAAATCCATCATAGATTACTTTATATGCTCCAATAAGAGAATTGTTGGAAACGTCAAGGTGATACCTAGGGTTACGTTAGACTCCGACCACAGATTACTGTTAGCAGATTTGAAAATGCAGAAAATAGTAACAACAAAAGAGAAGAGGAAGGTAATTAAGACAAAGAAACTGCAGGATGAGAACAGTAGAGTCAGATTCAGAGAGGAACTTGAAAGAAATATAGCTGAGATGGAGGAAAACAATGAACGGGAAACCGTGAGAGATTGTGCTAAGAGACTTGCGGAGGAGATTTTGGGAACTGAGTGGGTGGGGGGAAGAAGAAGAAGACATACACCATGGTGGACAGATATAGTGAGAGGCGCAGTAAAACAGAAAACTATAAAACATAGGAAGTGGTTGAGGCAACGTACACAGGAATCAAGACGGGAATATGTGCAAGCAAGAAATGAAGCTGAAAGGGAGAAGAAACGGGCAAAACAAGTGGCAATGAGAGAATTGGGAGAAAAGATGAGAGAGGATGAGAAAGGAAACAAAAAAATGATTTATAGCCTTGCAAAATCTTATAGGGAAAGAAAAAGTATACAGTATTAAAAATGAAGCGAGAAATGTGATAGTGGAACCTGGAGCAATTAATAGACGATGGTCAGATTATTTTAAAGATCTATTGAATGAAGATCCAGAAGAAGTGGAGGAAGCGGATGGAATATACCAGGAATTAGCAGAACAGGTAATTATTACCAGAGAAGAAATGGAAGAGGCTGTTAATAAAATGAAGAATGGAAAGTCAACCTGAGTGGATGAGTTTCCGATTGAACTTATAAAGGAGGGAGGCGAAGCCATGAAAGAAAAAATTCGAAACCTGTTGAATAAATATTGGAGAGAAGGTCAAGTACCCGGTGATTGGGGAAAAACAATCATCGTTCCAATATATAAAGGAAAGGGTGACTCAGGTAGATGTGAGAATTATAGAGGAATATCCTTATTAATCATATAACAAAACTTTACGAAAGAATAATAGAAAAAAAGCAAGGCAAATAATTGAAGCAAGGTTGGGAGAGGAACAGCATGGTTATCGAAAAGATAGAAGTACGGCACATCTTATTTTTGGCCTCAGTTCTGTTATAGAAATGGCATGGGAATTTAATACTAACATCTATGTAATATTCATAGATCTTAAAAAAGCATTCGATACAGTGCCCAGAGGAAGAATGTGGAGATGTTTGGAGGAGATTTATGGGGTAAGGGGGACACTTCTTAGGGCTTTGAAAAGTTTTTATCAAGTTAGCGAATGCAAAGTAAGGACTGGACACAAAAATGATGAGTGGTTTGAAGTTAGAAGAGGGGTGAAGCAGGGCAGTGTTATATCACCACTCCTGTTTATAGCCTACATGGACACAGTCATTGCAAGTTTCAAGCTACGTCATTAAATGAATAATAATAATGGCATATGCGGATGACATAGCATTCTGGACGACAGAGAGAGAAGATATAGAACAAGCTTTAATTGATTGGAATGAATGTTTGAAGGAGAGGGGTATGGAAATGAATGTAGAAAAGACAGAAATATTAAGTTTATGTCGAAGAGAAGAAGGAGAATTTGGAGTTCAAATAGGAGATAAGGAAATAAGAAATGTCGAAAAATTTAAATATTTAGGGAGTATGTTTACTAAAGAAAGTGGTAATATGCAATAAATAACTGAAAAAATTGCAAAGTTTAGTAAAAATGTCGGAATGTTATACCCGCTACTGAGAGATGAACATATGCCCCTTGGGACTAAGAAAATAATCTTCGAAACAGTTTTAACACCAATACTGATTTTTGTTTTTTTTTGCCTAAAAATACAATAGTTACCCCTTTTTCTTTGTTTATTCAATCCGACTTGAATGCAACGAGTCTTTTACTTATATAGAGGTTCTGAATGTAGGGACTAGGCTTGCTTTAAACCCTAGGTCCATGTCCCAAAGCTGGATCCTGTCTGCTTTGCAGATAGCTGGTGAGGGAAGCTATATTTATGGGATCTCTTTGCGAGAGAACCGTTGCCCACGTCGGGCTAGCATCATGAAAAAGAAAAACTACGGTATTTGTCATTTACCATTACTTATTCGGACTATAGTGGATTTAATTTTCCCAGAAGAGTTCCTTGTTCCATGCACGGTCTGTGTTTAACATATATATATATATATAATATATATATATATATATATATATATATATATGCGAAAACGTGTCGCATTGGTTGAAGCGAGAGGTCAACCACGAAAATGTTTTTATATTAAATAAATGTATATACTGTACTGTACATATCAGTGTCCTAGGTTCTAAATTTAAATAAAGAGATGTGATCATACGCGCTTTACGTGTTTATTCGACAAATAATGAATAGTATTTATAAATACGCGATAATATTTTAGAGACTTGCTTGATTTAATTCTGAAAAATAAACATTGTTTCTCTCTCTCTCTCTCTTCTCTCTCTCTCTCTCTCTCTCTCTCTCTCTGCAGGGGGTATAAAGGTTATGCACATTTCTTCTGGATGTAGTAAACTTTATACTTGGGGTGTGACAGCCCTCCGGGCCCGAGTCGTGGGATTCTAGAGGAACTGGCTGCCAGTTCCTTTTGGTTCTCTCTCTTTCGGGAAGGCGGGTGAAGTATTTTACACAATCCCGTCCCGTGGGTTACTAGGACCCCATCCCATCCCTACTCTGTCCTTTTAGCTTACGTTAAGGTTGTTCTCCTCTGACTGCAAAAAAAAAAAAAAAAAAAAAAACCTTTTAGTATTAAGTCTTTTTCTCTTCTTTTACTATTAGGACCCTACTGCTACCTCATGCGTGGGAAGAGAGGCTTTGGAACCTCTATAAATAACACCATTTAACGCTCGTAGGTTGTGAGAGACTGGGATGGAGGGGTCCCAGGCGTAGGGGCGCGATGAATGGAGTGTGGCTAGTGCCCCGTTAAGCCCATTCCTAACGCGTAATGGCCTGACCAGCCCCCTGCGACCGTTCTTTGGTGACCAATTCATGGTGTTTGGCTGTACTGCTCTGAGGTGAGAGAGCTTTACTGCCCAGCTGGCTGCCAGGCCAGCGTAAAGTCTCGGGCGTAGCCTCTGGGTCTGGTGGGATATCCCTTGAACACTGGATTCTAAGAGTCTGGCCGCTTGTGAGTGACTAGTAAGACTTAGTAAGGGGCTGCATCTCGCTGTCGCTCCTGGCGGGAAATCCGTGACGCCTGCGTCGCGAGTGTTTGTCAGTTGGTAGCTGCGACACGTTTGGGACTGTCCGGCCCTGGGGAGACCTTTGGTCGGTGCGGAAGCAGCGAGAGGTGTAGTCTTCTGGAAGGGATGAACGTCACTTGCAAATAGGTGGATGCGTGTACGCGCGGGAAGAATTCACCCCCCCCCCCTTTTTTATATACTGATCAGAACGTTTTTGATAGTTTTCATTGCTAGAACGCTTCATCTTATTCAGAGTATTCAGAATTCGAAAAAAGAAAAAAAAGTTACAATGACTGGACCGCAGAAATTGAAGGCTGAATGTGCGAGGTGTGAAGTGAACCAGTGGGTGACGAACTTCAAAGAAGCTTGCTTCGAGAAGATCAACCACTCCACCGTGTGCCGCTTTTGCGAACACATGCAGTTTTACTTGAAGCTGGAGGACAGGGTCCGGCGGCTCGAGTCGTCCATATCGGCTGTTGGCAGTGCGGCGGTCACTGACGAGGCTGCGCCGCCCTCCAACCCGGAGCTCATTCAGGATAGGATAGCTGCCGTGGAAAAGGGGTCCAGCGATGGAATGGACAGAGCTCGTGACCACGGAGAAAGGGTAGAGGTGAAACCGGGTGCCAGGGTTCTAAATCAGTGTCAGGAATCGCCAGCGACCCACGTGGAATGCATGGAACTGCGGCGTAAGGTGGAGGGCGTAAAGAAGGGGCCGATAGAGAAGGGTGGGAAGGGGCCGATAAATAAAAAGGGTAGGAAGGGGCCTACTGATGACCCAAAGAAGCGGAAGGATGTAGCTGCCGGTCGGGGTGGGTCGGGTGGTGTAAGTGGTGTAAGTGCGGCCGAGTTTATGGGTGGCGACGGGTTTCGAAAGGTCTCGGGCAAGAAGGCTGCGAAGCCGAAGCCCGAGACCCCGGTTGCCCCTGTCAGGACCTCCAACCGCTTTAGTCTCCTGTGCGCGAAGGAGGAAGACACCGTTTTAATTGGGGACTCGCAGATTAGGGGCCAGGAGAAGTACTTTGCTTCTGCAAACCGAGACAGGAGGAAGGTAAGGTGCTTACCCGGTCGGGGAACGGCGCACATAAGGAAGGAATTAGATAAGGTGCGCGTGGCTAGTCGGAGGACTGCGATCGTTGTCCATGCTGGTGGCAACGACTTGTTCCTCAAAGGCGGTAGGGTAGGTTCAACGGAAGGGATCATCACCGAGATCATGTCTCTTGCGGATGATCTGAAACTTAAGACAGACAGGGGAATGTTGATGGGTATTTTACCGCGGATGAATGCCAGTGACCACGCGCTCAGTAAGGTTATTGGCATCAACGAGAGGGTGCAAGACTTGTGCTTCCCACTGGGCGTGAGGTTTGTTGACCCGTTCGACGCGTTTTCGGGTAGGTGGGACCTGTATCAGAGTTACAAGGAGTTACAAGGAAAAGAAGTACCTCAAAAGGCCATGCGGCCCATACCGAGGAGGTACCAATGGCAACGGGTGCCACGGAAAATTTTGTACACACTCAAATAGTGTGCAATATTTGGTCTAATCTTTTCTTGAACTGATCCACAGAGGAACTGTTCACAACTTCCGAAGGTAACCTGTTCCATGTGTCACAGATCTTATACGTAAAGTAATTCCCACAGACACTAGTCCTAAACCGTTTCAAATCCAACTTCCAACCATTGTTGCGAGTGGGTTATCATTTAAACTAAACATACATCTAAAATCGACATCGTTGAACCCGCGTAAGAGCTTGAAAACCTCGATCAGTTGACCGCGCAGCCTCCGAGTTTCAAGCGAAAACAAGTTCAGGGCGCGTAACCGTCGATTGTAGCCCATATGCCTAACGGAAGGGATTAACTTTGTGGCCCTCGCCTGCACTCGCTCCAGCCTCTCAATATCTTTCCTGAGGGTGGGCGACCAGAACTGCACAGCATACTCCAGGTGTGGCCGAACAAGGGAATTGTACAGTGAGAGCACAATCTCCTTGTTCCGAAACTGAAATTGCCTCCTGATATAACCCAATAGTTTCTGGGCTTTCTTTTCCACCTCTACACACTGTTTCGTAAACTTGAGGTCGCTGCTAATTAGCACACCCAAGTCCTTTTCTAAATCAGTCACCTCGATATTACTACCCAACATCGAGTATTCCGACTTGGGATTGGCGTAGCCAATGTGCATCACTTTGCATTTACCCAAGTTAAACGGCATTTGCCATTTTTCGGACCACTCTCCTATCCTACCTAGGTCCGCACGCAGTTCCTCGATCGCTTCGGGCGTCCCAACATTGGCCCCAAGCTTGGTGTCATCAGCGAATTTGGCGATCCGACTGACGATGCCACCGTCGATATCATTTATGTAAATGATAAACAACAGTGGCCCCAAAACGGAACCTTGAGGAACCCCACTAGTGACCGAGGCCAAACCCGAACTAGCCCCTTTAATTACCACCCTCTGCCGCCTATTCATCAGCCAGTTTTCAATCCACCTACCTATTTCCCCACCGATACCCAGCGCGCGCACTTTCGCCTTTAGCCGGCGGTGAGGTACCTTATCAAAGGCTTTCTGAAAGTCGAGAAAGTATATCAATCGCCCTACTCTTATCGTACTCACTCAACATGACGTGGAAAAACTCGAGCAAGTTGGTGAGACACGACCTATGCCGTCTAAACCCATGTTGGGAGTCCCCAAGCAGCTTGTAGGAATCCAAATGGTCAACGATCCTATCAGCTATTATCCCTTCTAATAATTTACCTACAACTGAAGTGAGACTAATGGGACGATAGTTCCCTGGACTTTCGTGATCCCCTTTCTTAAAGATAGGGGTCACGTTGGCTTCCCTCCAGTCACCAGGCACCTGGCCCATCTCCAACGATTTGTTGAAGACTGTAGCCAGGTGGGGAGCCACCTGGTCGCGCACTTCTCGCAACACTCTGGGGAGAAACTGGTCTGGCCCAGGAGCCTTAAACGCGCTCAGTTTGTCTATTCTATCGGGATGGTGTCCACCTCAATGTCAGGGGTAAAGGTGTGCTAGGCACGCTGCTTGACCGGCACCTATACCGTATGGTGAGGTCAAGTCCGGGGAGAGATGATGGGCCCCACCGGGGAGGGATGATGATGAGCCGGTGGCGGACGTACCTTCAACTGAAGGCGCGTCCAGGTACAGGTGGGTGACACTCCTTCCACGTTGGAAGGGACTCAGGCTCCTGCGGAGATTGTCCCCTCGTTAGTGAGGGGCTCTTCAACTCCCGACAGCCCTGGCTGTTCGGGAAACGGGTCGTGCTAGGGGGCGGTCAGAATAGGGGAGGCTCCCTCCGTGCAATGCTTTTTAATGCTAGGTCGATCAGGAACAAGTTTGGCGAGCTACGGGCGCTCTTAGCATCAGAATACCAGGATATCGTTGCTATCACTGAGTCCTGGATTCATACTGATCGTAGGGACTACGTTGTGGAGTTCAAAATTCCCGGGTATAGAATGTTTCGCAAAGACCGCACCCGTGGGGAGAGGGGTGGGGTACTAATATACGTCAGAGACACGTTGAGTCCGGTTGACTGCCAGTTCCGGTCGGAACGGGAGCTGCTTGGCGTCGATCTGAACGTGGGAGGGACGAACTATAGGTTAATCTTGGTGTACAGACCTCCGCATCTCCTCCTCGAGGAGGATACAGCCCTGTACACCGAACTCAGTAGCCTGCTAGGGGATAGGGTGTGTGTAGTTTTAGGAGACTTCAACTGTCGCGGCATAAAGTGGGAAAACAGGACTGCCGATGCTGAAGGGAGGAGGCTAGTTGACTTTGCTGATGAGAACTTCCTCACTCAGTGGGTCAACGAGCATACACGAGGCGAAAGCGTTCTAGACTTAGTATTCACGACCGAAGACAACCTCATCACTGGCCTCACCGTTGACGAATCATTGGGCGGGAGTGATCACGGTCTGATTAGGTTCCGCGTGTGCGTCCCTCGGGTGAAGCGTAGTAACTCGAGAGGCAGTAAGCTCGATCTCCGGCGGGCGAACTTTGTTAGACTCAGGGATAGCGTAGGAGAGATGGGGTTAGAGGTTGGCGGCGATGTTGAGGGAGTGTGGAGTGCATTCCGGGACGAGTTTATGGTGCTGCAGTCTGCTGCCATACCCTCAAAACCGGTCACCCCTGCTTCAACGCAGCCTAAGTGGTTCAATCGTGACATCGCTTCGGCTATCCGAAATAGGAAAGTAGCGTATAGGAGGGCGAAGGCCAATCGTTCCCACGAGAACACTGAAGCGTATGTCCGCCTGTGTAGGGAAGTGAAGGCGAAGGTTAGGCTAGCGAAACGTAACGAAGAACTACGGGTGGCAAGCCTCTGCAAGGGGAACCCTAAGGAGTTCTTCAGTTATGTTAATAGTAGAAAGCCCATTAGAAGCGGCGTAGGACGGAAGCGGCGTTCTGCGGACCTCTGACGCGGACATCGCTAATGTACTTAATGAGTACTTTGCGGGAGTGTTCACCAGGGAGGATACCGCGTCATCCCCAAGCCAGGCGTGAGGCACGAAGGTGCTGGCCTGGATAGTGTTAGATGTACCGCGACAGTCGTTGCCGATAGAATAGACAAACTGAGCGCGTTTAAGGCTCCTGGGCCAGACCAGTTTCTCCCCAGAGTGTTGCGAGAAGTGCGCGACCAGGTGGCTCCCCACCTGGCTACAGTCTTCAACAAATCGTTGGAGATGGGCCAGGTGCCTGGTGACCGGAGGGAAGCCAACGTGACCCCTATCTTTAAGAAAGGGGATCACGAAAGTCCAGGGAACTATCGTCCCATTAGTCTCACTTCAGTTGTAGGTAAATTATTAGAAGGGATAATAGCTGATAGGATCGTTGACCATTTGGATTCCTACAAGCTGCTTGGGGACTCCCAACATGGGTTTAGACGGCATAGGTCGTGTCTCACCAACTTGCTCGAGTTTTTCCACGTCATGTTGAGTGAGTATGATAAGAGTAGGGCGATTGATATACTTTATCTCGACTTTCAGAAAGCCTTTGATAAGGTACCTCACCGCCGGCTAATGGCGAAACTGCGCGCGCTGGGTATCGGTGGGGAAATAGGTAGGTGGATTGAAAACTGGCTGAGGAATAGGCGGCAGAGGGTTGTAATTAAAGGTGCTAGTTCGGGTTGGGGCTCGGTCACTAGTGGGGTTCCCCAGGGTTCCGTTTTGGGGCCACTGTTGTTTATCATTTACATAAATGATATCGACAGTGGCATCGTCAGTCGGATCGCTAAATTCGCTGATGACACCAAGCTTGGGGCCAATGTTGGGACGTCCGTAGCGATCGAGCAACTGCGTGCGGACCTAGGTAGGATAGGAGAGTGGTCCGAAAAATGGCAAATGCCGTTTAACTTGGGTAAATGCAAAGTGATGCACATTGGCTACTCCAATCCCAAGTCGGACTACTCGATGTTGGGTAGTAATATCGAGGTGACTGATTTAGAAAAGGACTTGGGTGTGCTAATTAGCAGCGACCTTAAGTTTACGAAACAGTGCGTAGAGGTGGAAAAGAAAGCCCAGAAACTATTGGGTTATATCAGGAGGCAATTTCAGTTTCGGAACAAGGAGATTGTGCTATCTCTGTACAATTCCCTTGTTCGGCCGCACCTGGAATATGCTGTGCAGTTCTGGTCGCCCACCCTCAGTAAAGATATTGAGAGGCTGGAGCGAGTGCAGGCGAGGGCCACAAAGTTAATCCCTTCCGTTAGGCATATGGGCTACAATCGACGGTTACGCGCCCTGAACTTGTTTTCGCTTGAAACTCGGAGGCTGCGCTGTCAACTGATCGAGGTTTTGAAGCTCTTACGCGGGTTCAACGATGTCGATTTTAGAAGTATGTTTAATTTAAATGATAACCCAACTCGCACCAATGGTTGGAAGTTGGATTTGAAACGGTTTAGGACTAGTGTCTGTGGGAATTACTTTACGTATAAGATCTTTGACACGTAGAACAGGTTACCTTCAGAAGTTGTGACCAGTTCCTCTGTGGAACAGTTCAAGAAAAGGTTAGACCAAATCTTGCATGCCATTTGAGTGTGTACAAAATTTTCCGTGGCACCCGTTGCCATTGGTACCTCCTCGGTATGGGCCGCAAGGCCTTTTGAGGTACTTCTTTTCCTTGTAACTCTCTCTCTCTCTCTGTCCCTCTGTCTTTCTATACATATATGTGAGCGTTTAAAATGCATGCATGAATTTTTTGTAAAAGTGTTATAGCATTATAGGGGATATAAAAATCAATGACCTTTCATGATGCCCATATATATATATATATATATATATATATGTGTGTGTGTGTGTGCGCGCGCGCGTGTGTTAACCCTCCGTCGATGTCCTTGAGTAGTTCGAAGTTGACGGGGGTTCTGGTTACGTGGCAGCAGCGGATTTCTCACTCTGAGGCAGTTGGCACTGTGCAGGGAATCGCAATAATTTCTTCTGTACTACCCTCCGATTTCTTCTTGTCAATTTCTGCGTCTATTTCTGAGGGGTGCGTACCAGATAATTTCAAGTTAAAAAATGTAACACCTATTTTTAAGAAAGGCGATAAATGTGAGGCGGGAAATTATAGGCCAATCAGTTTAACGTTTGTTGTAGGTAAGCTACTGAAATAAATAATTAGGGATCGTATAGTCGAACACTTGGAATTGCATAACTTGATTAGAAATACGCAGCACGGTTTTAGGCGAAACTAATCTAGGGGGCTAAGGGATGATCTAATCCAGGTTTTTAAAATTATGAATGAGTTCGATAACAAATAGAGATAGCTTTTTCGAAATATGACATTATAATAGAACTAGAAATAACGAGTGTAAGTTGACAAGTAGAAGGTTCGAGACAGCAATTGCCAAAAACTTTTTACGCATAGAATCGTAAATAGCTGGAATAGTTTGCTGGTAGAAGTAATTAGTAGCACGTCTATAAACATATTTAAAAATCGATTAGACGCATATGTTGACAGAATGGATATAGTTTGTGGTAAAATTAAGGTTTTTGTGGTTCTGAACCCACGTTAAATTGTAGGTCCCCTCCACCACCACGGAGGACATGCGCAATACACAACTACAACCACAGTTAAGTAGACCAGCCATGAGTGGATCTTAGGGTCTTTGTTGGTCTGAAACATTATAACATATTACTGGGTTATTGGTTGATTCCCCGATTCTTCTCGTAGCGTATCGGAGAAATTTGTGAGGCAATGCTGGTCTCAGACTTAAGACCTATTGATTTCTAACTTTACTGTTTCTTGAAGATGCTGTGTTATTCTAAAACTAAATTCTCTTGGAGAAGACAGGACTCAAAGGAGAAGATAAAGATATACTTTTATTGAATTTTACTGCTTCTAAATATTGTAGGTGATGCTTCAGCCTCTGGGTCAGATCAGACAGAACAAAATTTAAAAGGTTACAATCGTTTATATATTATTTAACCTAGTGACGTAATTATTATTTAATTTGACTTGTTTTTTCCGATTTTAGAAGGCTGAGCTCTTTTGCTAATTCAAAAGAACTGTTTGGTGTATTATATGGATCTTTCAGAAACTGAGGAGCAAAATATTTGAAGATGAAGGCAAATTTTGCTGTAACAACAATTGACAAATCTGATATTTTCATAATTTGTCGTGTCAACTAAAAATGGAAATCAAGATATGCATTTTATTATAAACTAAAATTAAGTGTTTAAAATTGAAAATTAAATGCTGATTAGAGTTTCTGCAGGATATGACTTCATCTTTAATGATTTAAGAAGAATCTATAAGAAAATGAGCACTGCAGAATTTAATAAGATTAAAGCTTGTATGAATATTATATACAATTAGAAAAGTGGTTCTCAAACTGGGATACGACGTACCCCCAGGGTTACGCAAGGGAATCTTAGGGGTTACGCGAAGAGGTCCTGAAAATATAACCCTTTTAATTTTATATACGATTAACAAACGGCCACAAGTCACAAGGTCGTAAAGAAAGTAAAAATCCTCTATCTCTCGAAAATCGAGAAAATCCTGTGAAAGAATTCAAGGGGTACAGAAGAAGAAAAAGTTTGAGAACCGTTGAGTTAGAATGTCATGCGAGTTTGGACTTTATATGCGAAAATGAATGCTAGAATTATCATTTTTATATATGTATAATATAATTGTAATTGGGTTTTAAAGTAATAGAAAGTCAGTGGTGTGGGCAAGATCAACTTTGAAAAAGTACATACAATCATGTCACACGTATTTATTTATATATATTATGGTGTTTCATAAATGAGAACCACATTATAGTTTTAATCCACATAGATGCCCGTATTCGTTTTACATATTTATCACTCCTGGCCAAAAATGAGACTCCTTCGACAACAATAAGGGGTCCCGAGAAATCACGCCTTACGTCAGAGAGCACAGACTCATCACTTCTTCATCATTTCCCCCTTCTGCTTCTTCGGAAAATCCTTCCTGTTCTTGAAAACTGCTTTCAGCAGGTACTGTTTGTCTTCTTCCTTCGTTGTTAGGGCAGTATTGAATTTCTCGATGAGAGCGATCCCCCGTTCAGCCGAGTCGTTCACCACAGCCATGACGCGGACCCTAGCTAGGCCTGTTGGTAGTGTGGGTCGCTTTCCCAAGACGAAGCGGGATTTTCGACGAAGGCGCCGTTGATCCCGAGTGCGGTGAAGAGATCCTTCGTCCTCGAGGTAACGAAATCCGAAATCTTCTTTCCTTTGAAGGAGCCGAGGACGGTCTTCCCCTCCAGACGCTTCAACGCTTTCCTCGATGCCGGCTTGGCGAGGTTCTCTCGCATCCTTTGTTTCTCTTCCTGAGGAACCCCTTGATCGAAGAATGCCAAGCCGACCAGCGTCTCGGAGAAGTACCAGAGTTGTCGTTTCATGGCTGCTTGCGCTTGCTTGGCGACGTCGACGATCACGGCATCTTCCTGCAGTATTTCCAGGTCCAGCAAGAACTCCAGATCCACACGTGGGGCCTGCTCTGCTCTCGTCGCACGACTCCAAGCCTTTGCGTAGGCTAGGGCGACGAACAGGCAGATTTCTGTGACTCCTTTCAGCTCCCGGCCGGTCATCCTGAACTGGTCCTGAAGGAGGTACAGCTTCAATCCGTAAATGGCTTTCGCCATCCACTGCGCATGGTGGTATGCTCCTGGCTTCCGCAGTGGCACATTGGCGACAGTCTCTTCCCCGAGAAAGAGGATAACCAGTTGAAGAAATTCTTGGTAGTCATCCCGCGGCTGACCAGAAGCCAGAGCTTCCCTCACGACAAGGACAGTTCGGTCCTTGAGACCCTGAAGAGGTCCAGCGATGCTGCAGCTATCTGAATCAATAGCAGTGGTGATAAGAGATCGGTCGATGAAACCCCACTGCTCTTGGAATCTTTTGAAGATCCCAGTCTCGGGCCCAGAGGTGGGGCCCATCGAAGACCGGAAGACTTGGGCCAGGACGATTTCGTACATATGGTGCCTGCATGCTAGGTAAAGAAGTTGCTTCCCGAGACCCTCCTCAATCTTGACGCAGGCTCCCACGTGAATCCCGGTGTTCGATGCCGTTGTGTCGAATGATAACCCCTTGATTCGTTCGGACAGGTCGTGTTCCCGCACAAGATCAATGCAGACGCGTGCCGTCTCCGCTCCCGTGGCAGCTGGAACTTTCGGAACTCCAAGCAGCTTCCCCTGGCCGTTCCCGGTGACCAGCACAGCAATCCGGTCCACAGATCCGTCACCCGTTATTTCAGGCAGCATTTTCCCGTCCCAGTGCAACACCAAGGGCTCCTCAGGACAGAATTCTCCCTCTTGATACGCCTCTGCTGCTTGCTTCCGAAGCGACTGGCGAGCACGATACATTGTGGAAGAGGAGATGGATACCTCGTTCAAATCGTGCCCCAAGGATTGCGCGACGACGGCGTAGGACATCGCTGCATCACGATAAGAAATGTTCATCCGGTCGTAAGCGACAGCCACATCCTGAGTGATGAGGTTCCTCGACCGCTTCCTCGGAGAAGGACATGAAGCAGACGTGGAGGCTGCCAAGGAGGGATCATCTTCCGCAGATGGCGACGCCGAGGACGAGGAGCTGTCTTCAAGAGTAGCAGCTTCTGTAACCGTCTTGGCCCGCTCGAATTCCAGGTGTCGTCTCTCCTCCTGCTGTTCCTCTCGACGCCTTTTCCTACTCTCCATTTGGGCCAGCTTCATGTCTGCCGATCTCATACTGCTCTCTGTTGGGTCCTCCTGCTGACTCTTGTAGAAGAGCTTGTCTTCCTCGTTTGTCATCATAGAAAGGGCATTGGAATGACCAATATCGAGGATTTCGTTCTTGAGTTCCGCCTTGAACATGTCCTCCGCAACACGACAGCTCTCCTCGGATCTGTTCCTGCTTTTCACCAACTTGTCGTAACGCTGGAGCAGAGCTTCCATTTTCCGAAGGGCGCTGTCCCGCCTCATAGTAGGGATCCTTGCTCTTTTCCAGAACACCATCACAGCATCCACACAGAGGTTCAGACATTTTCTCCGTCCTGGGTTTTCCTGTTTTTGATGGAAGAAGCACTTTTGCAAGACTTGCAACTTCGTCGGCAGGCGGCTACCCAGGATCTCCTTATTCGGGTGTCCGATGAGCCAAACAACCTCTTTCTTGCTTCGAGTTGCCATGTTTATCTGCAATGAGGAAATATACGAATTAGAAAAGAGTACAAATACGCAACGGTAGACACAACGAGGACAAAACTTGACAACTGACACGAAGGACAGAGAGCAGTGCACCCTTCCGTCAGGAAGCAAGGCAGTCGACTAACACTAGAACAGCTGAAATTAGAAATACCTAAGCAATCTGAAGCGTCAAATCTCGGGACCCCTAAACGTGTTCTGATCTGGTTGAAACCTGTTCAGACGAGTTTCCTCGGCAAAAGGAAGAGGGGCATCAATGTGGATTGAACTTCCTTCCACTTCATCCATCAACCACACTGCCGTGAAACATCCTAATATATATATATATATATAATATACATTCAACTGCAAAGAACACGCAGTATAAATAACGTAAAGAACGACGCTTGTATAGGAGATATTCCGCGCAAGACGAGAAAGAGAAAACAACAAATGAAAAAATGAAGTACCACCTGGGAATCGAACCCGGGATCTTCCGATTGCCGGTCAGACGCGATAACCACTACACCATGGACTCCACTCTTCCAAATGCCGTAATTCCTCTACATACTCGCAGAAACCAATGCCCCAAGGGGGCACCTCCCGCTTGCCGTAACATTATATACATTCAACTGCAAAGAACACGCAGTATAAATAACGTAAAGAACGACGCTTGTATAGGAGATATTCCGCGCAAGACGAGAAAGAGAAAACAACAAATGAAAAAATGAAGTACCACCTGGGAATCGAACCCGGGATCTTCCGATTGCCGGTCAGACGCGATAACCACTACACCATGGACTCCACTCTTCCAAATGCCGTAATTCCTCTACATACTCGCAGAAACCAATGCCCCAAGGGGGCACCTCCCGCTTGCCGTAACATTATATACATTCAACTGCAAAGAACACGCAGTATAAATAACGTAAAGAACGACGCTTGTATAGGAGATATTCCGCGCAAGACGAGAAAGAGAAAACAACAAATGAAAAAATGAAGTACCACCTGGGAATCGAACCCGGGATCTTCCGATTGCCGGTCAGACGCGATAACCATACACCATGGACTCCACTCTTCCAAATGCCGTAATTCCTCTACATACTCGCAGAAACCAATGCCCCAAGGGGGCACCTCCCGCTTGCCGTAACATTATATACATTCAACTGCAAAGAACACGCAGTATAAATAACGTAAAGAACGACGCTTGTATAGGAGATATTCCGCGCAAGACGAGAAAGAGAAAACAACAAATGAAAAAATGAAGTACCACCTGGGAATCGAACCCGGGATCTTCCGATTGCCGGTCAGACGCGATAACCACTACACCATGGACTCCACTCTTCCAAATGCCGTAATTCCTCTACATACTCGCAGAAACCAATGCCCCAAGGGGGCACCTCCCGCTTGCCGTAACATTATATACATTCAACTGCAAAGAACACGCAGTATAAATAACGTAAAGAACGACGCTTGTATAGGAGATATTCCGCGCAAGACGAGAAAGAGAAAACAACAAATGAAAAAATGAAGTACCACCTGGGAATCGAACCCGGGATCTTCCGATTGCCGGTCAGACGCGATAACCACTACACCATGGACTCCACTCTTCCAAATGCCGTAATTCCTCTACATACTCGCAGAAACCAATGCCCCAAGGGGGCACCTCCCGCTTGCCGTAACATTATATACATTCAACTGCAAAGAACACGCAGTATAAATAACGTAAAGAACGACGCTTGTATAGGAGATATTCCGCGCAAGACGAGAAAGAGAAAACAACAAATGAAAAAATGAAGTACCACCTGGGAATCGAACCCGGGATCTTCCGATTGCCGGTCAGACGCGATAACCACTACACCATGGACTCCCCTTGGGGCATTGGTTTCTGCGAGTATGTAGAGGAATTACGGCATTTGGAAGAGTGGAGTCCATGGTGTAGTGGTTATCGCGTCTGACCGGCAATCGGAAGATCCCGGGTTCGATTCCCAGGTGGTACTTCATTTTTTCATTTGTTGTTTTCTCTTTCTCGTCTTGCGCGGAATATCTCCTATACAAGCGTCGTTCTTTACGTTATTTATACTGCGTGTTCTTTGCAGTTGAATGTATATAATGTTACGGCAAGCGGGAGGTGCCCCCTTGGGGCATTGGTTTCTGCGAGTATGTAGAGGAATTACGGCATTTGGAAGAGTGGAGTCCATGGTGTAGTGGTTATCGCGTCTGACCGGCAATCGGAAGATCCCGGGTTCGATTCCCAGGTGGTACTTCATTTTTTCATTTGTTGTTTTCTCTTTCTCGTCTTGCGCGGAATATCTCCTATACAAGCGTCGTTCTTTACGTTATTTTACTGCGTGTTCTTTGCAGTTGAATGTATATAATGTTACGGCAAGCGGGAGGTGCCCCCTTGGGGCATTGGTTTCTGCGAGTATGTAGAGGAATTACGGCATTTGGAAGAGTGGAGTCCATGGTGTAGTGGTTATCGCGTCTGACCGGCAATCGGAAGATCCCGGGTTCGATTCCAGGTGGTACTTCATTTTTTCATTTGTTGTTTTCTCTTTCTCGTCTTGCGCGGAATATCTCCTATACAAGCGTCGTTCTTTACGTTATTTATACTGCGTGTTCTTTGCAGTTGAATGTATATAATGTTACGGCAAGCGGGAGGTGCCCCCTTGGGGCATTGGTTTCTGCGAGTATGTAGAGGAATTACGGCATTTGGAAGAGTGGAGTCCATGGTGTAGTGGTTATCGCGTCTGACCGGCAATCGGAAGATCCCGGGTTCGATTCCCAGGTGGTACTTCATTTTTTCATTTGTTGTTTTCTCTTTCTCGTCTTGCGCGGAATATCTCCTATACAAGCGTCGTTCTTTACGTTATATATATATATATATATATATGGGATTGAACTCAGAATGGTCCCCTGAGGATTTTTTATACACACAGACCGTACATGGAACAAGGAACTCTTCTGGGAAAATTAAATACACTATAGTCCGAATAAGTAATGGTAAATGACAAACATTATAGTTTTTTATTTTTCATCATGTTAGCCCAACGTGGGCAATGGGTCACTCGCAAAGAGGGCCCAAAAATATAGCTTCTCTCACCAGTTATCTGCAAAGCAGATAGGATCCAGCTTTAGAACAGGATCTAGGGTTTAAAACATCCCAGCCCAATAACAGTACGTTCACAACCTCAATATACGCAAAAGACTCGTTGCATTCACGTCGGATTGAATACATCAAATTAAAATGGGTAACTATTGTATTTTTAGCCAAAAACCAAAACTTAAACCTCAACTGGCAAAATTTAGCGTCCACTTTTCAAGGCACATAACATGTCCGTTTCATGATGGGATTGAACTCAGAATGGTCCCCTGAGGTTTTTTATGATACCCACAGACCGTGCATGGAACAAGAAACTCTTCTGGGAAAATTAAATCCACTTAATCCGAATAAGTAACGGTAAATGATAAACACTATAGTTTTTCTTTTTCATGATGTTAACCCAACGTGGGAAACGGGTCACTCGCAAAGAGGCCCCTAAAATATAGCTTCCCTCACCAGCTCTCTGCAAAGCAGATAGGATCCAGCTTTGGGACAGGATCTGGGGTTTAAAGCATGAAACGGACAGGTTATGTTCCTTGAAAAGTGGACGCTCAATTTTGCCAGTTGAGTTTTAAGTTTTGATTTTGGCTAAAAATACAATAGTTACCCCTTTTTCTTTGATGTATTCATTCCGACGCGAATGCAACAAGTCTTTTGCTTATATTGAGGTTCTGGATATAGTTGGGCTGGGATGCCTTAAACCCTTACAGATAGCTGGTGAGGGAAGTTATATTTTTAGGGCCTCTTTGCGAGTGAACCATTGCCCACGTCATGAAAGAGAAAAAACTATAGTGTTTGTCATTTACCATTATTTATTCGGACTATAGTGTATTTAATTTTCCCAGAAGAGTTCCCTGTTCTATCCACTGTCTGTGTGTATCATATATATATATATATACATATAGGCGCAATAATAATAATAATAATAATAATAATAACAACAATAATAATAATAATAATAATGACGAAGAATGCCGATTGGGTTAAGCCACGTACACACTTTTATTTTTAATTTATAATTTATATGTATTTTGGAGCCTGCTAAAGTTTGCAGAATGACGTAACATATATTTATAACCTTGTTTGGGTTCCGTGCGTCGGTCTTCCTTCACACGAAGGTCAAACTGGTGGCCCCACCTCTAGTCCTGGCTTGGTGGAGGAGCGAGTTGCTCTCTTGCGCTCTCCATCTTACATAGCCAGGTACACCCTGCTCATCTGGTACCGTCCTAAGCCAGGCATCTAGTCTTCTCTTGAAGACTTCATCTTTGACCCCTGTAATGTTTCTGAGGTCCTTTGGAAGCTGGTTGGAAATTCTTGGCCATTTGACAACCAACTTATTTTCTTCAGAGTTGAAGAGGTCCTTTGTCGGGTCTTTAATTTGGGAATACTACACATTCTAACTTTCCTATTTTCTAGCGTTGTCTGGATGGTAATTGGGTTTAGTTTGAGGTTTGGTACCAGTTTTTCAATCATTTTCCACAAGTAGATTATGGTGTATCTCTCTCTTCTTCTTTCCAGGGAGTACAGATTTAGTTTGCGTAGTTTTTTCAAGTAGTTGAGTCCTTTGCAGCCATCAATTTTGGCTGTGAAATGTCTCTGCGTTTCTTCCTTTTTATATGGGGAAGTCAAAACTGAGAAGTATTCAAGTTTTGGTATGATCAGTGTTCTCAGCAGGGGAATCATTACTGTCTTGTCCCTCCTCTTGAACGTTCTTAGTACCTGTCCCGCGACTCTTTTTGCTTTGTTTATTGCTATCTGATTGTGTGTCTCGAATTTGGCATCATCGGTCATTATTACCCCAAAGTCGACCGCTTTCGTGCTTCTCCGAATTTCTTGTCTATCTGGAGCATAATATGCAGTCTAAGTTCCTCATTTCTACCATATCAAGAGCTGAAATTTCTCGGTGTTAAATATCACATTGTTGTCTTCTGACCATTTGTATATTTTGTTTGTGTCTCTCTGCAAGGCCTCTACTTCGTTTGCATCGCTGATTTTTCTGCTTATCTTTGTATCGTCCGCAAATGATGTTACTATACTGTTGCTGTTTACGCCACTGTCTATGTCTGTTAGCATGATAATGAACAGGAGTGGGGCCAGTACTGTACCTTGTGGTACTGAGCTGCGTACTTCTGATTCTGATGATGATACACCTTGAATTTTGACCACCTGTAGTCGATTTCTGAGGAAGTTGTAGATCCATTTTCCCACTTTGCCTGTTATTCCCATATGTGCTCTTATACTATGATCGCATTTGTCGAAAGCTTTAGCAAAATCCGTGTATATGACATCATAGTTTTCATTGCCTTCAAGTGCATCTAGGACATTGTTATAATGCTCTATAAGTTCTGATAGGCATGATCTTCCTGATCGGAATCCGTGTTGATTTTCGTTGAATCTTTCCAATGTCTCCAAGAAGTCATAAATTTTCTCTCTGGCTATTCTTTCAAAAATTCTGGTGAGGTGGGACGTCAAGGACAATGGTCTATAATTCTTTGCTTGAGATCTATCTCCTCCATTATATATAGGGACGATGTTTGCTCTTTTCAAGATGTTCACTATTTTCCCAGTATCTAGGGATCTTCTCCATATCCAGTATAAGGGAGTAGCTATTTCATTTTTACAGTTTTTAATTAATAGTGCGTTCCATTTGAACTGCAGCTGAATGTGATTTCATTTGTCCTATAGCTCTCGCTACATCTTCTTGGGTAAAATCAAAGTCTATTATACATTCTCCTTGCAATTTCTCTTTGAAGAATGCATCTATGTCAGGTATCCTTTGTCACTTTTTGGGGTACTGAATACCGATTCATACTGGGCCCTCAATGATTCAGATATTTGTTTTAGATCGTCCGTTACTTCATTATTTCTTTTCCTTAAGGGCCCGATAGTAGCGTGCGTTTTTGTTTTCCTTTTCGCATAGCTGTAGAAGTATTTTGGAGTTTCCTTTATTGCTTCTACCGCCTTTTCCTCTTCCCTCTCTGTATGGCCCTTTATCAGAGTTTGTATTTCCCAATCGATTCTCTCCAGTTCTTATATTCTTATATACAAAAATTTAATATTTATTTTTATTTTATTTTTCCTTTTTCCTTTTCAACCCCATCCCCCCTCAACCTTTTGCCTTATATATATATATATTTATATATACAGGGTGTCCCGTAAGTCTGGACCCATAGGGAAAAATAATAAAATTACAAAATAGTCCAAAAATTTATTACATAATCTGTTCAAAGTGTCCGCCGTTGTGTCGCACACATAGTTGAAGACGCAATCTCCACTGCGACAGCACTTTCTGAATCACAGTCGCAGAAATTTCTTGACACGCCTCCACAATGCGTGCTTTAAGGTGGAAAATGTTCTGAAGTTTGACCTCGTACACCTTGGCTTTCAAGTGGCCCTACAAATAAAAATCATAATAAAAAATAAAAAAAAATAATAATAATAAAATACTAATAATAACATAATAAAAAATATATTATAAATCCCTATGGGTCCAGACTTACGGGACACCCTGTATATATATATATACAAATTTATTTTTTATTTTATATTTAATTTTCTTTTACTAAGTAAGCCTTATATTTACATAATCAAACCTTTTTTTAAACTTATCAATCCTATTGTTTACAAAGCTGTGCTTAAAATTTGCCTCTTTGGCCCTTTTCCCTTCTTTTACCCTCGTTTACCATTTTCCTACTCCACCCCCTTTCCCCTCGTTACCCTGGCAACTGTCTACTTCGATGCATACATACTACTGACATAAAATAATTAACTTGCATGTAATTACGCTTTGTGAATGAAAATGAACTGAAGCGGGATATAAATCAAATTTCCTTCAACAGATGGAGCCACTCATTCAATAATGAAAATGAAAAGGTTTATTGGCAGACTATAGCCATATGACAAATATTATTAATACAATGACAGTTCACATACTAAGGATAGAAATATATACAGTTGATTAGAAATAATAGCAATGTCAAAGTTAAGTAGAGCTACAGACAGACGTTTTTGTACCAAGAATTCCATAGCTTAGAGGATAAATGGCAGGACTCATGGATAGCTTGGATAATCGGGTTGGTTGATTTTTAATTCTTTGCATTAGACTTATTGAGCAGGTCTTGTTACCTCCGGGAAGCTCGGGACATTGCAGGTTAGGGTGTTCCACTTTTATCAAGTTGTGAATTTCACTACACTTTGCTCTTCCCCGTACATCTTATGATATGTAAAGCATATGTATCAAATTTGAAGCAAATTGAACACCATTTAGAGGTTGCACACTTATGTCACCTCTCATACCCTAGCCCTTTGTAACCAAATCTCGAGAATGTCCCAACTTCCAACATATTGTAATGTTTTCTTTTCTTTCACATGTGCAAAAAGTGTTGGAAATGGAAAGAAGGAAGATCCGGCTGATTGAAAAGACTCCAGTCGAAGAGCTCTTAGGAGCAAGATTGCCATCCCGAGAGCAAGTCCTCCTCTGCTTTATGTACCATCACCTGGAGCTGAAAGAAACAATCCCCTTTGCCATCAAGTCTACAAGTATCAAGCTTCAAGAAGTTTGGAAGAAGGCGAATATCCCCGTGAAGAAAGAGGAGAACATTAGAGCTGCTATACTAAAGCTGCACAAAGAGTACCAAAACTTGAAGAAGGACAAGTCGAGAGAGATGGACAAAGCCATTATGAAGCGTCAGGTGTGGAAGGGAGACCTTGCTGACCTTTTCGACATCGCTTGTCAAGGTGTGATGAGCATGAGTTCAGTTCCGGAGGAGGACAAGGTTTTCTTGGCCTTCCAGAGGGAGGACAGAATGAGTTCTTCAATGGCTGGGGTGGATAGGAAACACACCACGGCTGTCAAACGGAAAGAAGAAGCAGCTAAGAAACTTGAACTTCGAAAACGAAAGCATGCTGAAGAAGCTGAAAAGATCTCCGAGAAAATGAAGCTGGATAGCACATCCTCTAGCTCAACGGCGACAACAGATGATGATGATGAAGATTTTGCTGTTCCATTTGGCCTCTAAGTCACCTCGTCGTTCCAAGAACACACTTGATCCAACACTCGTGGCTACTTGGGATAGAGAACAACTCTCTATTCGACAAGCAAGCACTTCCTTCATTGCAACTGCTAAAAGTCTCGGACAAGATGTATTGCAGATTATTATTTCGCCATCAACTGTTCATCGAGCACGTGCCAAGTATCGAGAGAAAATGGCCAAACAACTTGAGGAGTCGATCTTCAAAGATCCACCTCTCTTAGTTCTGCACTGGGACAGCAAGCTACTACCCCAAGCTGCTGGCGGAAGCTCTAGAAGCTTGGAAGACAGAGTAGCTGTTGTGGTAACAGGGAAGGAGTTCGAGCATCTTCTTGGAGTGCCTGTTGCCCAGGATGGTACTGGTGAACAAATGGCTCGAGCAGTCATCCAGGAGCTGCAACGATTTGGAATTCAGAACTGCATCATTGGCCTCTCGTTTGACACTACGGCGTCCAATACCGGACTTCTGCAAAGGGCATGTATGAGGATTGAACAATTCCTTGGTCGGTCGCTCTTGTGGTTGCCTTGCCGTCACCACATTTATGAGCTCATTTTGAAGGAGATCTTTCATAAGTCCCTGGGGCCAAAAAGAACCAAGGCGTGAACGTCCTTGTACCAATTCAAAAATTGATTCGGATTTTCTGATTTTAATACTAGAGTTTTTTGTTTTCTGTGCTTCCAAGGGAGAATTCTTTTGTAACACTGAAGAAAAATTTGTATTATTAAATTGTATTGTATTGTGTAATGTGTATTGATTTGAATTTTTCAATTTTATTATTAGAGTTTTTCATTTTCCGTGGTTCCAAGGAGGAATTTTTTCGTAACTGAAGAAAATTGTTTATTATAAAAGGTTCAAATGTGTGCAACCCCTAAATATCACTTAATCGTTTTCAAAATTGGTGCACATCTTTCTTACATGAAAAGGAATTAAAGCACAAGCAAAGTGGAGAAAGATATTGACCTTTGATATTTTCCTCTGTACGAGTGAAACCCCTATTGCGGGTAGAAAACATTTGTGAAGCTGAGCATCTCGGGGGTAATTTATGTAAGAGTCTAAAAGACCTGTTGTACAGCAAATTTAGGATTCTGCCGGAACCTTTTTTATAATTCACCCAGAGTTGCTGTCTTTATATATTACTGCAGAAAATGCGAAAGAGAGTGTCTTTAGCTTCACTTGTACACACCCGAAAGTTCCTTATAGTCATATTCGCTTTAGCACAAAGGCTTAGAGATTGTTTTCTTATGTCTGAGTCATCATTCAAGGAGTTGGTAATAGTTTGACCCAAATACTTAAACTCTTGTACTTCCTCAATTACTTCATCTTTCATTTTAAACCTTATATCAGCTGGCTGATTACAACTTTTAGGATGAAATTGCATAACCTTAGTTTTTGTAACATTAAAAAGAATGTCATGTTTCTGTGAATACACTTCATAGACTTTTAGTAGCCGATCCAGACCTTTAACAGAGGGACTTATTAACACCATATCATCGGCATAAACTAAGTTATTTATCCTTGTGTTATCTATACAACATTCCACTGCTGCCTCATTAAGTGAAGCAATTAATCCGTCAATATACACATTAAACAGCATGGGGGAGAGCAAGGAGCCTTGTCTCACCCCGCAAGAGGAGCCAAAAAATTTGGATAGTACATTGCCCCACCTAACGGTAAAAGATTGGTGGGAATACCAAAATTTCAATAAATTTAATATGTACATGGGAACCTACCTGTCTTCTAGTTTTTTAAATAAAATATTGTAGTTCACTATATCATATGCCTTACTTATATCTAGGAAACAGCTATAAATAGTTGAATTACTGTCAGTGTATTTAGATATTATTTCTTTAAGTACATAGATACACAGGTCAGTTGAGTGGAACCTTTTAAAACCAAACTGATTAGATGTCCAGAGGTAATCATTTAATCGGAGTAACTAGAGTTTTTCTAAGTTTCGAGAAGGAGGAAGCGACAGCAATAGGCCTGTAATTGTTGGTAGACAGAATGTCTCCATACTTATTTTTGACCAGGGGCAAGATATATATACCCTCATGAACTCTGCAGGGATATAGCTATGAGCAAGCATGGCTGATAAGAGCAATGATATATGCAGACATACCACGACTGGCATATTTTAAGTGCTCATTCGATAGATCATCTACTCCTGACGCAGAACCAGTCTTTAACTCTTTAATTAATCTATTTACTTCAGGAACTGATATCAAAGTATTTTTCCTTGTCCCTCCCACAGTCGTTTCGCTGCATTCTATCTTAAGATTATCTCTACTCACACTGTTATGAATGTTAGAGTAGTGATGCTTATGATGCCAAGGCCACTGAGGCGATCCTGCCCCATTGATGATCTGAGGTAGTTCTTGATTAGCTTCATCTTAGAGAAGCTCCTCTCGGCTGACGCTACTGTCACAGGTAGGGTGCTGGAAATTCTTAGTGCAACTCAGAGATTGGGTTATAGTTCCACCAGTTGCTTCTGATGAATGAAGGAGAGAAGCTTCAATGCAGTCATGTTATGTGAAGGTAAAGTCGGCAAGTTCTTAATTTCGACGACCAATTCTCTTCCATCAATGTCAGAGTCAGCTCTAGAGCTCAGTATCTTAGAGAGCTTTTCACACTTGCAGGACAAGTCTTCCTTGTTCATTGTGGTGAAGTTTAGGAGAACCCCAAATATGTCCCTCACATCATCTAATTTGAATCTCATTTATTGACCCGATGGCACAATCCACCACCACATTGAAAAATTTGCCTTCCAGTCTCTTTAAGGCTTCTGTAAATGGTTCGTCAGGAGCTTCGTAAGCAAAGTGCTTTTTTGTGGATCTGAACCTCTTCTCCTTCAGCACAGCCTCCACATTCATTTCCTCACATATGTCCCTAGCTACGACTTGTGCTGCAACAAAACCTGTGTTTCTGTAGCTGGTGAGTGAGTCTTTTGTTTTTGTGAGGAGGTTGACTGCCACATCAAACTGCATTGTAGGAGACTGTAGAAGTTTGCTCACATGGTTAACTGTATGAAGAATGTCATACCATACTACTGTGCAAATCTGAAAGCGATAAGACCCTACCTCCTCTGCAAGTGCTTGTGCTTCAGTCCTGGCTATGGCATCTGTGGCATTGTTTCTGACTTCCAACAGGGCCTCTCTGATGTTGTGGCTCTGGTATCGCACAGCCTCAATGCTCTTAAGCCGGCTCTCCCACCTGGTTTCACTCCAAGACTTGAGTGTTATGTTCACGTGCTTCTTTAGGATTGTCCATCTCTGTGTAGCTGCTGCAAAAAGGTTGTACAATTTTTGTACGTTGCCAAAGAAGCTGATGGCATCTGTGGAAGCTTTAGCCACTACAAGATTCAGAGTGTGAGCCCCACATGGAACATAGAGTGCACGACAGTTCTTCTCTAATAACCTTGCCTGAACACCTTTGTTCTTGCCCTTCATGTTCGCTCCGTTGTCATATGACTGTCCTCTGCAGTCATCAAAGTGAATATTCAGTTCATCTAGTCTCTTCAGAATCAGAACTGATAAACCCAGGCCTGTACTTTCTGAAGCCTCAAGAAAGCCCAAGAAGTATTCTTTTATTTCTAGTACTTCACCCATTTTAACAGTTCTGATAATAATCGACATCTGTTCTTGGTGGCTTATGTCTGGAGTGCAGTCTAAAATGAGTGAGTAATATTTAGCTTGTTTTATTTCTGCAACAATGGCATCCAAGATCTTCCCATTAATGGAACCAATGAGCTCATTTTGAATGATGTTTCCTAGGTAACTTGAATGACTATATTGGCCACTTTCGACTCTGCTGATGTGTTGTTTCATCACTGGATCAAATTTGGCAAGCAGCTCAACCTCCTTCAAGAAGTTGCCATTGTCTCGATTGTACAATGTAGAGGAAGACCCCCTGAAAGCAAGGTATCTCTCTGCCAGTGATTGGATTATACTTACAAGACGTGTGAGAACATCTCGCCAGCGTCTTCGCTCTACCTCCATTAATGACATTTCAGTTTGGTCAATGGTCCTCCCAGTTTTATCCGCAGTTCCAGATCCTTCCATGTTGCCATGTTATCTGCATGTTCTGAACTATTTTCATGGCCGTTCAGAAGCGAACCAACGTTTATCCATTCTGAAAGTCCATCCGTAATTAGTTTGTATGACTTCCTTGAAAACAACTTGCAGCAGAAGCAATAAAGAGCATCATTCCTTCTAGAGTACATCAGCCAGCTTCGCTTTTTTTTTCCCCATTAATTAATGTTCTGTACATGTAATAGTGATGAAAGCTTCTATCGTCCTCTCTTTCAGGGAATGTGAAATCTGGACTGATTTGAAATGGTCCTCAAGACACCAGATCTGTCTTCAAGGCATCTGACAGGACAACTGGCCAGTCATACGGATCAAGCGGTGGAGCAGATCTTGGTTCTTGTTGCTCAGTAGAAATGCCTGTGTGTGGTGTTTGAAGCTGAACAGAAGATGGGCCACTTGTTGGTTCATCAGGCTCTACTTCTACTGTGTTTAAGGTTGCATAGAGGGTAATCCTGCTGTCGGTTCATGATGCTCATCAGGCTTTGCTGAGGATGGCTTTTCCAAATATTTCAGTAGTGCTCCTGAGAAGAACATAACATTACATATTCTGTGAATTTTTGCTAAAATACTCTTTCTTATCTTGTTTGATAAATAATTCACTGCCAAACAAAAAAAACATTTTGCTGCTGATTTAATTCTAAGACCTGTTTCTGGATAATATTGATGTGTTGATTTCAAAAATCACCTTAGATTTTGTCCATCACATCAGGTTTTCGTGCAATGCAATATGCCTATTTTGGGTAATCCATGAAGGGCGCTTATCAAAATTGATGATTTTGAAGACCTGTTAACAGCTGTTTTGCTGTTAAAATTTTATCTGTGGAATACACAAATCTGTGCATTAAATCTAAAGGTCATGTACAACATATTAAAATCTTGGGTATCTGTGATTTCCCCAGGTGTGAGCGTGACGTCATGATCTGAGAGAGATTTCCCATTGGCGGAGTGAGAGCAGCCGGTTCCGCTAGTGACGTTACTTATAAACTTTCAGCAGTTGGGTTGCAACATGAGCATTAAAGTTCACTATCTCAACAGTCATCTGGATAAATTTCCAGAAAATCTTGGTGATGTTAGTGCAAGAGCAAGGTGAAAGGTTCCACCAAGATATCAAAGTGATGGAAGAACGATACCAAGGAAGATGGGATACCCATATGATCGCTGACTACTGCTGGAGCCTGCAAAGAGATTGTCTTGACATCTCTCATTCTAGGAAGTCCTATAAGAGAAAATTTATCAGCACTGAAAAGTAAGAAAACAAGAAAAAGACAATGTTAAGAAAACTGGTCCCGTGCTTGCTTTAATATGGATTCATTTTTTGCTTATTTAAACACTTTTAATCACTTTATGTGTCAATATTACCATTGTATATTAAAGTTCACTCCCTGCACAATTGTTTACTTTTCCATGCTGTTCTAAGTATGTAAAAACTTATTTTTTGAAAAGAAAAAAATTGGGCATAACCCTGCGAAAATGCGATATCTCCAAAATATCCGTATTTGATTGCTCGAAAACCTGACGTGATAGGCAAAACCTAAGGTGATTTTTGAAATCAGCACACCAAAGTTACCTAAAAACAGGTGTTAGAATTAAATCAGCAAAATTGGTGTTGGGCAGTGATATAATTGATCTGTGTGAACAGAATTTGAGGTGATGTGATCCATTAAATTTCACATTTCGAAATACTGGGTGATCCAGATAAATGGGACCCAAAAAAAAAGTCAAATATTCTTAATATTTAATTCCTTTCATAAAAACTATATATCATTCGAAAGAGTAGAGTTACAAGTTTATTATGAAATATTTATTTTTTTAAAATGACTCCTTTCAAATGTGCTCCATTAGTTGCCAAGCATTCCAGTGTTCTCGCTTGTAAGTTCTGCATCACTTTTGCAAGAGTGTGCGGTGGTATGGCCTGTGTCTCATTTGTGATGGCGGCCTTCAATTCTTGCAAGGTCGTTGGGTTATTTCTGTAGACCCTACTCTTTAAATATCCCCAGAGATAATAATCTAAGGGAGAAAAATCCGGAGACCTTGCGGGCCATTCAACGTCTCCAAATCTTGAAATTAACTCGCCTGGAAACGTTTGACGCAAAACTGCCATGCAGTTCCTCGTGGTATGGCAGGTAGCTCCGTCTTGTTGGAACCAGTGGTTTTCTAGACAAAGATCTCTTAATTTATGAATAAGGAAATCGGTCAACATTTTTTCGTAGCGATCACCATTTACAGTGACCGTGTTTCCGGTGGAATCCTCGAAAAAGTACGGCCCTGTGATCTGAGATGCAGTAAGACCACACCAAACAGTTACACGCTGACAATGCAACGGGACTTCGGTAATATTCAATGGATTTTCTGTTGCCCAGAAACGACAATTTTGTTTGTTTACAGTTCCATTCAAGTGAAAATGGGCTTCGTCTGACATAATCAAAGTTGCTAGAAAATTGGTGGTGTCATTTACCTTCTGTTGGATCCATTGACAGAATTGTCGTCTTCGTGCGAAATCTCCATCGTTTAGTTGTTGCTCTGTTTGAATTTTATATGGAAAGAGCATTAAATTTTGCTTGAATATACGGTGTGTTGTTCCATATCCAACTCCTAACAGCTGAGAAGCACGTCTGATGCTTATGTTAGGATTATCCTGTACAATTTCATGAGTTCTGTTAATGATCTCGTCTATCCTTGCTGTGCGCACTCTTCCAGTTGGTTTTCTTTTTCCAATGCTGCCAGTTAGGGAAAAATTTCTGACACACCGACGGATTACTTTCTTCGAAGGTGATTTTGACATCTGAAAATTTGTCTTGAAAGATCTTTGAGCTGAAACTACACTTCTTCCATGCTCATAATATTGCTCAGTTATGAAACGCAGCTGTTCCACAGTCCATGCAGTCATCTTGAAGGGTTAGTTTTAACTAACACTTTTATTTTCTTTTGTATCTTATCTTGTCTTGTATTGTCAAAACCTATACAATCCTGTACAAACTTGTAACTATCCTCTTTCGAATGATGCGTATGATTTTATAAAAGGACTTATACTTTAAGAGTTACAGGGGTTTCTTTTGGGTCCCATTTCTCTGGATCACCCTTTATAAATATTACAGAGACTAGCTTACTCTACACGATTCCTGAGCACTTGCCTAGCTTGATGGTCTACCTAACCTAGTTGCCTGAACTGTAATCATCCTGTAATTATCCTGATGGATAATGTCGTTTCATTTTCCAAGATGCACGAAGTCACATCTAGTTAACCACAACTAATCTGCTAAATAATAATAATCATGATAATAATGATAGTATAATAATAATAATAATAATAATAATAATAATATTAATAATAATAATAATAATTGTAACGTTAATCAAATACATTCAAATAATCAAACCATTTAGGTTTTAACCAACAAAATTCACATTATCTGAAAAAGGTGAGAAAAGAATTAATAAACTTGAAAACATAACGAAAATAATCCTAGGTTTAAAGTTTTACAAAATCTCTTAATAATTAGTAAATTAGTGAAATAATGTTTTACAATACTAGAAAAATTAAGCATTTAGGAAAGTATAAGCATATAGTAAGAATAAAGTTAAATAATATAGAAATAAGATCTCACAAGTTATTTACGCATAACGACCAAAACGTTTCGTTTGTCTCCGTTTTATCACATTTGTCTCATACAAAAACTTTAATTAATACAATAATAATAATAATAATAATAATAATAATAATAACTTCAGCTATATTCCTATTTTTGCCCACTGAGCTATGACCTGGGAACCTATTTAGGTGCCCCCTAGTAGCAGCGGGGCCTTAAGCGGCCGCTTAGTCTGCTTATGCCAGGAAACGGCCCTGGTACAGTACCTCTATATTTTGCAGAAAGGAAGTCGAAAAATCACACGACTATCGGTCTTCTGGAAAATGAAGACAATGCTTTATCTGATGATGTAACAGAAGTATCTGAAATATTAAGAGCTCAGTACGAATCATCTTTCACAATCCCAAAAACTGACAAACTGATATGCGATAGAAACGCGTTCTTTGAAGAAAAACTACAAGGAGGAAGTATAACGGACTTTGACTCTACGAAAGATGATATTATACAAGTTACAGGGAAACTAAAAGCACACTCGACGGCAGGAGTGCAAAAATGGAATGCCACATTGATCAAAAACTGTAAGAATGCAATCGCTGAGCCCCTATATTGGATATGGAGACGATCACTAGACACGGGAGAAATACCGGCCATCCTGAAGAAAGCGAGCATAGTCCCAACATATAAAGGAAGAGATAGAACCGAGGCCAAAAACTATAGGCCAATTTCGCTTACATCTCATCTCACTAAAATATTTGAAAGAATAGTTAGAGAAAAAAATCTATGACTTTTTTGGAAACTCAGAAAAAATAAATGATAACCAACATGGATTCCGGTCAGACAGATCATGCCTATCACAACTAATGGAACACTACAACAACATTATTGATGCATTTAAAAGTAATGAAAACTATGATGTAATATACACAGACTTTGCCAAAGCGTCCGACAAGTGTGACCATGGAATCATAATACGTAAACTGAAATATATGGGAATAACAGAAAAAATAACGAAATGGATATATAATTTCCTTAGTGAGCGGCGGCAATTCGTTACAGTTAAAGGAATATTATCAGAATCAGAGGTCCTCAGCTCAGTACCACAAGGAGCAGTATTAGCTCCATTACTCTTCATACTCATGCAAACTGACATAGACGAGGACGTTACCAGAGACAGCACAGTAACATACTTTGTCGATGACACAAAGATCAGTAGAAAAATAAGAAACCCAGAAGATATAGAATTTCTGCAAACATACATGAACAGAATCTACAAGTGGTCGGAAGACAACAATGTGAAATTTAACACTGAGAAATTTCAATTGTTAAGGTACTGGAAAAGGAAGGACCTAAAATCCATGGAATACTATACCCCAAATGGAGAGGAAATTCAGAGAAATTCTAAAGCAAAAGATTTAGTTGTAATGAATGACGATGCGAAATTTGAAACACAAAATAAGATAACAGTAAACAGAGCAAAGAGAATAACTGGGCAGATACTGAGAACCTTTAAACGAAGGGGTAGGAATAAAATGATTCCTCTATTGAAAAAACTGATCATACCCAAGTTGGAATATTACTCGGTCCTAACATCCCCATATAAAAAAGAAGACATTAGTCAGCTAGAAGAAATGCAGAGAAGTTTCACAACCAATATCAATGGGTGCAAAGAACTAAATTACTGGGAAAGTTTACATGAATTAAACCTATATTCACTGGAAAGAAGGAGAGAGAGATACACCATTATTTACACTTGGAAAATAATGGAGAAACTAGCCCCTAATCTTACTCTGAACCCTATAACCCCCCAAACAACGGTGGAAAGTAGGAAAGAAAGACTGTGTCGTGTTCCCAAATTAAAGGCTAGACAGGGAACATCTTCAACCCTGAAGGAAAATAGTTTTGTTGTGAGAGGACCAAGACTGCTCAACCAGCTGCCCAAGGAACTAAGGAACATGAATGGTGTTGCGGTGGACATCTTCAAAAGAAGAGTAGACGCCTGGCTCAGAGCAATCCCCGATGAGCCGGGCGTACCTGACTATGCGAGGAGGAGAGTATAAGAAACCAACTCTCTACTTCACCAGGCCAACTCGAGAGGAGGGGCGACAAGCTTAACCTTCGTGAAATGAGGAATCATCGCCTGGAACGTTTGAAAGGTTGAAAGGAAAGGTATATATATATATATATGTAATTTCGACATTTTACGACATTTGTTTGGGTGAGGCCTGTGGTGTAGTGGTTATCATATCTGACCGGCAATCGGAAGATCCCGGGTTCGATTCCCGGGTGGGTACCTCATTTTTTTCATTTGTTTCGTTCTTTCGCTCTCATCTTGCGCGGATAATTCTCCTATACAAAGCGTCGTTCTTTACGTTAATTATACTGCGTGTTTGCAGTTATAATGTATATAATGTTACGGCATGCGGGAGGTGCCCCTTTGGGGCATTGGTTTCTGCGCGTATGTAGAGGAATTACGACATTTGTTTGGGTGAGGCCTGTGGTGTAGTGGTTATCATATCTGACCGGCAATCGGAAGATCCCGGGTTCGATTCCCGGGTGGGTACCTCATTTTTCATTTGTTTCGTTCTTCGCTCTCATCTTGCGCGGATAATTCTCCTATACAAAGCGTCGTTCTTTACGTTAATTATACTGCGTGTTTGCAGTTATAATGTGTATATATAATATATATATATAGTATATAATACAGGGTGTCCCGTAAGTCTGGACCCATAGGGAAAAATAATAAAAATTACAAAATAGTCCAAAAATTTATTTATAATATATTTTTTATTTTTATATATTTTATTATTTATTATGATCTTACTCCGCTGGAGTTTTATTTGTGGGGCCACTTGAAAGCCAAAGTGTACGAGGTCAAACTTCAGAACATTTTCCACCTTAAAGCACGCATTGTGGAGGCGTGTCAAGAAATTTCTGCGACTGTGATTCAGAAAGTGCTATCGCAGTGGAGATTGCGTCTTCAACTGTGTGCGACACAACGGCGGACACTTTGAACAGATTATGTAATAAATTTTGGACTATTTTGTAATTTTATTATTTTTCCCTATGGGTCCAGACTTACGGGAACCCTGATATATAATATATATACACACACACACAACGCATTTTGCATAAGCGAGGTACTAACTTTTTAGTTGTTTATTAAGAAATACCTTAATGTCATTGAATCAAGAAGGGCGTAATAAGTGTCCGGATGCAAGTTGGGGTTTGGACTGTTTTCTATTAAGTCTCTAAATAGTGAAGTGCAAGCTTATGTACCCTAACCTAACCTAAAGTAACTTACGATGATATAACTTAATATTCTGAGATAACAAAATAATGAAACATTAAACACCACACACACACACACACACACACACACACACACACCATACTTGAATACTGGAACACTATTGTTTATATCCTATATATTAGAAGATCTTGAAAGCATTTTTTCAGGAGAAAATTTTTTTAAAGCTTCAGCAAAATACCAAAATAGCAACAATTAAATGTAAAGAAAAGACTGATGGCGAAGTCCGAAACACGTAACTGCTGCTGTGACCTCAACAATCTTCTTTTCCTTCTTTTGCTCAACAATTCAACACCTTTTTCTAATTTCCAATATATATATATGAAGAGAGAGAGAGAGAGAGAGAGAGAGAGAGAAGAGAGAGAGAGAGAGAGAGAGAGAGAAGCATATGTTAGGAAGTACAGAAGCTACTTAAAATTTAATAATACATGGGTGAAGTAACAAACTGACATTCATCAGAATGAATAATTTGGCCGGTATATATGAAGGAAATTGTAAACACCAATCTACCAGGGAAGTAAGTATTCCGGGGAAAGATATTAGGACAGGAGTCAGGGAGTGCAGGAACTCCCGTTCTCTTGTCACTGTCCTCCTTAGCTGATCTTTTTCAGTGTCTCACCTATCTGTGAGCAGTCTGGCAAGCTCTCAAACACACACTTCTTCCTCTATTCCTCACTACACACAAATGCATCTTACACATTACACTATTTTTTTTATATTAAAAAAGTTAATGGCGTCGTTTTTACAGCCTTGACCTTGATTTCGGCTCCCTTCTTCTCTTCTGGTGGAGGCGGGGGGGCACTTTTGCGAGCGTTCTTCCTTGCCTCCCTTTCCTGCATAAGAAATACATATATATATATCTTGGTTTTGCTTCGCCTGAATTATTCTTTCTGACGGGGTTAACTTTGTTGTTCCACCTTAGACCTACAGTTTAACGTGAAATTCGAAACACGACCCACCAGAGGTGGTCAGAAATTACAAAGTCCTCGATCGCACTCGATCTCACTGCGTCCCGATCAGCGTCTTAACTACAGGCTACCCAGAGGCCCATTAGCTACCAACCACTTTTATTGTATGGAAGGATGTGCAGCTGAGTGAGCTGCTCATCGCCTGCCCCACATAAGAATCGAACCGGATTCGTAGTCAACGATGCTAACCACTGCACCACCGAGGTGCGTGTGTATATTTCACGTGAATAGAGTTGGAAAGCTTCACCAAATTAGAAGTAAAAAAGATTTCTTCAAAAATAGAAAGAAATGACAAAGTTTGACTCTTGTACAATTATCTTTATCGTAACCAAAAATAAGAAAAGTTGGAGGATTAAAAGTTTTTCCCTTAAAAGAGAGAAATTAAAGAAATAAAGCAAACTGTAAAGACAAGAAGAGGATTTTAACTTTAGAAATCTGTAATTTCTACACGACACACGAGAAATTAAACCTTGTAAACAACCTTAATTTTCTGGGAAAAACAATCGTGCTTCGTGGCTCGGTATCATCATCTCACTCGGTTACTCCCACTCAATCTCATTTCCGTTTCATTCCCAGCCAAAAAAGGAGAAATACGCGAATGAGAATCTCAAAGGAAACGATTCTCAAATGATTTCTTCCTATTTCAGGACATTCTCATTCTCATCACAGCCTTTTCCACTTTCGTCCACGTTAGGTTAGGTTAGAATATATTAGCTTTCACATTTGGTGCCTTTATAGCGAATACAAGTGAAATTTTTTCTGAAATGAAGATAAACTTTTTCTAAAATCTTGATTCCACTCCATGCATTCTTAGCTGCGGACCTCGAATAGGAATGGGATTAGCATTGAAGAAGAAGTGATCCCTTTGACAATTATCTTAGTAGGATGACTACAAAATGTTAGAGTGCAATACAATTGCAAATGTTGATCAATGTTGCAAAGGGGGAAGGGGAATGTTGCAAGAGGTTATGCAACAACGGGGAGGGGGTTATCCCCCAAGCTGCAATGAAGGGGAACTCTCCAGCTTGCGGGGAGTCCACCTGACCTCTTTGGGGGAGAAGTTGGGAAGGCCTCACCCCCCAAATGGGCATACTAACCTAAGAGAGAGAGAGAGAGAGAGAGAAGTTGGGATGTCTTCACCCCTAAAGTGAAACCCTAACCTAAGCCCTAACCTAAGGAGGATAGAGATATTCGCCTGGCTCCAGCCAGACAGGCAATTATGAGAGTCCAAAGGACCAGCAGCTGTTATATAGAGGGTCGGGAGTTACCAGATACCACATTTATTTAATTATTTATTTATATATAGATGAGTTGCCATTTACCACTATATATTTAATTATTTAAACACACACACACACACACACACACACACACACCAGTTGGCTTAGAAGCCTGTATATATTATTAACCTTCAATCGAATTAAAAGCGCACACAAATGCACACACTCCCCGACCATACTCCCATAAAGCCCTATTATCACACACACACACACATTATATATATATATAATATATATATATATAATTAATATATATGTATGTATATATATAAGCTGATGCATGAAAAGCCCAATAGCAAAATATATACAAGTACAACCACCGCACAAAAACCACCGCATCACCACCACTCATCTAAGTATAGACTTTTAGGATCTCATCCCATGAACACCACGTAACCGATATGAGGGCTACAACCAAGCATCGAAAATTAGACGATTGGTAGTGAAGCAGTATTACACAACCACCACAGAGCGCAACAACCACCTCCGCAGCACTACCACCACCACCACCGCTTTACTTACCAACTCCTGGTAGACCGACAAGGTCTCTAAATACGACCAATAAACAGAGCTATTAAAGATAAACAAATACGTTTATGGGGCCAAAGGGGTAGACTGGCAAGGTCTCAAAAAAAGGCAACGCCAATAGTTTTCTATTGAGCTTCTCATAGCATAAGAATTACGAACGAGGAATATATATATAATAAAAAAAATAAAAATAATTATCTACAAATCCGGACTATCCGAATTGTTCATGCCATCGAAGGTCAAGCTTTTCATCCCACCCTAGACCTACAGTTTAACGTGGAATCCGGACCTACCCGTATGTTCACTCTGACGAAGATCAAACTTTCATCCCACCCTAGACCACAGTTTAACAGGGATTGCATCACACCAGCATTTTGTCATCATCTCTTATACAAATTGCCTTCAAACCAGCATTTCTTTATTCCAAGAAAGACAAAAAATACCCGAATTGTTCATTCCGTCGAAGATCAAGCTTTCATCCCACCCATAGACTACAGTTTAACTGGGAATCCGGACACTACCCGAATTCTTCATTCTGACGAAGGTTCAAACTTTTCACCCCACCCTAGACCTACGGTTTAACGGGGGTTCCAATACTCCAGCATCTTAACCACTACGTCACCCAGAATACCCATTTTATCTACCAACCAATTGTATGGAAGCTGGGTGTGCTACGCATCTATAATAAAAGAAATACACAGGGCTCTACACTGCACATATTCCAAGAACATGTGGGAGGATGATCGTTTGCCGCGCGCGGGCCTTCAGCACGAACCCGATGCGGTTCTCGTTTCGTACAATTTTTTTCATCCATCCAAATATTACTCTTTCGATTTGAGAAATCTATATATTAAATTTCCCATATGAAAACAGATTTAATGATACGCAGTAGATATACTGGAAACGTATATTAAATTATTCTCATAGAATAACATTCAGTAATCCCTTCTATACACTTTATAAAGAAAATTCCGCCAATTCAAAGTTAATTAACTGTTAATTTTATAGAAAACAAAGTAAAATACATTTACTTAAATTGTCTTCGCATCCACGTACTTTACGCGAGAGACGAGAAGGGAATGGAGGCGGTACATACCAGGGTACACCGGAATGCATCGTTTGAACCTATATAGCAGCGGGGGAATACCCATGATGTCTCTCTCTGCTTCTCCTTATAATCGTTCTTTGATTTAAAAATCACAATAAACAATATAAATATTCTATGGGATTAATATTTATTTTTTTCATCCAATTATAAATCACTATAAACGGAAGATATGATCTGCCTTAAAAAAATCTATAAAAAATAACCTTCTAACAATCATGTTTTCAATTTAAATAAAACATCGACAAAACATACACACAGACAGACACACACACACACACACACACACACAGTTATAAAGAATTATGAAATGCTTCAATATATAATATATAATATATATATATATATACATATACAGGGTGTACATAAAAGTCAGGATCTATTTTTGTGAAGCACTTGGAAATTATATGGAATTCAATCATAAAATGATAAAGTGGTAACATTATTAAATAATTAAGAGTAGGATTCGACGTGACGCCCATCAGTATCCCTGCACAGCTCAAATCGTTCCGCAGCATTTCTAAACACATTCTGCGAGCATTTGCGGGGTTATGTTATCTGCAGCAGTTGTATAGTACGTAAGTTTTCAAGACTCGTAATCTTCGTCTGATAGACGTGCGATTTGATAAAGCCCCATGCAAAGAAAAACTAAAGGGGGTAAATCTGGTAATCTCGCTGGCCAAGGTCTTTGGTTGCTTCCGGGTCCGATCCAGCGATTGGAAAACGTCCATTTAGATAATCCTGAACAATTTTGGCATAGTGACAAAGGAGCACCATCAGTTGATAGACGACTGGTACTAACAATCTATCCCGTCGTCTATCACATAATGGTGCTCCTTGTCACTATGCCAAAATTGTTGCGGGATTATCTAAATGGACGTTTTCCAAATCGCTGGATCGGACGCGGAAGCAACAGACCTTGGCCAGCGAGATCACCAGATTTAACCCCTTTAGATTTCTTTCCATGGGGCTTTATCAAATCGCACGTCTATCAGACGAAGATTACGAGTCTGAAAACTTACGTACACGTATACGAACTGCTGCAGATAACATAACCCGCAAATGCTCCAGAATGTGTTTAGAAATGCTGCGGAACGATTTGAGCTGTGCAGGGATACTGATGGGCGTCACGTCGAATCCTACTCTTAATTATTAAACAAATGTACCACTTTATCATTTTATGATGAATTCCATATAATTTCCAAGTGCTTCACAAAAATAGGTCCTGACTTTATGTACACCCTGTATATAAGATTTACTAAGTCCTTTTTCATTGTACAGTTAAACGAATACATTCATTTTCACCTGTTCAGTCTCTATTGTTTAAGGTTAAAATTGAGTGTCAACGCAGTTATTTTTAACCTATCCATCTAACTGTCTATCTATCTCTCTGCCTGTCTATCCATCTATCTATCTGTCTATCTATCTACCTACCTATCCATCTATATATATATATATATATATATATTGGCTATATGCGGTGGAGAGCGCAAGAGAGCAAATCCCTCCTCCACCAAGCGGTCATGTGCGCGGAGAGCGTAAGAGTGCAGGCACGCTCATCCACCAAGCTAGAGGCAGGGACACCAGCTTGACCCTCGTGTGAAGAGAGAACGACGCACGGAAACGCATCGTGGTATATACACACATTTTTATTAATGCAGTTATCCGTGATTCACTGTCATCAAATGAATTAACATGACTTACTAATTGTAACCATTGTACACTTATCCGTGATCGTGACATGGAGTAACCATGACTTGGAGGTGTTTACATTCGCGGGTCCCTCCAGCCATACCACCACAATGCGCCTCAGTAAGTGTCTCTCAGCGCGGCCAAAGGCAATATTGCGGACGAAATTATCAAAGACGCAAAGAGAAAATTCGGCGAGTGGTACCAAACCTCAAAAACTAAGCCCAATTACCATCCAAAACAACGCTGGAAATAGGAAGGCAGAATATTAGTGTTCCCAAACTAAAGACCTGACAAGGGAAACCTCCCAACACTGAAGGAAAATAGCTTGGTTGTCAGGGGGTCAAGACTTTTAACCAGCCTCCTAAGGACCTCAGAAAACGTTACAGGGAATCAAAGTTGGAGTCTTCAAGAGAAGACTAGATGCCTGGCACAGGACGGTACCAGATGAACCGGTGTACCTGGTTACGTGCGGCGGAGAGAGCAGCTCGCTCCTCCAACAAGCAAGGCCTAGAGACGGGGCCACCAACTTGACCTCCGTGTGAAGAGGGGCGAGCAGAGGGGGGACACTAAAAAATGGTCAGAAGACAACAATAGGGCATTTAACACCGAGAAAATTCAACTCTTGAGATATGATAGAAATGAAGAAATTAAACAGACTACATATTAGGTCAGATGAGCCGGGTGTACATGGCTATGTGTGGTGGAGAGCGCAAGAGAGGGGCTCACTCCTCCACCAAGCAAGGCCAGTCCTAGAGGCAGGGACCACCAGCTTAACCTTCGTGTGAAGAGAGAACGACGCGCGGAAAGTCATCGTGGTATATACACACATTTTATTCATGCAGTTATCCGTGATTCACTGTCGTCAATTGAGTTAACATGACCTACTAATTGTCACCATCGTGCACTTATCCGTGGTTTTGTGATGTTTACATTCGCGGGTCCCTCCCATCTCACCAGAATGCGCCTCAGTCAGTGTCTCTCAGCGCAGACAAATCTCGTTTATTTATTTTTTATTAGCTATCTTCATATATCATTTTCTCCGAACTTCCTCAGTGACAATAAGAAGCCTCCTGAAGGGTACAACTTAATTGTAGAATGGAAAGACTTATCTTGAGACTTAATATGTAAGAGGGATTTGACTACGTTCTCTCAAATAATTATCTCTTTTCATGGCCCTCTGCTACCAAGACAGTGTTCTCATGTTCACCTAAAAATAAGACTCTTAGGCAATAAATAGGTGAACATAAGAACACTGTGTGGTCGCAGAGGGCCATGAAAAGAGAGAATTATTTGAGATAGTAGTCAAATTGCTCTTATATATTACATACAGTTAATTAACTTTGAATTGGCGGGATTTTCTTTATAAAAGTGTACAGAAAAGATTGCTGAATGTTATTCTATGAGAATAAGTTAATATACGTTTTTTAGTATATCTACTGCGTATTATTAAATCTGTTTTCATATGGGAAATTTAATATATAGATCTGTCAAATCAAAAGAGTCAATATAGGATGGATGAAAAAAATAGTACGAAAACGAGAACCGCATCGGGTTCGTGCTCGAGGACCGCGTGCGGCAAACGAGCATCCTCCCGCATGTTGTTAGAATAATGTGCAGTGTAGAGAGCCCTGTGTATTTCTTTATTATTAGATGCGTAGCACACCCAGCTTCCGTACAATTGGTTGGTAGATAAAATGGGTATTCTGGGAGACGTAGTGGTTAAGATGCTGGGTGCTGGAATCCCGTTAAACCGTAGGTCTAGGGTCGGGTGAAAAGTTCGACCTTCGTCAGAATGAACAATACAGGTAGGTCCGGATTCCCAGTTAAATTGTAGGTCTAGGGTGGGATGAAAAGCTTGATCTTCGACGGAATGAACAATTCGGGTATTTTTTGTCTTTCTTGGAATAAAAAGAAATGCTGTTTTGAAGGCATTTTGTATAAGAGATGAATGACAAAATGCTGGGGTGCTGGATTCCCCGTTAAACCGTAGGTCTAGGGTGGGGTGAAAAGTTTGACCTTCGTCAGAATGAAGAACACGGGAGTCCACCCTAGACTGTAGGTCTAGGGTGGGATGAAAAGCTTGACCTTCCACGGAATGATCAATTTGGTATTTTTGTTTTCTTGGAATAAAAAGAAATGCTGTTTTGTAGGCATTTTGTATAAGAGATCTACAGATCTACAGAAGCTAAGGCTAACGAAGACCCTAAGATCCACTCTAAGGTTAGCTCGAGAGAAAGGAAAGAGTAGGGGGTTAAAAGAGGAGAAAAAGGGGTTAAGTAAGTAACAAAACCTCTCATTCGTTGGTTAACATTCATTCAGAAAAAGAGAAAGAAAGACTCACAATCATCATCCGCCGGCCACTGCCGACAAGTCGTAAAAATAGTCAAAGAGAATAGGAAAGGGGTGAAAGATGAAAAGAAGTAAAATAAGAATGCTTACAAACCATGCAAACACAGTCTTAACTCAAACACTCTCATACCATGCAAACTGCAGACATGCAAGTAAAGAGAGGATAAGAAAAGAAAAAAAAAGTAGGAAGAGTATAACAAAAAGTGGGTTAGTTTACACTACAAACTACATCTACGTTCGTGTTAGTCTAATTTTTTTAATAATAATTTAACTGCTGGCATGACAAAATGCTGGGGTGCTAGATTCCTCGTTAAACCGTAGGTCTAGGGTGGGGTGAAAAGTTTGACCTTCGTCAGAATGAACAATACGGGTAGGTTCGGATTCCCAGTTAAACTGTAGGTCTAGGGTGGGATGAAAAGCTTAACCTTCGATGGCATGAACATTTCGGATAGGTCCGGATTTGTATACAATTATTTTTTATTTTTTATTATATATATATTATTCCTCGTTCGTAATTCTTATGCTATGAGAAGCTCAATAGAAAAAACTATTGGCGTTGCCTTTTTTTGAGACCTTGTCGGTCTATTGGATCGTATTTAGAGACCCTGTCGGTCTACCAGGAGTTGGTAAGTAAAGCGGTGTGGTGGTGGTGCTGTGGAGGTGGTTGTTGCGCTGTGGTGGTGGTTGTGGTGCTGTGGAGGTAGTTGTTACGCTGTGATGGTGGTTGTGGTGCTGTGGAGGTGGTTGTTGCGCTGTAGTGGTGGTTGTGGTGCTGTGGAGGTGGTTGTTGCGCTGTGGTGGTGGTGGTTGTGGTGCTGTGGTGGTGGTTGTGGTGCTGTGGAGGTGGTTGTTGCGCTGTGGAGGTGGTTGTTGCGCTGTGGTGGTGGTTGTGGTGCTGTGGTGGTGGTTGTGGTGCTGTGGTGGTGGTTGTGGTGCTGTGGTGGTGGTTGTGGTGCTGTGGTGGTGGTTGTGGTGCTGTGGTGGTGGTTGTGGTGCTGTGGAGGTGGTTGTTGCGCTGTGGTGGTGGTTGTGTAATAGTGCTTCATCACCAATCGTCTAAGTTTTGATGCTTGGTTGTAGCTCTCATATCGGTTACGTGATGTTGATGGGATGAGCTCCTAAAAGTCTATACTTGGACGATTGGTTGTGATGCGGTGTTTTTTTGTGCGGTGGTTGTGCTCGTATATATTTTGCTATTGGGGCTTTGCATGCATCAGCTTATATATATACAGGGCGTCCCAAAAAATGTATACACACTTTAACAGCTGATAGCTCAATTGATGTTTCTTTCTTTCCAAGTTAAACCCATTAGAATTAATAATGGCAGTCAGACTAAGCTTTGAACAAAGGAAATTCATTATAAAATGCTACTGGAAGTATGAAAACGCAGTTGAAGTGCAAAGACAGTTTAGGAGGGAGTTTCAAACAGATCCACCAACGCGACTTACCACCACTCGAATTAGAGATAAGTTTGAAGCCGATGGAACTGTTCAGAATGTCCACAAGAAGCGTTCCGGAAGACCACGGACATCGACAAGCCCCACAAAGCAAGAAAGAGTACTGGAAACGTATCACCAAAGTCCAAGAAAATCTGTGCGGCAAGCGAGTCGTGAGGTAGGAATTTCAGAATCGTCTGTCCAACGCATTTTGAAGCGCTGTCAATGGAAAAGTTACATTCCAAGATTAGTCCATGCTATTAATGAAGATGATCCGGACCGAAGAGTGGAGTATTGCGAGTGGTACGTGGCACGATGTGGATGTGGATTGGACGAAGGGGTTTCGTAGAATACCCTCCGCGTTCACCAGACCTCACACCACTAGACTTTTTTTATGGGGATACTTAAAAGACAAAGTCTACGCTATAAAACCTGCAACAGTCGCTGAATTGAGAGCAGCCATTGAACGAGAATGCACACAAATACCAAACGAAATGTTTCGTGATGTTTGCGATTCCATTGCTTCGCGTTATCAGCAGTGCCTGGACCAGAACGGACGTCAGTTTGAAAACAGGCGTTGGCAAAACAATTAAATAATGTCTGTAGATTCTATTACATTTTGAAAATGAAATGTATTTTAATAAACACTGCCTTTATAAGTATTTAAAGTGTGTATACATTTGTTTGGGACGCCCTGTATATACAGTATATGTGTGTGTGTGTGTGTTTGGGCGTATAGTCGGGGTGTGTATGTGCGTTTGTGTGCGCTTTTAATTCGATTGAAGGTTATTAATATATACAGGCTTCTAAGCCAACTGGTGTGTGTGTGTGTGTGTGTGTGTGTTATAAATAATTAAAATATGTAGTGGTAAATGGCAGCTCATCCATATATAAATAAATAATTAAAATAAATTTTTTTTGTCTGCTGTGAGGTTTTTTTCAACTCATATTATATAATTCGACTAGTGATGTAGCGGATGTCATTTTTTTCACATCCGCGGATGCGGATGCGGATGAGGATGTTTGATTTCAACATCCGCGGATGCGGATGCGGATGTCTACATTTTCGTTATTTTTTAGGATATATTCGAGATTTGTTGTGTTTAACGTATATAATAAGTTATTATATAGAGAGAGCTGTAGCTATAATGTAGTATAATTGATTAATTGTACAATAATTGCTGTACTCTTCTCTGAACATATAAAATAATATCAAGCATCTAACTAATATAGAAATCAATCAGTGAATTCGTCTGCAAATAAATTCGTTATATTTTGTTGAGTTTCAGCCACAATTAGAAACCATAATTGTGTTACCAGGATGCGGGACGTGAACCCAACTCAAATGCACCCCACCGACCTCTTTCCCCAACCTCCACCCTTATAGAAAGAGATCTTTAATTAGCTTCATAACTATTTATATTAAGTTTAAAGTTTTATTAGGAATATTTATAAATGAGTAATTAAAATAAAGTAAACTAAGATGTTCATCGTTTAATGTTCAAACTTAATTATAGGAAGGTTATGCTTAAGGAACATTAATTTTTCTGCCTTTTATGCTGCCAGTCTGTTTCTCTTTTCATCATATATTAATCCAGCACTGCTAAATAATCTCTCGCTTGGTACGTTTGTTAGAGGACAGTCTAAATGTTTCCTTGCAAGTTTACTCAAGTATGGATAGATATTCTGCGTATTTTTCCACCAACTAATAGGATTGTCACATGCAGCCAGGCGTTTTTCTTGGTGATAGCTCTCGATCATTTTTACTACATCTTTTGACATCGCGTAGGTCTCGTCATTGCTGCTTGACTCAAGAAACTGAGAGACAGATTCTATGATAGATTTGCTTGTTGAAGGTGTTGGTTCTGTCACTGAAACTTTTATTCTTTTGGTGGGTGGCGAAGCGACAGATTCAAGATATTGAAGCTCTGCAACTGCTTTGCTAAGTGATGATTTAACTCGTTCTAATGTACTAGGTGAAAATAACTTAGCTTTGTAACGTGGATCTAAGTAGGTTGCAAGAGAGTAACTTCATACAAGAACAGCCTCTCGTCTTGTCGCTTGCATCACTTTTGCGCACAATGAACTAGTTCTATTAATATAGTAGAATTTGATAATTTCCGCTTATTAATGGTTTTATCTCAACGGTCCACATCCGCACAACATCCGCAGTCCAAAGTGCGGATGCGGACGCGGGAAAATGTGCGGATGTTCCGCGGATGCGGATGCGGATGTGACCTACATCACTAAATTCGACCATGCTGAATTCGAAAATGACATTGGTTTTCCTCAATCAGGTCAGGTTTTTTCTCTATTGGCCATTTATTATAAGTCCAATTTTATCCCCAAAATTATTGATTTTTTTAGCTTAAACAATGAAAACATTGTGCGAATAAATACTTTTATTCATACAATGAATATGGGAAAAAGTTTATTGAGGAAGGAATGAAGTTTTTTTGGCTTTCCGTCTGTGTTTTTCTTCGGGCACGTCTCGCTTCAAACACCAGCAATAGTCCGCCAGCATATTGATATCCCAGTTTCCCTGGTACCTCTCTTCCATTATTTTGATATCTTGGTGAAATCGTTCACCCTGTTCCTCACTATAATCCCCGCAATTTTCAGGAAAATAGTCCAAGTGGGACCACAAAAAGTGCATTTTTATGGACATGCGCGACCCATGAGCTTTGAAAGCTTCCATCAAGTTTTCGACAACGGACTCGTATTCTGGACTTCTACGCTTGCCAAGAAAATCAGTGACAACTGATTTGAATGCCTGCCAGGCATTCTTCTCAGTTGGAGTCATTGCGTTTTCGAACTGAGTATCCTTGATCAAAGTTCGAATTTGAGGACCATCAAAAACCCCAGCACTTAGTTTAGCATCAGATATATGAGGAAATTTACTCTCGAGATATCGGAATGCTGAACCCTCCTTATTCAATGATTTGATGAAATTTTTCATCAAGCCCAGCTTAATATGAAGTGGTAGGAGCAAAATTTTTGTTGGTGGTACAAGGGGCACTGAAACGACATTATGCGACCCAGGTTCAAAATTCTCTCTGGATGCCCATTCACGCTGTGCATAGTGCTTCTCATCCGCTCGGCTATCCCATTTGCAGAGGAAACATGGGTATTTCGTGTATCCCCCTTGCATTCCCAATACAAATGCCACAATCTGAAAAAAAATGAAAATATTTAAAGAATTTAGAGAATTTGTTCTATCAGATAAAAAAAATCTATGCATTGGACTGTATCACTTCTGTGGGGAAGTTAAGTGTCCTTATACGCTCTCAAATAACCTTTGGAAAAACAACATAGTCAATAGCAATAGTTTACTTATGATATTAGTATTACCTTCAAATCTCCACAGATCCTCCAGTTATGTTGGTCGTATACGAGAGCATCCAGTAAAATTTTCATGTTATCGTAGCTCTGAGTAAGTTGTACGGAATGTGCTACAGGGACTGATGCAACCCTATTCCCAATGTTGAGAAGTACTTCTTTCAAACTTCGTTTAGACGAGTCTATAAATAGCCTCCATTCTGATGCGTTATATGGCAGGCCCAAGGATTCGATTAGCCCCTCAACATTGCAGCAATACACTAAGGAAGAGGTATTTTCGTGCACTGCAAAAAACTTGCGGAATTCTTCCTCTCGTTTCCTATATCAGGAGAATGTTGTTCCCGGAGCCAGCAAGTTGTCCTCTCGAAGTCGTGAGCCCAAGATCTCGGCAGCTAATTTGGAAAGTCCTAAATCCCTGGTAAGATCATTAAGTTTGGCCTGGTTGAGAGGCCTCGGCTCATTTGAAGCGGTATTTTGAGGTATATACGACTGGGACTGGTCATTGGCATTGGTCATTGATTCATCATCAGAATCATCGAAGTCCAGGGTTTGAGGTGGGTCGGGTATTGGAATTCCAGGACCATGGGGTACAGGTCTCATAGCAGAAGGAATGTCAGGGTATACAACAATGTGTTTATTCTTCTTGTTAACTCCTGAAAATAGAAACACAGAAACATGGATATAAAATTTGCATATGAAATAGAAGAAGCATTCAGACAGTGGCGGCTCGTGAGGGAAGGCTGCGGTCTGTAAGATATGAAATAGGTCGATGGAGTCTGTATATTTTCTTTCTTTTCATTCATATTGTCCCTTCGGGGACAATATGAATGAAAAAGAAAGAAAATATACAATCATTGTATATGTAAATGTAACTTGTATAACAATATGTATGTGTAAATGTATTTTCTATGACAATATGTATATGTAAATGTATTTTCTATGACAATATGTATATGTAAATGTATGATTACCATTATGGTAAATATTATGCTATATATGGTGAATATTACATTATGGTGAATATTATGTCAAGTTTCATACGAGGATTTCAAAATATTTAAGAAAAATAAATTTATAAGCCCACCTTGGAGGTTTGTCATGCAGAAATAGCAATCTGTCACGTGATCCTTTCCTTCTCTCCAAATCATGGGAATTCCAAAAGGCAAAGATTTCGCTCTGCCTTTGCTCCATCTTCTCAAATTTTCAATGCACGTCTTGCAGCACATATGAGGGGCGAAATTTTTGTCCTGGTCCCCTAGCTTAATTCCAAAGTATGCTCTATACATTGTCTTCACAAATTTAGTGATTTGGGACTGGTTATTTGGTATGGTAACCGTCCCACATATGTAGCAGAATCTATTGGGATCATTTTTACACGCTCTATTCATTATGAAATATTTTATCTATATGCCTGAAAAGTAAAAAAAGATATTATACAAGTGAAACAAGTGATGATAGATGTTACTGTTCCAATTCCGCTTTGACAAAATCACGAAAAATTCTATTTTACTTATGAGGCCATAGCCGGATAACCTGAGCTGATTGAGAAAAACGGATTGCAGATTCGAAATCAGCAGGAAAAACTCTATAAGAATCACGTACAAAACCCTTGACAGCAAAATTGATGCATACCAGTGATAATGCGTCTGGCTGGAGCCAGGCGAACATCTCTATCCTTCTTAGGTTAGGGCTTAGGTTAGGGTTTCCCTTTGGGGGTGAGGACATCCCACCTTTTCCCCAAAGACTCTCTCTCTCTCTCTCTCTCTCTCTCTCTCTCTCTTAGGTTATGTATACAGCTTCGGGGATAACCCCTCCCCCCTTGTTGCATAACCTAATGCAACATTCCCCCATTTTCAATTGATCAACATTTGCAATTGCATTGCACTTTAACATTTTGCGGTCATACTACTATTCTTTATACTTTTTTATCGTTTGGTTTTGGAGATTAGAAAAAAAAAGCATGTGATATAAATTGAAGTTATCATTATTAAAAGAAATGGATTTCTTCAACATTTGCAACCTCAGCCATGCAACATCTTTATTCTTGAACCAGTTTTACGATCAAAATAAATTTTGTGATTAACCAAACGACTTTTTACTTTGTCATTTTCATGATCATCGAGGTGGTGATACAAATATTTCCCTAGAGTAATAGTTTCTGAGTCTCTGCCATATTATACCCTTTCGGACAATCTTTGCAAAGTGTATTATGAAGTAGTGGCTATCAACCTTTTTGACCATGCCCCTCCAAAATATCGAAAAGTTTCCAAATCTCATTTCAGGAAATTGGGGGCGTTCATAATACACCCGGGACCGGCCAACCTTAAATGAAAAGCTTCCTGGCAATGTAGGCCAGTGTAGTTATACCAACGAGTTTGCCGATCAGTTCTAGTCAAGTAGGTCTGCATTTCTGCAAAGACCTGAATGGTGGTCATATTGAGCATTTTTTGTGGAAAGCTTTGCTAGAAATACTTAAAAAATGTGGTTTAGAATACTCAAGTATTATTGTATTAATTTTTGTTTAGAATTGAAGTGCTTCATATATATATATATATATATAGTTTCGGGGGAGACCAGTTTTTTTAAGAGTCAAAATTTGTTACGAGGATCCTGATAGGACTGTTAATAATGTAAATCGCGAAATTATCATTACAAAATCTTTCAGTGATGTTAGTAACATTAAATGTTTGTTTTGCAATTCACGCTATGATTAAAATATACAAAAAAAAACCCATAAAAAGTGTTAAAGGCGAAAATATTGCTGTAAATTGAATGTGCGCGGGTTAAAAGTTAGAAGACCTTTAAAATAGGGTGACACGCTTAATTAAAGCCGAGAATTAAGGCAGGTAAAATCTCCCACATGTAGTCACTTCCTCGCTTCGTTTCGGTTCATGAATGCGATGTTTACCAGTGTTTTCCCGCGTTTCTCTTCTCATACAATAGATGCAGGAATTACCTAAGAGGAAAGGTATAAAGTGACATAATAAATTTGCCCCTTCTATTAAGGAAAATGACATACGAACAGGATAGACAACAAAGGAAATTTCCTTTCTACCTTTCTACGTTTACGTTTTCTTCATCAGCGAATGTGTATAGGAAATTTAAGGGTAATAAACAAATACTGAAATTTCACAATTGAACTCGTTCACCTCACTCTGCTTGCACTTCTGTTAAAAAGAACATACTTTTTATTTTTACAATTTACACATTATACCCATTTAACCTAACCGACTGAAAATTTCTTGGGTTGTTTGGTTTTATATATATATATATATATATATATATATATATATATATGGTAGGAATCAAAACTATGGGTCCACCAAGAAAAAATGTATTTTGCTTATAAAACGAGAGGATTTACAAACAATACATTAAAATAGGGTCCCATTAAAATAGGATATCCTCCTTGTTATTTTGTGTTTTGCGTTTTCCCTTTTCAAATATTCCTATAAATGTTCTATGGGATTGAGATCTGGGGATTGAGCTGAAAAATCCATAATGATCAGGACACCTTCCTTATTTTTTAAATAGTCCTTACAAAGTTTGGATGTGTGTTTAGGGTCATTGTCTTGTTGAAACAAGAAGTCATGACCATACAATCTCAAGCCAGATTGTATGACGGTAAATTTATAGTTTCAACCACAACTCGTTTTGAAAAATAAAAATTAGGTTTTCCGGTGGTTTCTGGTGTGATTCATCCGAAAATGACATTCATTTCCGTCGCAAATTACTCGTTTTTGTGATTCCCCCCCCCCCCACAATATGGGGGAATGCGTGGGAAATCGGGGTTTTTGGGTGCGGGGGATCAAAAACGAGTGATTTGCGACGGAAATGAATGTCATTTTCAGATGAATCACATCAGAAACCAACGGAAAACCTAGGAACCGAACCTGGTAAATTTGCAGTTTCGGCCCCAATTCGTTTTGAACATGAAACTTATGTTTTTCCTGTTTTTTCATGCGATTCATTCGAATTTGGCATCCGTTTCCGTCGCAAATCACTCGTTTTTCAGATCCCCCTCCCCCAACATCAAAAGCCAAAAACGAGTGATTTGCGGTGGAAATGGATGTCAAATTCGAGTGAATCACCTCAAAAAACATAGAAAAACATAAGTTTCATAACCCAACCCAACTCAAACCAATCCACTGGATTGAGTTGGGTTGGGTTATGACGGAGTGATAAGATAAACGATTCCTTTAGAATCGGTTCCACAAAACGATTCCTTCAGAATCCGGCCGTAAATTAGTTTAAAAAATAAATCGTTAAACTAACGAAATATCATGACTTAACCTAACCAATCGTCAAGGGTGTACAGTTGCCCTAACCGGGCATTCAATTAACCTAACCGGTTATTCAGTTGACCTAACCAGGCATTCAATTAACCTAACGAGTCAATGTTATTCTTAAAAAATTTATGAATCACTTCAAACGGAGTAAGAGCACAACCTTCACACTGTACCCATGGCTAGACTGAGACAATATGGCGGACCAAAAATTATTATATTTATTATCTCCGTTATTATCCATTTGCGACCGGTATGACATGTCTATGAATGATGGAGTGATATTTCTCTTTGGTGAGGATATAATTTATTCTATGGAGGTTACAAACTCCATTGTAACTGAAGCAACCCCAGACTTAGATATTTCTATCACCATGCTTAACTGAAGGTTTTATGCACGCTTAACACTAGAAGTACTAAGCGGTCATTTTCGACCGCTTTTAGTTTTTAAGTGTGTGATATATTAACTACAGAAAAGGTAGCGGTCTGACCATTTATGACTTTCCATAAATTTCTGCCATTATTATAATACCATATTTGATTTTGATTTTTGTTTTATTTCCAAGAGATTTTTTAGGTTACTACCTATAAGAACCACGCGTTCAAAAATGACCTTTCATTCAGTTTCTTTCCTCTATTCCTTTGGAACATTCTAGAAGATAATTGAGATGTGGCATCTTAGTTTTGAACATTCTAGAAAATACTTGAGATATGACAACACTGTATTAGTTTGTTTGTCAGCCCGAAGCCACTCAAATTTTAAGTCAGTGTGCCTTTTCCCAGCATCATAAAAGGAGGCGAGTGCTCGATTTATGGATCTGTCGTGACATTTGTTTCAGTCTGCCGATAGTGTTACTATAACACTGGGGAACAAATTTCAACTTTTTGTCTATTGAATTAGATTTGACAGTTAGTTCTAGGTAATTTGGGTGCGCTGAGCACGAATGTTTACTCGGTTTTGCTCTATCAGGTCCTGATTTTGCTCAACACCCCTCCTCTTTCGTCGTATTCATAAAAAGGTTTTTTTCTCAATACTCGCTGTCTTTTTGCAGTTACACATTATGCAACTAGGTTTTTATCTAGGTATTTGTACCTATTGTTATGGTATTGTTGTATTATGTATATTTTTATATGTAACACCCTAAAAATATTTTTAATTTTGTCATTTTTAACCCATTTTAATATTAGTAAATTAAGCTAAAAATATCATAGAATTCTAAAATTTTCTCGAGCGTTCCTGTTCTCTGTAGAGTATTCTAGAGGGACAACTAAAATATATAAAAGCGACTCGTTTCCAGAGTTAATCAGTCAATTCAATCAGTCAGTCAGTCAGTCAGTCAGTTGAGTTAGTTAATTAAGTTGGGCATTAACATAATTTTGAATTGGCATATGATTTAGTGAGTAATTTTGTCATCGTGATTTAATATAGTTGATTTAATTAGACGTAATTTATATTGTACCTACTCATCCGTGTTTCTAGTTTAATTTCATAGATTGTAAGTACCTATTTCATAATAAGTACCTATTTAAACTAATTTTTGTGTTTATATTTCAGATTTTCTTAAATTTATATGAATTAAGGGCTTTAAATACCTTTACAAATTGGCAGAACAATCAAGCAATATGTCATCAAGCACTAGAAAGTTCAAATGCAAAAACAACCCTGATTCCTTCTGTTATATATGTGGAAATTTTACACTTCCACATCAACGAGCAAATATAACTGACTTCGTAAAAAGAGCTTACTTAGCTTATTTTGGCAAAAACTGGGGGACCAAGATAAATCGTGGGCTCCACATAAAGCCTGCACTATATGCATTGAAAGACTGCGACATTGGACGAAGGGTTCGGATTCAAAAATACCTTTTGGAGTTCCGATGGTAAGTTTATGATTTCATAAAACTACGTAATTTAATCACTAGTATACTGTAACTTACCTAAATGTAATTGTAACTTAGGTACATAAACAAAAATTTACAGAAAATGTTTATAAGAATCTCAAATATTGCATAAGGTTGAAACACATAGAAATGTTAAATGTTTGGGTGATAACTTTTGATAAAATTCATAAAAAAAAGTCTCTCGTCGCTTTTGTTAACGCTTTATAATTTTTTTTCCATATCAGGTGTGGCGAGAGCCTACTAACCACGAGACCGATTGCTACCTTTGCTTTGTCAAGACTTCGGGCTTCACTAAGAAAAATAAACATTGTATCGAGTACCCAAATTTCGACACCGCGATACGACCTGTGCTACATTCAAATGAGATCCCCATTCCAAAATTTAAGGGTCTGCCAACTCAAGAATTAGTTGAAGATGTTCCTGAAAATATTGTTATGCACTTTGAGGAGTCAGACACCGATTTTGACCCCAGCGTATTTGAAAGTCAAAACGATCCGCAAAAGTTTAACCAGGCCGAGTTGAATGATCTTGTAAGGGATCTAAATTTGCCAAAAAAGGCTGCGGAAATTTTAGCTTCAAGACTTAAAGAGAAAAACTTGCTTACTTCAAACACATACATTTCATTTTACAGAAAAAGAGAAGAAGAACTTGTTAAATATTTTAGAACAGAGGATAGTTTAGTATATTGCTGCGACATAGTTGGTTTGTTAAAGAAGATGGGGGGTTGAGTCTTACGATGCAAATGATTGGCGCTTGTTTTTAGACAGTTCGAAAAGAAGTCTTAAGTGTGTGTTGTTGCATAATGGCAATCTATACGGCTCGATACCGATTGGGCACTCAACAAAATTAAAAGAAAAGTATGAACATATAGAAAAGGTTTTAAATCTTATCAAATATAGGGAGCACGAGTGGATCATATGTGTTGACTTAAAAATGGTTAATTTTCTGCTAGGACAACAAGGAGGGTATACTAAATATCCCTGCTTCCTTTGCTTATGGGACAGCAGAGCCAAGGAAGAACATTATTTCAAACAAATCTGGCCAGCACGAACATCACTTACTGTCGGAGAAAAAACGTAATTAATCCACCTTTAGTGAGCAGAGATAAAATCATATTTCCTCCTCTGCATATAAAACTAGGCCTCATTAAACAATATGTAAAAGCTTTAGATACGAACGGCGAGTGTTTCAAATACATAACTTCAAAATTTCCAAGTTTAAGTTATGAAAAAATCAAGGCGGGAATTTTCGACGGTCCACAAATAAGAACAATGATTAAAGACAGCAATTTTCCTAATGTCATGAATGAACGCGAAAAAAATGGCTGGTTCTCATTCGTGGACTTGATAGAAAACTTTTTAGGCAATTATAGGGCAGATAACTACGAAGAAATCGTAAAAAACTTTTAAGGGACTACAAAGAGTTAGGTTGCAATATGAGCATAAAAATGCATTTTTTGAATAGCCATCTTGACCAATTTCCAAGTAATTTAGGTGATGTAAGTGACGAACAAGGGGAGAGATTCCACCAAGATATCAAAATTATGGAGGAACGGTACCAAGGCCGCTGGGATTCCCACATGATGGCTGATTACTGCTGGTGCTTGAAAAGAGACCTGCCATCAACAAGCAAATACGCTAGAAAGTCTTACTAAAGAAAATTTTTGCCACAGTGAAAGCTTCATATCTGTTTGTTTTTTTATTTTAAGTCATTTCTATCGTTATAATGTAATTTTACTGTAGTTTGAACTGCTTGTATTCATGAAACTTGAAAAAAAAATTTAACACATGACTTAATTTTTTAGTCCTAATTTGAAAAATCTGGAAAATGGCACATTGGCTGTCGACAAGAATCAGGACCTGATAGAGCCAAACCGAGTTGAAATTCGTATTCAGCGCACCCAAATTACCTAGAATCAAGTGTCAGATATCATTCATTAAAATACGTGTTGCCCAGTGTAATATATATATATATATATATATATATATATATATATATATATATATATATATATATATATATGTTTTGTTCATTTTACAGATAAAATGGCGCAGTGTTATAGAAATAAAGGAATTGAGATTGAAGAAGCTCTGCGTCTTCTTCGGGAAGAACTTGCCTCAGATGATTCAATGGATGAAGAAGACGATGCTGTCGATCAACTGCAGGAGGCAATACGTCCTATCGAAGAAATGAATGATTCTGATGAGACGGAGGAAGATGAGCCTTTAGTTCTTCAAAATGAGGCTCCATTCAATAGCACGAACAACACTTCATCTTCTCTTGCGGGTGTCTCATGGACAAAAATTACAGGTGAAAGAGAGAGAGAGAGGCAGAACTCCTGCTGAAAATGTATTCAAGCAGAAAAGTGGTTCTACACCACATGCATACCAAGGTATTGAAGAAAATATACCTCTTAGTGCATTTCGACTGCTTATTGATGAACCTATGTTACGATCAATTCGAAACTACACTGAAATTCATGGGAAACTAAACGACCCAAGTTTCAGCATTCTTCTTGAAGATTTGGAAAAGTTTTTAGGCCTCCAAATTGCTCGTGGTGTTTTAGTTGCAAAGAACACACCCGTGAAATAATTATGGAATCAAGACTGGGGTCCACCTATATTTCATAAAACAATGAGTAGGAATAAGTTTGAAATGATCATGAAGCACATGAGATTTGACAATATTGCCAGCCGCAGAGAAAGAAAACAGGCAGATAAATTTTGTCTAATTTCTGAAATTTGGAACTCTTTCATAATGAACTGCCAAAAGTGCTATGTACCAAACTTTGATCTTACTATTGATGAACAACTCTTTCCATGCAAATCTCCTCGATGTCCGTTCATTTCGTACATGGCATCAAAGCCAGATAAATTTGGAGTAAAATTTTGGCTTCTTCTGGGCGCAAAGTCGAAATACCTTTGCAATGGAAAAGCATATTTGGGTAAAGATCCTACTCGTAATGCTGCTGCTGCTGCTGCACATGATCTTCCAGCTGATGTTTGTTTATCACTCATGAAGCCATACTTGAAGAAAGGTTATCATGTAACCACGGATAACTTTTTTACCAGTTTACAAGTGGCTAAGAAATTCAAAGCTGGAAAAACAACTCTTCTTGGTACTATCAGAAGACAGAGACGGGAAGTTCCTGATGGAGAAGCTATATTTAAAGGAAAGCCACTTTATTCATCTGCGATATATAAATCACCATCGGACTGCACTCTGACCATTTATAAAGGTAAGAAATCCAAAAATGTTTATCCTCTTAGTTCAATGCACAAATCTGTCGAAATAGATGAATCTCACCGCAAAAAGCTACCAGAGACAGTGCAGTACTATAATTCAAGCAAAGTAGTGTGATATTCTTGACCAAATGGCCCGGTACCACACCAGCAAAACTGGATCTAGGCGATGGCCAATGACGATTTGGTTCAATATTCTTGACTTGGCTTGCATAAATGCATAGATTGTATACCGTGAAGTTACTGGATCCAGAGTCTCACGCCGACAGTTTCTGCTTGATCTAATAACTGAAATGTGCACGACAAAGGCAGCCGTAGGTTATGATGAAATGGAGCTTGGCGAACAAGAGCAAGTTGTTCAGAGACCAGCGCCTAAACGCCGTCAATGTCAAGTGGAATCATGCAGAAACAAATCCACGTAAAAATGCAGAGCATGCGTCAAGGTATGCTGTAGTACTCATTCAGGACAAAGAAAAAGTCACTGTTGTAAGGTGCATGAGTTGTATGTAAAATGTTTCAAATAAATGTTCTGTTCAAGTGTACCAATTGTGTGTAGAATGTTCTAAATAAATGTTTTGTTTGTAAAATGTTTCAAATAAAGCTATGATTTTAATAAAAATAAAAAATAAATTAAAATGAATATAAATAATAAAAAAATAAATAAAAAAAAATAAAAAATAATAAGTAAAAAAAATCCTGCTTAGCGGTCAAAATTGACCGCAAGGTCTTTCTAGGTAAACGGAATTCATGGTACTTCTAGTGTTAAGCAATCTCTCAACACTACGACTAAACATAGGACCTTCGATGATTACCAAAAAGCTAGAAACTTTGACTACTCATCTGTAAATAAAATGCTTTTCCAATCTTTAACAGTGAAATTTTTGTATTTTTTTCGCCCATGCTAAACGCTTACCCTCCCATGTAGCTCCTTAGCCACGAGCTTTCTTTTAACTGCAGATTTGCTTACAGGTTTAGTAGTATGCTTGCAAATCGGACTAGTGCAGAGCAATTGAAATGTTGATCAATTACACTGGTCTACAGCCAAAATGCTTCGGAAATAAAAGTAGTCAATCTTTACTATCATAATTTTGGGTCACTGAATACGAAAATGATGCCTAGAATTGCCAATTGGCTCTATTTATAAAGATATCAGGCAACCCTGCACCATACTAATTGGACTGCATCTGTTGCGTAATATGTAGACGCCTGTGACACATCGACGCATTGACTCTACTGCGCATGCGCGCAGTTATATTTTTTTTTTTAATAAATTAATGTAAATATATACATATATATACAATAAAATGTAATTTTAAATTTATCTATTAATTATTTGTAAATTATTTATTAAGAAATAGATTGGAACATTTTAACATATTGCTTCCCATAATGTTTTTGATATTAATATAAATGGAATACTAACCTAACTTAACCTTACCTAATTTAAAATTATTAAAATGCAATGTAATTACATTAATTTATTTAAATAAAAAAAATATAACTAGGCGCATGCTCAGTAGAGTCAAGGCGTCGATGTGTCACAGGCGTTTACATATTACGCCACAGCATCAGTTCATTCGCGGAAGTCATACAGTGCACCCTTGTCAAACTCTTTTTAGTGTTTGCTTTCGAAACTGAATTTTTTTCAGCATAATTTGAACAAAGATGGCTCGTAATTGCGAGAACAGTGTAGATAACTTCTGTTATGTTTGTGGAGAATTGACTTTTGCATCACAAAAGCGTGCTATAACCGCCGTGATTAGGAAAGCCTATCACCTTTATTTTGGCTGTAAGATTGGAGATCAGGACAAGAGCTGGGCCCCACACATATGCTGCAATACTTGTGCAACAAACCTTCTCCAGTGGTTGAATCGGAAAAGGAAATCTATGCCTTTTGCAGTGCCAATGGTGTGGAGGGAACCAACAGATCATGTCAGCAATTGTTACTTCTGCATGGTGCCTCTAGTCAAGAAGGTATTTGCAAGAAGAAAAAGTGGATTTTACAATATCCGAATATACCCTCTGCTATACTCCCGGTACCTCACGGCGAAGGACTACCCGTTCCTGAGCCACCACACTCATTCTCTCTGGAGTCAGAGGACGAGGAGAATGAAGGAACCTGCGAAACTTGTGAGCCTTCAACTTCACAAGACCCTGAATTTGTTTATAACTTGACATCTTCTAAACAGCACATGATAATTCAGAATGAATTAAACGACCATATCAGAGATTTAGAACTGCTAAAGAGTAAGGCAGAGCTGTTGGGCTCCAGATTGCAGCAGTGGAATCTCCTCGCTGAAAATGTTAGAGTGTGTAAGTTTCGTGACCGTCAAAAAGATTTTGTTCATTCTTCATCATGGAAGGTGACCTTGTAGCTTGCAACGACATCGATGGTCTGACGGCAGCTCTCAACATTATTCACAATCCTGATGAGTGGAGACTGTTCATTGATTCATCGAAGTTGAAAAGCTGTTTTGTTGCATGTTGGCAACCTATTGCCATCAATTCCAGTTGGTCATGCAGTCCACATGAAGGAAACATATGACAACATAAACAACTTTTGAACTGCATAAACTATGACAAACATCAGTGGCAGGTTTGTGGTGACTTGAAAGTTGTTGCTATCGTGCTTGGACTGCAGACGGGCTACACTAAGTATTGCTGTTTTCTGTGTGAATGGGATAGTCGGGCTAGGACTTCTTATTACATCAAGAAGGATTGGCCACTCCGACACTCACTGGAACCTGGAACAAAAAATGTTCAGTATCCTCCACTTGTAGAATCGAGCAAGATTTTGTTACCACCCTTACACATCAAACTGGGCGTCATGAAAATTTTTGTTAAGGCTATGGATAAAACGGGGGCATCTTTTAAGTACCTCGGTGGTAAATTCCCAAAGGTCAGTGAAGCAAAAATTAAGGAGGGTGTATTTGTTGGTCCACAGATCCGCGAGCTTCTTAGAGATGAGGAGTTCGACCGTATCCTAGGTGGTGAGGAGAAGACAGCGTGGAATGCTTTCCGGTTAGTAGCAACCAATTTTCTCGGAAATACCAAAGCTGACAATTACAGGGAGCTGGTGGAAAACCTGCTGTTGTCCTATCAAAAAATGGGCTGCAATATGTCTTTAAAGATACATTTCCTCCATTCGCACCTGGATTTTTTTCCGGCCAACTGCGGAGCAGTCAGCGATGAACATGGTGAACGTTTCCACCAGGATATCTCAACGATGGAGAAACGCTATCCGGGGAAATGGAGTCCATCATTGTTAGTAGAATACTGCTGGACAATAACAAGAGATGCTCCAGAAGTTGAATACAAGAGCCAAGCAAAGAAGCGACGGGTTGAATCAATATAAGTGACTGCATTATACAGGTATGTTACTAATATACGGTATGGTCATATTCGTTTTCAGCACCCCAAAATCCATAAGAAACACATTTTATCTCCGAAGCACAAACTTTTTCAAAATTTGTAGACCAGTGTTATTGCAAGGTGCCTCCCTCCCCTGAGTGTCACCCCACCCGAGTGCCACCCCCCAGGGCGCCAAAAATGGGAATTCCCACATCAAGCTGGGGTAATCCACTTAACCTCTTTGGGGGAGAAGATAGGACGGCCTCACCCCCCCAAAGGGGTATACCTAACATAAGAGAGGAAGACCAAGCATATTCTCACCTGGGCGTCCAGGTGCATAATGGGAGTTCAGGGTAGCATCACCGGCCTTAGAACTGTCTTTCAGCCAGTCGGCTTAATCAGTCATTTGGCAGTTGGCTTAACCCGCCAGTTGGCTTAGAAGAGTTGGAAGGCATAAAAGGATTGTATATAAAGGGTGATCCAGAGAAATGGGACCCAAAAGAAACCCTGTAACTCTTAAAGTATAAGTCCTTTTATATAATCATACGCATCATTCGAAAGAGGATAGTTACAAGTTTGTACAGGATTGTATAGGTTTTGACAATACAAGACAATAAAATACAAAACAAAATAAAAGTGTTAGTTAAAACTAACCCTTCAAGATGACTGCATGGACTGTGGAACAGCTGCGTTTCATAACTGAGCAATATTATGAGCATGGAAGAAGTGTAGTTTCAGCTCAAAGATCTTTCAAGACACCTTCACCTTCTAAGAGCTGAAACTACACTTCTTCCATGCTCATAATATTGCTCAGTTATGAAACGCAGCTGTTCCACAGTCCATGCAGTCATCTTGAAGAGTTAGTTTTAACTAACACTTTTATTTTGTTTTGTATCTTATCTTGTCTTGTATTGTCAAAACCTATACAATCCTGTACAAACTTGTAACTATCCTCTTTCGAATGATGCGTATGATTTTATAAAAGGACTTATACTTTAAGAGTTACAGGGGTTTCTTTTGGGTCCCATTTCTCTGGATCACCCTTTATTAATAACCTTCGAGCAGCCATTTAATCTAAAGCACACACACTCAGAGATTCCCTATTATCGCACACACACACACACACACACACACACACACACACACACACCATCTATATATATACTGTATATACAGGGGCGGATTAACATTTTCTGGGCCTTAGGCTTAGTATGTATGATCGGGCCCTTTTATTCATATACTATAAAAATTTAATTTTCATTGAGGGAGTAATGCATAATAGCGCACAAAACAAGTGTGAACGTGGTTGAACGTGTTTACAGCGCTGTGACTTGTGGCTAGGCTACAAATATCATAATTGATGCACATCGAGTGGGAGCATTTGCATAAAATTGACTGTCAGGATATTAAATGAATTCGCAGGCAAAAAATGTCGCAAATTACAATTTTAAATATTTCTATTATTATGTATGTATTCCAATTTTTATGTATCTCATTTTCCGAAATAATACTTTTGTTTGATTGTTTTTTACTTATACACATATTTTTGGCGGGCCCCTAAGACATCCGGGCCTTAGGCTTCAGCCTGTGCAGCCTATAGGGCTATCCGCCACTGTGTATATACAAGTTCATAGATCTTCAATATCGAAGTTAAACTCGGACACAATTCCCTCCTTCATCAACGAATGTACCAACCAATGTTTTTTATACACGTACTAAAAGCCACCAACTATATATATATGCACGTTCATAGATCTTCAATATACGCTCATAAATTCAGTATTATCGCACACGCACACACATACACACCGACTCTCTCTCTCTCTCTCTCTCTCTCTCTCTCTCTCTCTCTCTCTCTATATATATATATATATATATATATATATATACACACACAATCATAAATCCTGAGCACCCATTTGATCTAAAAACGCACACACACTTCCCGACTATATATATGCACGCTCATAAACTCCCTATCATTACAAACACAAACACACACACACATATGTGTGTGTGAATATATATATATATATATATATAGCGAGGAATAGGAGGACGAAAAGATGGTACATGTTTATTGACAGACGTTCGGAAAAATTCAATTTCCATCATCAGTGCTAAAAAATTTTAAAACAAGTAAAAATAAATAAGTATAATAAATAAACGAACAACAAATTAAAGTGGCGCAACAATTAGCGAGAATCAAAAACAAGTTACAATGTATATTAGATTAAAAGATTAAAAGTTAAATGATATAAAGAATAAAAGTATGGATAATAAGTAAAATATAAAATGGTTTAGGTAGAACAGAATTGTAAAATTACTTACAATTAGCGAAAATTAAAAGCAAGTTGCAATATGTATTAAATTAAAAGATTAAAAGTTAAATGATATAAAGTATAAAAGTATGGATGAAAAGTAAAATATAAAATGGTTTAAGTGAAACAGAATTGTAAAATTTCTTACCAGATTGTAATGACTAATTATACAGAAGGTTGGGAATGGTTGCCTGTTGAAAGAATTCCATTGGGACGATGGAGTCGGACGGAGTGATAGTGGATTTCTTTTGAAAGTTTATTTGGCAATGTTTAAATTGAAAGCGGAACTGTAATCGTTGAGGGTTGGCTGGATACTAAGGATGTAAAGGGACTCAATTATGCGGAGGTCGATTAGTTGGTTGGCTGAGTTGATAATTTTGAAATTGGAG
>JAJOZX010000476.1:1115000-1345000 GCA_023014485.1 Bathynomus jamesi | reverse complement strand
GAGTCTTGAAAACTTACGTACACGTATACGAACTGCTGCAGATAACATAACCCCGCAAATGCTCCAGAATGTGTTTAGAAATGCTGCGGAACGATTTGAGCTGTGCAGGGATACTGATGGGCGTCACGTCGAATCCTACTCTTAATTATTTAATAAATGTTACCACTTTATCATTTTATGATTGAATTCCATATAATTTCCAAGTGCTTCACAAAATAGATCCTGACTTTATGTACACCCTGTATAAACCTAGATCTTATCTTGTTTTCTCAGTGCTCAGGTCTGATTTGCATGCATACTACTAGGCTTCACTCTTTGTTTCTTGATTGTTGCCTGAATATGAGCAGTAGTTGCTGTTCAATCACGCAGAGACGAAAGTTTGATGAACTGGTCCTTTGATGGAGTCGTTGTCTTAGGTCTACCTGACCTTGGTCTTGATGAACAAGTCCCAGTCTCTTTAAATGCAATGTTCTCTGAACTGCGCCTTTCGAAACTCTTATTTTGGCAGCAATCTGGCACTGGGATACCCCTTCATGGTTTAGAGCAACAATTTGGCCCCTTACTGCTTCACTGAATTCATTTGGCGTGTTGAAAAATTATTCAGTGTTTTTCTGGGGCAGAAAAAATTGTATGAACCTGCAAAAGGAATTGGATTATTAAAATTGTTATTATTGATAATATAATAATAGTATATGATAAAAAGGAAAGGCACTTATTACTTTATACAGACTATCAGCAGCAACACCCATTCATGTATTTCGAAACTTTATACAACATTTTAATAAGTATATTGCTTCCAAACCAGGCAGTGCTGAAATGTGGTCAAAACTGTCATCTTTGATTTCTTCAATTTTACATGAAAAATATAACTAACATGATATTGTGGTAAACAGGAGTTAGGAAGCTATAAGACCAAGTCATACATGTATTCTACTGTAATGAATAATATGGTTTAACTACATTGTAACTATGAAAACCAGTAAAAATCAAGTGGACTCGTAGTTTTGACCCCTACTATATATATATTTTAATCATCGATGCATTCATAGTTTCATGGAAGTATGAAGAGCTAAACATCTTTTTACACAGAACACTATATATATATATATATATATATATATATTATATATATATATAAATTTCATATAGAATCAGGATGATAACTGATGTTAGTCATTCAAAATAAGCATTTTTTAGTGATCCTGAGAAACTAGTAATTTTTCTTTAAATTACATCATTCACTAACTTCGTTAATATTCAGTAACATTTTATTATAAGTTTGAACGTTCCTCTGGTTCTTCGACCTTTCAAACTAATTAGATAGGTTTGTCTCCTCGAGTTCTGTTCGATATACGATTACTTTCCACTCGATGTCACTCCCATTCCAATTCCCGGTCCGCGAAAGAGAATGATGCACAAAGTGAGAAATTTGAGGAAGAATGTCACTCCCATTTACAGTGGCGGTAAAGACGCTGAGTGAGAATAGCTGATTTTTCCTAAGCAAACTGAACTTAACCTAACCTAAACTAACTCAACATTGATCTATCGTAGCCTAACCTAACTTGGACCAAAATGAGAAACGCGTGGACGAGAATGAGAATGTCCTGAAATTGAAATAGTTCGAGTAGAGAATTGTCTCGTTTGAGATTCTCACTCGAGGATTTCTCACTGCTGGTCTCGGAATGAAATGAAAATCACATTGTGTGGGATGATCAAACTCGATATAATGATACTGTCTTTGTTTACAACTATTTATACGGTTTCTGCTATACCTTAAAAAGCACTTCCTTATTCTACTTTCATTTCAAGAGCCTATTCTCCGTTTTGTACCCAATTTATTATCCTGTTTGGTATTCAACTCAACTTCGTTTATGGCCACTGTCCGTATCTCAGTGGGTAACACTGCTTCCCAATAAGCGAAGTACTGTACAAACACTGAGGTCAGGGGTATGACTCCGATGATGCTGGTAACAATAATACGGGAGTTAGAAAAGCGAGCCGCATTAGTTTGGGCTGACTGTTGCGGCAGTTTCTGGCCCTCCCCACTAATTATTAACGCCATTTATGAAGTCCGAAGCCCTTCTCTAGAGAGTTGATGTACAGTTATTTAATAGTTTTTCAATTTTTCTTTAGAAAGAAAGTGTTTTAGACACACTGAAATAAGATTGCCTAGAAAGCGAAATTATGAAAAGCATAAAAATTACTAACTGCTTTTTTTAATTATATTATTGTCACCAAAAAGAATAATATATCCAAAGAAAACAAAATATTACCAATTAGGAATTTTGTATGCTTTTAAAAAAATTTCTTTCTATGCGACTGCAAGTGGTGTTAAATTAGAAAGTTTTCCCAAAAAATTTTCAATCATTAAAATGAAGTCACTTATACCATAAAATCAGTAGCAGATCTAGGATTTTCGAAAGGAGAGGGGGGCAGACCTTTACATATGTAAAAATCGCGCCAAAATAATGTTTAATTATATATAAATATAATTACATACACTGGAATTAAAAATACATATGTTAACCCTTTAAACACCAGCAGGCAATTTTTAGCGTTTACTAAAATGTAGTTAAAGATCAGGTTTCTGGTAGTAAATATTGGAACTAATTTGACTGAAGTTATCTAATCCATATGTTCAAAGTGTTACCTGAATCAGTCATTTAGAGAGAGGAAGATCGTGACGGTGAATACGACGCAAAGGGTTTACAAGCGCATTAACCTTGTGTCTACAAATGCTTACAACTATTAATAAATGAATATGTAAATCTGGAAAGCATAATTTAATTGAGTATACGAAGGGAAATATTATTTTTATACGCAGTTTCTAAAACTAAAATTGAAAGATAAGTTGCCAGGTATTTACAAGGGTGGTGTTGATATTTTTATGATTTAAAAAGGTATGTACTTTTTTGCTTTTAGAAATTAAAAAATTTATTATAAAAAATAAAACATTTGGAAGAGGCGCCAAGATTGACCAAAAGGGGCGCCAAATTGACAAAAATGGGCTCCAAATTGATCAATGGTGGAGGCATTTGGGAAGCTTTAAAATCAAAAGTTTATACACCAGGTGAAAATATTCGTAATGTTGACGAGTTACGACTTAAAGTATTGGATGGCTGGAATCAGGATTGATAAAGGAACACTTATGTTAAGTTTAACAACCCTATCTTAATTTTTTTCCAACAATAAATACATGTTTACGAGCGTCACTGCTTTTTTTTGCCCACCCTATATATATATATATATATATATATATACATATATATATATACACAGTGGTTGGTGCTGGTGTTTAACCTCCTTCGCAACATCAAGGGTTGGGGCATACAGCTTTACATGGGATGGGAACCACATTTGCGATATAATCTGAAGGCAAAGGACGGTCTCCTATCCAACTACTATCCAGACTCAATGTCACTTAACTTCGCTGATCGATGGGAAGTAGTGTTATGACAATAATCATATGTGTATATATATATTTTTTTTTTTTAATGCAGGAACGAGGGGATAAGGGCGAATGCCCCCAAAAACGCCCTCCCTCCCCCGTAGAGGAAAAAGAAAGCCAAAATCAAGATCGAGGGTTTTAGAGATGCCTGGACACTGTGCGTTTTAAGGATTGGAGGTCATAGACAGTGAGAAAAATGGATTGAGGAAGATTGTTCCAGGGTTGACCGATTGAGTAGATGAAAGATTGAAAATACCGATTAATCCTTGCGTTAGAGAGTTGGACAGAAAAGGAATGAGAATGTGTCGAAAGTCTGGTGCTCTCCTTAAGGAGGAGGAATGCAGTTAGAGTTCAGAAGAGCAGTGTCCGTTATAATAGCGATAATAAAGAGAGAATGAGGCAACATTGATGCGAGAGGTGGGGGAACTGATGAGACAAAAAGCCTTTGATTCCACCGGTCAAATGGATCTGTGTGGGTTGAGCCACTCCATACATGAGAAGCATACTCCATACAGGAGCGGACAAGACCCCTGTACAGGGACAGCAAGTGAATGGTGGTGAAGAAACTGCGGAGCCGGTAGAGTATACTTAACCTCTTAGAAGCTGTTTTGGAAAGAGAGTATATGTGATCTTTCCAGGAAAGATCACGAGAAAATGAAACGCCAAGAATGTTAAGATAAGAGGAAGGGTTGTCTTGTGTATTAGTGAAGGTAAGAGGATATGATAATAAAAACCCACTCTAATAGACAGAGTTTATTTCCACAACAGTTTCGATACCCACTGGCATCCTCTTCGGGTGGTTTCGTTTTTCTGTATCCACCCGAAGAGGATGCCAGTGGGCATCGAAACTGTTGTGGAAATAAACTCTGTCTATTAGAGTGGGTTTTTATTATCATATTTTGACCTTCACGTAGAAAAAAAGTTAAGTTTTTTGCACTGGTAAGAATATAGTTGTGTGAAAGATTGTCGCGAATAGACATGAAGGAACTGGGTTTTAGAGGAAATTGAAAGCTACGAGGTTTACTCTGCCCCAGTCGTCAGAGATAGTAGAAAGATCAGAGGTCAGGTGCATTATAGCGTTCCACGCGAATCATGACGTCACTGTTGAGAAGGACGCATTATGAAGCGGGTGGAGAAGTGAAGAGTGGATAGCATAAGAAGTGCGACTTAATACGTTATTGATAAATAAAAGGAAAAAGAATGGGTGACAGGACAATATACAGTATATACACGTTTCAAAGTGTACAATTACAATCAAAGTTTACATAAAAAATCACCAAAAATTCAAATAAATTGGCTCAGGTGTTGGAGGGTGTTAATTAAAATGTATATATATATCTTTTTAATTTACTTTCAGGATTTTTGTGAGCTTCAAAGCACATTTCTATTTCTGTTTTCAAAGATATTTTTTCTCTCTCTCTCTCTCTCTCTTATATATATATATATATATATATAATGTTATAATGTTATAATGTTTCAGACCAACAAAGACCCGAGGATGTACTCATGGCTGGTCTACCTAACTGTATTCGTAATTGTGAATTGTGCATGTCCTCCGTGGTGGCGGATGGGACCTACAATTTTACGTGTGTTCCGAACCACGAAGCCTTAATTTTACTACCTTAAACTATACCCAATCTATCAACATATGCGTCTAATCGATTTTTAAACATGTTTATAGACGTACTACTAATTACTTCTTCCTGCAAACTATTCCACCTATTTACTATTCTATGCGTAAAAACGTTTTTGGTAACTGCTGTCTCGAACCTTCCACTTGTCAACTTACACCCGTTATTTCTAGTCATATTATATTGAAATATTTCGAAAAAGCTATTTCTCTACGTTATCGAAACCTTTCATAATTTTGAAAACCTGGATTAGATCACCCCTTACCCTCCTAGTCTCAAGTGTAGTCAATTTTAACTCCTTAAGCCTATCCCCGTACGACTTCGACCTAAGCGACGGAATCATCTTAGTTGCTCGTCTTTGAACTCTTTCAATTTTGTCTATATCTTTTCGCATATGCAGATTCCAAAATTGGATCGCGTACTCCAAATGAGGTCTAGCTAATGATTTATAAAGAGGAACAATAATATCGCGCGATTTGTACTCAACATTCCGAGCTATAAAACCTAACACTTTGTTCGCTTTATTGACCGCTGCTGTACTTTCTTTCGCCACTTTTAAATCACCAGTGAATATAACTCGTAAATCTTTTTCCTGCACTACGCTTGATAACTCTTTCCCTGACATACTATACGCAAAATTATCGTTAGAACCTATATGTAGAATTTTGCACTTATCGACGTTAAATCTCATTTGCCATGTGACTGACCAATCAACGATTTTATTCAGATCTTCCTGGATTTTACCTCTATCTTCGTCATTAATCGCCCTATCACCCAACTTCGTGTCATCCGCAAACTTTGAAACTGTACTGACTAGGCCGACATCTAAATCGTTAATATATATATAAGAAAAAGCAAGGGGCCCAATACAGAACCCTGAGGAACGCCGCTCGCTACATTATCCCAACACGACTCCGCTCCATCAACGACCACCCTCTGTTTCCTACCTCGCAACCACTCTTCTATCCAATTTATTACTACACCCCTGATTCAATACGCCTTAGTTTTTTCAATGAGTCTTTTGTGCGGTACGGTGTTAAACGCTTTTTGAAAATCTAAATACACTACATCAACCGCCCGATGACTATCGTAAACTTCAACCACGCTTTGAAAAAATTCTAAAAGATTAGTTAAGCAAGATTTGTTTCGCCTAAAACCGTGCTGCGTATTTCTAACCAAGTTATGCAATTCTAAGTGTTCGACTATACGATCCCTAATTATTGATTCCAGTAGCTTACCTACAACAGACGTTAAACTGATTAGCCTATAATTTCCCGCCGCACCTTTATCACCTTTCTTAAAGATAGGTGTTACATTCGCTAACTTGAAATTATCTGGTACGCACCCCTCATTAAAAATCTTTGATAGCGGCACAACAATGCTTTCTTTTAATTCTTTTAGTTGTATGAGATATATGGAATCCGGTCCCGGTGATTTACGCATTTTCATTTTATCAATATAACGCATTACCTCCCCTTCACTAACCACAATATTATCTAAAATATTACCTTTATCAAAAGTTTTTATGTCTATGACCGTAGGGATATTCGTTACATCTTCTATAGTAAAAACTGGCGTAAAAAATTCGCTTAGCAAGGTAGCCATTTCCTTGCTTTCAGAAACTAGCTCTCCATTAACATTTTTCAACGGCCCCAAGACACTTTTTACTGGATTTCTATTGTTGACGTATTGAAAGAATCGCTTGAGATTTTCTTTATCGTCACGAGCTATGGAGATTTCAAATTCGCTCTTGGACTTTTTTATTACACTTTTCGCTGCACGCCTTAGAGATATGTAGTTGTTTCGTAACTACAAATTGTCTTCATCGCACTTATGTAGCCTATAAGCCCTATCTCTACTCTTTATAATGTCTCCTACTCTAGAAGTAAACCACAAGGGCTTGTTGTTTACTTTCGCACGCTTAATTTTGTACGGTACACATTCCTCATTTATAGTCCTAAATACTGTTTCAAACGATTTCCACATTAGTTTTGCGTTGGAGATCCCCATTTCGTTTTCCCAATTAGCGTGTGACATTTCATTTCGAAATTTACAAAAGTCTGCGTGTTGGAAGTTAGGAATTTTAGTCGAGTTAGCTGGTTTCGAGTGATTTACTGAGACGACAAACTCTACCATATTGTGATCGCTATTGCTTAACGGTTCTATTACTTGAAGATCAGTGATTAGCCTATCGTCTGTAGTTATTACTAAATCTAAAATACTGTCCAACCTCGTAGGTTCCCCAACCTTTTGAATACGAAAGCTATCCTCGAGAAAATTAACTAAACGATTACCTTCCGCGTCTCCCTGCATTGTATCATAATTCACGTTGGCGCAATTAAAGTCACCCATAACTAAGGTCTGCTCACTACCTATTATTCTCTTTAGTTCACGATATAACGCTTCGTCCGTATCAGCTATTTGATTAGGGGGCCTATATATAACTGCAACAGCAAGTTTGAAATCGTTCAATTTAAGTTCTGCTATAGTTGAATCTATCGGTTCTGGAATTGTGTGCTTTACTTCTATAACGTTCGCAATATTATCTTTAATGTACAACATAACACCGCCTCCTCGCCTACCTATTCTGTTTTTAACAAAAAGTCTATAACCGCTAATTTGAATCTCCCCTACAAAGTCACGTGTTTCAGTGCTGAGCCATGATTCATTCATCACAATTAAATCATAGTCTTTGCAAGCAATTAAAGAAAAAAAATTGTTATTTTGTTTCGTAGGCTACGAGCATTTAAGGAGAGAACCTTCAGATTGTTTGTAATTGCGACACCTTCGCGAGCGCAGGGGAAATTTGTGAAATTTACGCTGGGACCGTTCGAGTTACGGCAGCCTGAAAAGAAGAGACAGTATTATGAAATAGTCTTCCTAAACGCGCAGCTCCAACGTCATTAAGATGAAGTCCATCTCCGAGGAACAAGTCCCTCCTGTCGTAGAAACTGTTCCAAACATTCGAAAATGCACTCCTTCCTGTTGGGAAAGAGACTTTAGGTTATTGTTGATATAGGTCGCCTTTCTGTAGAAATCGCTACGTTGGATAATTCGAGGAAGTATATTTGTTAAAACAATCTTACTAGTTTCTTCCTGTAGTCGCTCTAGCAAGTCCCTACCTAGCCAGCAGCTCTTCCGATCTAGAATTTAAAACGTTATTAGTACCGACATGAATAACATACGTTGTGTCCTCAGAGGTTCCATCTGTAAAATGGTCAACACTATTAGTTATATCCTCCACCCTTGCACCAGGGTAGCAGCAGCGGCGCCTACGGTGAGGGTTTCTCCCACAGAATTCCTCGCGCTGCCATCAAACAATGGAATCGCCAACGAGTCGTATTTCCGGTTCATCAGCATCTTTGAAACCTAAAACAGAAAACTTATTGTTTGTTATTACTGGTAGACAAGTCTAAGGTTTTCTCAATGGGGCTCCATTACGCACTTGAACGAAGGGTTGGGAACTAGGGGAAGAGAGAGGGCTATTAGTTCTATTTATATTATTAGTAGAAACTGAGGCAGGAGGGGTCGTAACTGGAGTCTCAAGGGATTCTAATTTTGCCGTCACATCACGCTTTCTTCGAGCCTCACTCTGGCCTCCCTCTCACGTTCTAACTCGTTCCTCAGGACTTCCATTATATATGGCCTATACTTAAATTTTCATTGTTAAAAAAACTATAAGTTAAAAGGATTAAAACTTTTAGTTATTTGGTATTGTAATTTTAAATCTATATATTGAGTGAGTGCGATTATATATATATACGCAATTATATATATATATATACACACACACACGAGTGTGTATATATATGTTACACACAGACCGTTCATGGAACAAGGAATAAGTAATGGTAAATGACAAATACTATAGTTTTTCTTTTTCATGATGCACTGTCTGTGTGTAATATAAAAGATTTTAGGGGACAATTCTGAGTTCAATCCCATATATATACATATATATATATTATATATATATTATATATATATATATATTATACAAGATGTGAATATATATATATATATATATATATATATATATATATATATATATATATATATACAAGATGTGAATATATCACGAAAGCGCTCGTACTTCGTGTTTTATTTTCCTTTTCCCTGTGGTTCCTTGTTTATTAAAAAGATCACGTGCTGTTTGTCAATTGTTTGCATATATATATTATATATATATATATATATAATTTATATATATATATATATATATTGCAGATGCAGGAAAGAACTGGGCCATAATCATAAAACAATCACTCAAGCAACCATCACAAATTGAGGCGGATGCAAAACTCCTTGCAGAGTTTTTAAGGGTCTATGTCCTTATGACTCAAGTAATGGGGGAGGCACTTATGTTAAAAATAACACAGCTCAACAAAAAAAAAATTTTGTTTCGTTGCCAGGAAATTCGTACGAATTTAGGGTATTTTGGGGTTGCTGAATTCCAAATGAAAGTAGTTTTTCCGATTTGGCTCTAGTTCTTGAGATAATGAATACCCTCAATTAATAGGAAACGTAACCATAACGCGTGCATATGGGAAACTACCGGAACATTCTAGATGGTGAGACCGAATAAAATGCCATTATGTATTTCATGTGTTTACTTTTGTATGATTTGAGACAATTTCAATGTGATTTGTAAGTAGGCTCCGCCTGAACATTAAATTTTTTGCATTTTTACGTGTTTCAATGGGGTACCAATTATCTCATAAATTAGAGCCAATCTAGCAAAACCGATGTCATATTCGGAATCAGCACCACAAAGTTACCCAAAATCACTCTAATATGATTGGCAATAAAATTAGTGTTGACCAGTGTAATTTTCATATGGAACTCAGAGACTTTCTTTTAAGCAGAGAAAAAGAACTTATAAAATAATGAAGACGAGTAGTGTGGCTGCAAAAGGTTAGAGTGCAATGCAATTGCAAATGTTGATCAATGTTGCAAAGGGGGGAGGGGAATGTTGTAAGAGGTTATGCAACAAAGGGGGAAAGGGGTGTGCAACAAGCGAAGGGGTTATCCACCTAGCTGCAATGAAGGGGAACTCCTCCAACAAGCTGGGGAGTCCCCCTAACCAATTTGGGGGATAAGTTGGGACGGCCTCACCCCCGAAAGGGATACACCTAACCTAAGAGAGGGAGAGAAAGGAGGAGGGTCTTTGGGGGAGAAGTTGGGACGGCCTCACCCCTAAAAGGAAACCTAACCTAAGCCTTAACCTAAGAAGGAGGAGAGACGGGTGTTCGCTTGACTCCTGCCAGACGCATAATGAGAGTTCATCCGAGCGCCCGATGTCTTATAAGGTCCTAATCAGCCAGTTGGCTTAGAAGGCTTAACCTGACTTAGAAAGCGGAAATGGCTTGTTCAGGTATACATTATTATGGTTGAGTTGCCAGATTGCACTATCTGTTTAATTAAAGGATATATTCTTGACAGTTGGCTTTCCGCCAGTTGGCATTATCCGCCAGTTGGCTTAATTCGCCAGTTGGCTTAACCCGCCAGTTGACGTAGAAGACCTAGAAGGCAGGTGTATATATTAATTAAATTTTCAGCTGCCAGATTACGTTATTCAGATATACTTGACAGTTGGCTTAGAAATCCGTTAGTCTGTTTAGAATGCGTAACCAGCCATTTGGTATACATATAATTAAATAATAATATCGTTTATATATACAACCAAAAGAATTAAATAAAACACCATTACATCATTCTGTTTATTTAGACGAATTATTGGATTCTAAGTTGGCTTAGAAATCCGTTAGTCTGTTTAGAATGCGTAACCAGCCATTTGGTATACATATAATTAAATAATAATATCGTTTATATATACAACCAAAAGAATTAAATAAAACACCATTACATCATTCTGTTTATTTAGACGAATTATTGGATTCAATTTCACGAAATATATAGAAATAAAACAATCCTATACAAACGAGGAATGTCTGCAACAAAAAGTTAATAATAATATAAGAAATACGAATGAAGGAATATATATATAATCAAAAAATAAAAAATAATAATATACAAAACGATGGAGTATAACCATCAATATAACAGTACAGGAGAAATATATATATATATATATATATATATATATATATATATATATATATATATAGTCTATATATATATATATATATATATATACAGTATAATATATATGTATGTATAAAGGGTGTCAGGAAATGATTGCCCCCCTGTACAGTAGAAACTGAAAGGAATAGAAAAAAACAGACAAAACCACGCGAAAGAGCGTTTAATTTTGAATAAAAAACACTTGTTTTAATATCGGGTGTTGCCTCCATTTGCAACTCTGACGGCCATTAATCGACGGGGGTATGATCCCAGAAGTGTCTCAAAGAGATCGGTATCATGACTCATTTCTTCAAGGACTTCGTTGATCTTTGCAGTCACAATTTCTGTTGAATACCGATTCTGAATGGGTTGTTCCAGCATTAAGGACTCCACCCGATCCTTCATGATGGATCCGACATGTTCACAGACATTAAGATCGGGAGAATTGCCAGGCAATTCATTATTTCCGAAAAAATCAATGTTATTGTCCTTAAGCAGTTGTTGAGTCGCAAGTGCTTTCATACAGGGGCTGCTTTGTCGTGAAGGAAGGTTGCCTGTTCAACATCCAAAACACACTCGGGGTCTTTCAAAAACGGAATTACATGTTCGGCTAAAATTACATTTCGAAAATAAGGCCCATCCCAACTGGTTCCTCTTGGTTTGATAACCCAGATGAGCTTCCGAATAGAGACCATAATGAAAACACCCACACATGCTGGATTTTTTATTATTTCTCGATACTTCTGGTCGTCTGGGACTTCATCAGGAGTTGTTGCCCAAACCCGATCATTCTGAAAATTTGGTTTTCTGGAGACATAAACGAAGAATTCATCGCTGACAACCAAGTGAAGGAAATCGTCTTCCGTCCATTCCTCAAGATAATCACAAAACCATAGCCGATCTTCAATATTAAGATCACTCTTCCGTGGCTTAGCTATTTCATGCCAAACACTCAAGCTTTGGCGAACTCGAAATTGATGCACAAGTTGCCGATTGACTATCTTACCACGAAGAATAAGTATCTCTTTCGCTACCTCAGAGCAGCTCTTCTTTCGGCGCCGTGATGCAGCAAGCACAATGTCTTTCGATTCTTGAGATAATTTCTCTGGTCTTCCTCCTCGAAATTCTGTTTCACAATCTTCAGGATTCTTATTCCAATTCCTTTTGACAAAGTCTTCTGATCTTTTTAATCTCTCAGCCACCCAGTGTCGAGTTATGAAAGTTGCACCAGCTTCCTTTGCTTCACGAAATGTGACAGCTCGAATGCGGTCAAGAACTCGCTTTTTCTCTGAATCGTTCAAAATAGATGATGCCATGGTTTCTGTGGGGAAAAAATGGTAAGAATTAAAATCACAGGAATAGAATATAATGGTTTTTATTCAGATTTTAACGCTCTTTCAAGTGGTCTCGCCGGTTTTTATCTATCTCTTCTAGTTTTTGCTCTACAGGGGGGCAATCATTTCCTGACACCCCGTATATATCCAGTTATATTAAATAAGTAAATATATTGAAAATAAAAAATAAGAAATACGAAACGATGGAGTATAATCATCAAAATATTAGTACAGGAAAAAAATATATATATACACATTTATATTAAATAATTAAATATATTGAAAATAAATATACATCAAAATACATTCGTTCTACTGCGCTTAATTAAACGCTAAACTCGCACGTAATCGAGTATACAGTAGGGTGGTGTGAAAACTTTCTCAACTATTGCTTCCCCGGCAATGAGGTGGATTGAAGGGTGATAAAAAAGAATGAGAATTAAAAAATTTTCAATTCACCCTAAGTACCCCATTTCCCCACGCCCAAAAAAAAAGGCTGCCAGCCAATCATTATACGCTTCATAACTCGAAAAGTATTCTTTTTACAAAAACGTTTGCTGAAGCAAAAATTGTTTATTTCACATTTTATACCTCTTATAAATGTTTCAGATGTTTAATAAAAATTTTATTTTTCAAATTTTTGTTGGATTTGGAATTGGTAATTTCTGATAATTAGTAACAAATATGGCTTCTGCTTCAACCATTAGAGCTAGAAGGAGTCAATCAAAACCACATTTTATATTTGGAACCACACGAGAGCTTCCTCTTACAACATTGCCAACAAATAAACAGGTGGGCCAATACCATGTTTTTTAAAAGAAGCCACTTCAGTGACTTCACATAACTGATATTTTCAACAAAATTACTGAAGATATACTCTGTATTTGGAGAAAAGCTTCAATTCCTGCAATAGCTGAAAAATCAGTTTATATCAAATTAAAGCGGGTCATCGTCAAAGCAAACGATCTTAGTAGATCAAAAAGTAGTGTCCAAATGAGAGAAAATTTTAATGACACCTTGGAAGAATTATTCGATATCTGTGCCTGTAAATGCCCTTTTATCTCCCATCAAAACTTTAGCTGTCCTGAGAGCTGCGAAGATGTTCACATAAGATGGACCTGTCGAAGAGAACTGAAGGTACCAAAAGAAGAGCTTCTGTTTTTACAGGATCAGCGATCGACGCGTACAGTGAAAATAGCCATGACAAAGCCATGATAAAGCCATGACAAAAAGAATTAAAACAATGCAGTCTAGGAAATTGCGGACAGAAGAAGGAATGGTTAAAAGAAGAAGAGAAATGAAGGACTCTCATATTTTAACTGAAATAGAGTGTTTTTCAGATGTAGAGAGTACTTCCACACAATATGAATTAGACCCACATCAGAGTGAATCAGACTATGAGTCAGTTGCCATACAAGGTCAAATGAGACTTCCATTGCCTACCGAAGCGATGGAAACCGATAGATTTGGAATTTCAGATCGAGCAGCAGCTGCTTTGGCTTCAGCTGCTTTAGTTGATTATGAAGCAATCACTAAAGAAGATAGTACGCTTTTGATTGACAAGGACAAAATCCGACGGGAAAGAGAGAAAATGAGAAAAAGTTTGGTGATGGAGAGTAAAGCTAATCCTGCTGTCATATTTGCTATATTTTTTGACGGGAGAAAGGACAAGACTTTGGTGAAGGTGAAGAAAGGAAACAAGTGGTACAGAGATTCCATTAGAGAGGAACACTTTGTTTTGGTGTCTGAGCCAGGAAATGAATATTTAACCCAAGTAGTTCCTTCTTCTGGTAAAGCTCAAGATATAGCTGATAGTTTGTTCTCCTTCTTTCAAGAGTCAGCTATTAATGAGAACATTCGTCTCATAGGATGTGACACTACAAATACCAACACAGGTATCAAGGGTGGGATCATCCACCTCATAGAAGAAAAACTAAAGAAACCGTTACAATGGAGCATTTGTATGCTGCATACAAATGAGCTTCCCCTTCGACACTTATTTGAACATTTTGATGGTAAAACAAAAGGTCCAACATGTTTCATTGGAAAAGTCGGAGTAGCACTGAAAGAATGTGAAAAAATGCCTGCAGTCAATTTCAAACCAATTAGAGAAGACATTGATTTAACACACATATCAGAAGAGGTTATCGATGATCTTAGCCAAGATCAACAGTATTTGTACAAAATTATTGTGGCTGTAAGAAGTGGGAATGTCCCAAAAGATTTGGAAAATACAAAACTCGGACCACTGAACCATTCTCGATGTCTGACATTAGCAAATCGTGTCTGCCGCCTATACATTGCAGAGAAAACTCCTTCATTGGCTCTTTATTCAATAATTTTCTTCACTGTTACAAATTATGGACCAAGCTGGTTCGATATCAAGAGTAGACCATATATATGGAATGGACCACATCACATATTTGGACCACATCACATCACATCTTCCGACTTTACCGAATATCACTTCATAAACGTCGAACACGCAATATCAAAAGTAGCCTTCGCTATTTTTTCGTCTACGTGAGAAAATACACGTCTGAGCTCCAGGGCTTGCAAAGGTCAACTGAGCACGTCGGGGTAGAGATATGCCCAGGTAGTAGCAGGAGTCACATGACCAAGCTCACAGTGGGCGGAGCTTAGGATTGTACACACGCACACAAAGGAGAAAATGAAACCCTAATTGAAACAAATATACGTAATAAATAAACATATCGTTAACAATACATATATATATATATATATATATATATATATATGTAAACAATCAAGGATTAAGGTATCCAAAGGGTACGGTATCATAGGTACCAGGCACCTGGTAACGTTTCCTATAGGTGTTACCGCATACCTTCGAGCCCCTAAGTTCCTTCACACACCCCAGTTTCTGTGCCCAAAAATTGTGGGTCCCAACAGTCAGTTGGGGTGGATGATTGATTGGTTGTCCTCATCTTCCAAGCACACTAGATCCTTCAACGAGTCAAAGTTAACGACTCGTCGGTTCACCTGGTTAAGCGTGATACCCTTAGTCTTCATAATGTATTTCACCCGTACCCCATACGTTTTTGGCCCTGTTGATACAAATGAGTTAGCGTATGCACCATCACCATACTCATTCTTGATCTCTTCAGTTAACTCTCCGAGGAATTCCCCAATAGGAGGCATGTATTCACCCACCCTCTCGGTGAATATTACGCTATCTGTGTCAGCGTACAGCACCCTCCGCCCAAGAGAGTCCCCAAAGCTTGATGCGGGCGTAGACCGTTGTGAAGCTGGCTACAGATATATTTGTAACCAGTGAGGTATCTGTGGCCATTTCGGTGATGTTGTACTTTATTATGTAAGTATTACCTACATTCACGATCTCCATAATCCCAGACTTCACTATAAATTTGTGCCAAATAAACGTTCCCTTTGCCGGTATTCTGTGCAAATTTTTTCCCAAAGACTGTTGAGACACAACCTTCCACTGAAGCGCTTGCCAGGATTCTTAACAATTTGGGGACGGTCAAGCTGTATACCTTCACGGGCACGGTAACGCTGAATATAAGTTTTTTCATCTTCGGTATCAACTCCTCGCGAATACTCCGATGCTTCCACCTTATCCTTCAAAAAAGCGTTTATATATGGCGTGAAAAGGTTGGGTAGCTTCTGAAACCTCCACACCTCATGTATCTTCAATATTCTGTACCCATGGCGAATGGCTAGGTCCAGCTCTGGGCTTGTATATACACCTCTGATCTTACACTGGTTCGTTGTGTGATTACAACCCCCGTTGTTCTCCTCTGTGCACTTCACGCACAGGGGAAACATGAGCTTGTGAGCTATAACGGTGGGTAAGATCTAGGCTGACCATACGTACCGTTTTGAACGGGACAGTACCGTTTTGTATGGGTTTTTGTATGGGTTCTGTCACTGAAGAATAATTGTAAGCTCAAGATGTTTATGTACTTACTTTTTCATGAATACAGAATATTACATAACCCCCGTCCCTTTTTTGCCATCCCAATGTCCCGTTTTTGTCTCAAGGAAATATGGTCAGCCTAGTAAGATCGGCATCAATAAATAGCGAGGGGTGAGCACGTCTACGAAAGAGAGTCCAAAGTAGCGCTCACTCAAGTTAGCTGAGAACTCCTCGATGGTTGGCATGGCGGGGCCCACCAGTTTTTCAGATGCACCTACGGGGTACGGATTTTTCTTTATCACGTAGGGATATAAAGAACAGAAGTTGTAGTAATGGAGTTTCACGCCCTCCGTAGGTGGAAAGTACAGTTTGAATGGATTTGCACGCCCTCCGAACAAGCTCTCGCCGCATTTGAGAGGATCCAACACCAGTGAACGCTTGATGGCACTTATTTCTTCACGGTACTGGCCATCTGTTTTCATCCGTGCATCATACTCGTGCTTCCACAAGATCTTGTGAGTGAACTGAGAGCCTATAAGCTGATCGCGGGTGCGGGTCCATGCAAGACTGTCGGCAGGAGATCTACCCTGGATATCTCCTACGATTCCACACTCAGGACGTGGGCATCCATGCCACTAGCAACCGTTAAAGGAGTATCAGCTATATTGTATGGACTAGCTTCATTAAAACTGTTCTAGTATCAGTCAAAATCTTCACGCTCACTATCACTCATGTTCGTGTAGTTAAAGTAATGTTTGGGTGGAGGTAGTCCTACATAAAATACCCTTTTGAAACTTCGGCGGCTACGCCCATCACCTTGGGTAGCTTTGCTAATTTACAAGGTGTGAATAATAAAGTATCTTTAAACTGTACATTACCTCTTATCTGCATCTGTATTAGTTTGTTGCCTCTTTTCAAGGGATCCCCTGTAAATATCTCAGATGGCTCGGTTTCAAGCAGCAACTTATAAAGGAACTGTGTGTAAAATTTTGCTCCGTTATGGGCAAGAATTTACACAGCCATTTTTTTGAACTTGTCTGCTAACTTGACAATATAGGATACAAAGAGTTTCACAGGACTGTCGTGTGCAATAGTTTCAAAAACGTTTGTCCGTTTATCACATTTGTGACACTCACCACACTCGATTTCCATGCACTCATCGTAGATAGTCTGGCTTACAAGTAAATGTGGGATAACCTCTTTGGTGTCAGCGTTCGTGTCTGTTTCTATATCGTAGTACACGGTTAAACAAGGGCTATTTTTAGGCTTAGCTTCTTTCATATAACATACATGCTTTACTCCAGCCGCCTTATATTTCTCATGGTATGTAGAACAGTAAATTTCATCACATTTCTGCTTGAAATTCCCCCAATTATCCATCATGTGAAACATACCGCACTTACAAATCCTTATTTTCCTGCAAGTGCCAATTGACTTATGGAGCTCAAAGCAATTAATATTGAAAAATGTACGTCTACACACATTACATTCCCTCTTCTCAGCTTCAACTACATGACTTTCACATTTAGGGCTTTTACAGTGCACACATACCATGTAGAATTCCTTACAATGTTTCACTATATCCGCAGACTCGAAACATCCCTTACACAACTCATGATGCCTTCCATATTTTCGACTTTTATCATAACTAGCGTAGAGTCTTTATATTACGGATGGGGAGACACGATGTTCCTGACAATCCTAAAATAAGTAGAGGTTTTGTACGATCTCTCACACAGCTTTTAAAAACATTCACAGTCCTACGACGATCATCCATTCCAAATACAACTATACGAACATTCATTTCCTGCTCTACCCTTCTCAGCTCTTCAGGACCCATATTACAATCAAACTCAAGCTCACAATCTGAAGCCAGTTTACTAGCACGCTTCACAACCGTATGCAGCCAGATATTATACGCGATTGAATTTAGCACAGTGAACATATGAGCTAAGACTATTGCTATAAAGCCGCACCCACGATCGACGTTTAAATGCTTTCTGTAAATAACCGGAGAATTGAAATTAAGAGTATAAGGTGTGGCACTATGACCCGCAACCCGGAATACTCTGTCAATATATATCGTGAAGTTGTCCATGTTGAAGGCTGTACTACTTTGAGAGACCTGCATTATACGACTCAAGATATATTCTATTTGAACAGTTGCTAAACGTCCGAATGGTATTACTACCCAAAAATCATCTACCTCCCCGTCATCTGAACCGAACCTGAATGACAACCTTGTCCGGACTTCACGTTCATCGGGGTTCTGAAGGGCAAACTCCACAATACTTTCAACTATGCGTCGCAGTCCAACACCGTTGCTATACATGGATCCAGGGTCAACCCTGACCACGTACCGATTTCCTGTCAAGGCTGGGGTGGGGGTAGCGGTGCGCACCAACTCGAGTGTTATACCTTCCTCCACAGCACGAGAAGCTGCTGCTGCTGGTGTGGAGGAAGTACCCGGAATTGAACAGGAATAAGGGGGTATATTTGAGGAAGGTACTATTGTGGGGGTTGTGTCGTAAGACCGCAGAGGGTTGTGGCTCTATTACTGGGGGTCTAACAACTGGCGTAATCCTGGCGCGCTTTATACCTGACATGGAGGGTTCTTCATTATGCTTCTGCTTTGAATTGTCGCGTGCTACAGGTATCGCTGGTGAGGGTTCGTTAGTGGGATGGAGTCTGTAGCTACACGGTCATCGTGGCCATCTGTAATATCGATGATGGGGGGGGCTGTACATCGTTGTCATTCACGGTTCTGTGAAAGAAAAAAAACAAGAATATAAGGAACAGCACTTAAATTTTGTTATATTTTGTAAATGACCCACTTAGGGATGTGACGTGTTAGAGATGGTATCTGTAGAAAAATTCAGGTTCACAAGCCCCTCCACGTGTATTATATCTGGCCCTACAGGATGTGGTAAAACTGTGTTTATGCTTAAAATCATTAAAGATGAGGGGGAGATGTTCTCAAAATTTGTGCATAAAGTAATATGGTGCTATTCGACGTATAGTAGACATGCTAAGTGACTTTTCACTTCAAACATGATGCAAAGGTCCCCTTTGGTATGGAATTTCCTTAGGGCCATAGGAAAAAATTTATCCAAAGAAACAAGTTGTATCTTAAATCCAAGATGGCCGCCGTCGGCCATATTGGAAAACTATTATGATATATGTTTTGCAGCTAATTTGAGGTCGCTGAACTCATGTCTGGCATCAATTTTACACTTGGAATGCATTTAAAGGTCAAATCCAGGAAATGATATCACAAAGTTGACATTTTGATGAAATTTATGAAAACAGAATTTAGAGGCATGGAAGCAAGAATTGCAAAGTGAATAATAAATTTACAAGTTCTGTGGTAACTAAATAATATAATTGATACATAGTATACTCGACCAATAACTAGCCGACTCAAATATATCATCACACAATGTTGTGGCAATGTAAGCACATTCATGACATTCCTTCGTTCAGCACTAACCTGATTCCTCACCTATCTGTACCTCACTCATCTTACCAGTGTGGGAGCACGAACCTTTACATCTACAGAGATACATGCAGGGCTGCCCCTGCACGTAGCACTTACAAGGAGCCTTACAGTCTGTCTTACATTGGCAAGTGACAAGCTCTGGTGTGTCCCGCGAAATGGTGGGAGTTGTGGTGTAGACTGGAGTTGGCGCAGAGTCGGGGGATTCTTGCTGCCATCCCCATTCCGTTGGAGAGATTGGAGCTGGAGCTTTGATGAGCGTATTACCCCACACGTTTCCACTCTGACGTCACAAGGGAAATAACTGATTAGTTGAACTAACACTTCTAGAAATACAACTGCACGCAGTAATCTCAAGCATGAGTGATGTCCCCATCCATGCAATGCTGTCTTACCTGATAGGCTACTCTGAGGAGGTGCTGATGTAGAGCGTCGCTGCTTGGAGGCATGTGCTCGAAGTCGCGTCCTTTGTGGAGGAAGAGGGATAGTCTAGCAGTATCCACGGTTGTGATACCCTCCTCAGAGACACCATAGAACTGCATGACGAATCTCTGGAGGGTGGGGGTGTCAGTCTTGATCATCTCCAGGGTGGAGTTAGGGCAGGAGAGCAGCTCGATAGGTAAGATGAGTTCAGGGAGGGACTGCCACACTGATCAGACCGTCTTCTTGCCTTTGCCATAGAACGCTCAGGTCGTGTCGCATCCCTTAACGCATGAAACGCCGGCAGTGCCATTGCCTTGGATGGTCGAAGTCCGCGGGCGATGACATGCGCTGGAATGTACCTGGCAAGGAATGTAGAGGTGAGTTAAACAATGGCCTCATGATCTAAAAGCTATCGGTACACTGCAGACACCTGGCTTAAAGACACCTCAATAAAATGACTGTACCTGAAGTGACGCCGCGATCCGAAGGCAATCCAGAGTTCATCAATCCTCTGTTCGAGGGCCACAAAAGTGGAGACGCCCATCACTACAACATCGCTGTCGCTGGTGCGGACGATCACTCGACAATGACCGGCGTAGGTAGCTGCAGCCACATGCAGAAACATCCGAGTGTCGGCCTCCTCGTGTGTGTAGGGGGAAACTGCACCAAGATCAGCGTCAGCCGGTGAACTCGCACAATCACTGAGAATGGTTGTGAAGAGCTGCTTGCCCTGAAATGAAGAAGTCAATGTAATTGAGGATATGCTGAGGAAGTCAATGTAATTGACTTCCTCAGCATATACTACAAACAGGAATATTTTAAGAAATATTAATTTCTATATTAGTAGCTCGCAACAATCTCTCAGCTAACCTGTGGAAGCGTCATGAGCTTCAAGCTGTTGGCCAGCTCCACGAACAACTGCTTGCTCATGTCCACACGTAGGAAGGCAGCCCATTGCCAGGAACTTTGGTCGAGAGAGAGAGAGTAACCCGCTCCGCGCTCCGCTGCCTCTTTGCCCCCGAGTTCTTGACTTCAGGCTCGTCTTGGAGTAGACATCCCAGACAATGTCAACTCGGTCGTTTCTTTCAAACCAGGAGAGGATGTTTGGCAGAAACACGTCTGTGAAATAGTCTCCGATGGTCACGGTACTTTCAGAACGAAGCATTTGAACGGGCACAGCGCCATCCAGCACACCTGCGATCGTCACCGGTCTGCGATTGTTGAGATCTGCTGGGACAATGCAGTCCAGGATCTCGCTCTTGGTTCCATGGTGCATATGTCCCTTCCGAGTAGGAGAAGGGGGATGGGAGAGGTCTCATGGGAGAACACCGACTCGTTGATGTTGCGACCAGAATGCGCTGCAAGCAAAATCTGGGTCACCTTGGCTTGTTGGTCCTTGACGACAGCCACCTCCGATTTCCGGCGTGGTTGAGAGAGCGAAGCCTTGAACAACTTCAGCTTGGTGTGGGGTATCGGAGCAGTGAACGCCTCCTCCTGGAAGCTGACTCGCTTGCTTGTCGACAAATGCTTTGTATCTCTGCAATCCGATGTCCTTCACCTTCCTTACATTGTCTACCACGTCTGGAGGCATGATGATTGACTCGTCCGGGTCGAGCTCGCCACTGTCCTCCATGAAGGGGTTTGCCAGCTCCTCAAAGGCATCCACCAGCGCCAGCACATCAGACTGGAAAAACGAAACATATAGGCATTGCCGAATCATACATATTCATACCACTGAAAATGATGAGGGTATCTCTCAATTTGCAATTTATTAGAAAGTTACCTTGTAGTCGGCTTGGAACTTGGGGTACTGTTCATGATGCCTTCGTTCATCTGACTCCTTTGTGCCTTCAAATTCCCATCTCAGGGCGAACGACCTGCTCGCGGCGAACTGTGCGTGGGTCATCCAGGTTCTCGATGACGCCAGCCACATTTTTGAGCCAATCGATTGCTCGTGCATCTGGTCATGCGGGATCTTCGAGAATGCTCGCCTGGACTTCTGTTCCATGAAGTGACCACGCTGGAACTGCACATACAGCGCGGGATGGCGTTCTTCCAGTGTTGCCATGTCACGGAGATGGATGGGCAGGTTCCGAGCATAGTGGGTATGATCTAGCGCGAAGACCCACGGCATCAGAGAATCAAGAGTCTCCATGTAGAGGGAGAAGTCAGCTGTGCGACACGACTTGACAAACTGAAAAACACATGAATAGACCCATATGAAACACTCGGATTTTGTGGAGGAATGTATCATAGTATTCAGCAAAGGGCAGAGCGATGAGGTAATTCGACTCGGCATCAGGAGAGACACCATCATAATCATCAGCATTCGTCGCCTTCTCCACATACTTATCATAAGCCTTCTTCATAAGCAGGTAGAGAGCAGCTACCGACACCTGATGCATGTACCGAGTTCTGCAGATGTGATGGACGCCAATGAAGGACTGAGCTTTGCCGCTGGTCGAGATACCGATGTTCGTGATTGCTGTAGTCCACCCATTACCATCCAACCAGTTACCAGACACACTCCACAGCATCATCTCAGTATGCATCGCCCCCAACAGCACCAGATAGGAGTCCTCGCCATACTCTGTCATGGGGTACTTCCACTGAAGTTTCTTTGCCAGCGTGAAGAGGGATTGATCGGCTACCATGACTGGTGTCTGACCAGGATTGATGTAGCTGATCGCCTGGCGGATGACTTTCATCCTATGCAATGCAAAACCATGGTAGGGCTGTTGGGAGACTCGGTGAACAGAGCCAGCATGTATGACTTGGCTGGGGAAATAGTAGGATACTCTGTGATGCTGGCATAGTATGCGGCCCACGAGATCTATTCACCGGCTTCGAGGGTCTGTTTGGATAGAAGGCTTCTGACTCGCTCCAACCACCCGTAGCCTTCTTCAATGATGCTGGTGAGAGAGCGCGAAGCCGGAAGAGGATGACTGTTGGTCTTCAGGGCAGGAACGTGCAGCACCTCATCGTTTGGCAGCGAGACATCCAGACCCATGGTCGTGTAGATAGCTGGCAAGGACCTCACAGCCTTCTTCCCCATCTCAGCTGGATTGAGGATGTCGGCGATATTCTTGACTTGTTAGCTGTCTGAAGAGAAGTGCTGCTGAATGCTGATGCATGTTCCATGGAGGGCTGATTTTGCCGTCGTAGAGGAAGGGTTGTGTTCGATGTTGTCAAAACCGACTGTGGTGAACACGCCCTTGACAGTCTAAGGTGGCACTACCACACCGACCTGCTCCCAGTGACCGATGAGTGAATTCGCGATGTCTGTGCTCAACACTCTCAAACGGTCGTACGAGACGCACAGTCCTCGTTGATGCATAACATCGATTAGAGATTCACGGCCAGTTTGAAGATGTAGTTTCATAGACAGATACAGCAATGCTGGTGTTTCCCTCTCCTTGATGTGACGAGGAACACTCCCAGGTTTCTTGGATCGGCGTCCAACAGAGTTGAAGATGATCTGCTGCCCGATGGATGTTGCAACCTTGGACTTCTCAGAATCAGGAGCCAGCTCATCGATACCTGGTCCATCAAGAAGCATGGCAAGAATGATCTCAACGTGTGCGGGATGGATTCAGCTTCACTTGAGGTTGAAAAGGAGCCTGTGAAAGCTTGCTTCATGTGGAGATAATCTCACCGGAGGATCTTGACTGCTTTGTGGAGGATGGAGACTTCAGTTGATGTGTTGTTTTCCATATCAACTATAGCTTTGCTTAGGTCGTCGTCGAAAACAAGAGACCAGCAACGATTCATTGGTATCGCCTTGATGTCAGGAATCATGCGCTCAATATCCTCTCGAAGTGTTGTATTGCATTTGATGTAGGGAAAACCGAGAGCGGTGAGGCGCTTGTCATAGAGGGCCGTCAAGTCAGCCATTGCCAGTGACGTCCCTGAAACACGATTATCTTCAATAAAATCAAGTAACTCGTTGAGAACATGTGCTCAGATCACTTGAGTTGCATAACTCTCAGTCGTGTCACATCCGACTGTCGCCGCTTACCTCTAGAGCCGAGTCAGGCACGCACGATGATAGACGGCATTAATAGTGACCATGTTACAGGGCAGAAAGTTTAGCCAACAGACGTTTGTCACCTAACATTCGAGCGCAATCATTGACTTTCTTATCCAAGCCAAGAGTGGAGGCCTTCCTCAGCGCTTTCTTGTTGCCCACTTCGTCACAGAAGAGGCATGGAGTGTCAACTGATTCACTCGAAGATATAGAGGGTGAGAGTGAGGCCTGTGTGATGGACCTGGCACCACTGTTCATGCGGCGAGTTTTCACCGGGATAACTGACTCCTGCCCTTCATGCTTTTTCCTCGCTCTCTGCACTTTTTGATTGTCGACAGCATTCCTGCAACTTTTTTGCCACACTACTTGATTAGATATCATTAGCCGCACTACATTCTGAGCACCGCCACCAATGTCATCTACGACTACAAAGTCAGGCAACTTCCCTAGTTCCTTGAGCCCCTGGATGTTGTCCGTAACTTCTTTATAAGAGGCTGAAAGTCTTTAGTCGGTTCATAGCTTTTGTCTGACTGACATATGAAGCATAAGCTCTAGTCGCGAGTGTCCATGATGGCAGGCGTGCTTTTAGAGGCACTCATTTCGGATTAATCATTGTGAATCTGAAACATGAAACTGAATTTCTAAAGGTCACACAACTTAGAAACGTGTGTGATGACTCGTTTTCAGCTAAATTCAGCATGAGAAAGCCATTTCTTAGGTTATTTTGGGGTTTCAAGTTATTTTGGGGTCTCGCACTCCGTCAGTTTGGAAACTGCGAAAATCCCCAATTCCAACATAGCGGCCAGCGGCCATATTTGATTTTGGGGGTCAAAATGACCTCCAAACCCCATAATAACCTCAGAAATGGATTTATCATGCTGAATTTAGCTGAAAACGAGTCCTCACACACGTTTCTAAGTTAATTGGTTCAAAAGTTAGAAATACGGTCATTAGCATAATTTATGCTGATTAGGCATAAAATTAAGCATGTCTATGCATAGACACAACTTGTGTCTTTGGATAAATTCTTTCCTATTGCCCTAAGGACCTTCCATACCAAAGGGGACCTTTGCATCATGAATTGAAGTGGACACCCTATTTTGTGCAATTAATATGTCTACTAGTATCAGTGTTCAACGAGTACCAAGAAAATATATTGTTCCACAAAGTGTATATGACGTTAATTCGTTAAAGAGAAATGAGTATACAGTCATTGTAATTGACGATCTCATGTTGGAAATGGATAAAACGTTTGCCGAGACATTTACAGTGTTCTCCCACCATCTTAACATAAGCGTATTCTTCATCAATGAGAATCTATTTTTCAAAAATAGATACATGCGCGATGTGTCGTTAAATACACAATATCTAGTCTTATTCGCGCAACGTAGAGATGTGTCACAAATTGGGGTATTAGCCAATCAAATGTTCCCGGATCAGCGTAAGGAGTTTTTGGAGGTTTATAAAGAAGCACAAGTCAGCGTTACGGATATTTGCTTTGTGACCTTCACCGCGAAACACGTTTAGGGTGCTTCTAAGAACGAATATATTCCCAAACGAGCCTGAAACGGTGTATATTCCAGAATGACAAATAGGCTGAAGAAATACGTGAATTAATAAAAATCTATCAACGATTGCCCGGGCATTGCAGCAGATGTTTGTTAAAAATATCGACTCCGACTTTTTAAAATGCATCTGTAAAATCTGTCTTAATGCTATAAAATGTAATGTGCCAATGAAACCCCCTCAGAAGGCTCGCCAACGTCGTTACAAGAACATAATACGTGCGCTCGCTCGTAAAAGTCAAACTGTGGGGAAGAAAAAGCGAATTATTGTACAAAGAGGGGGATCATTCCTCCCCATCTTATTTTCAGTTTTGGGACCTTTACTGACTAGATTAATATAATGAAGAAAGTGCTAGTGATTCTGCACAAGGTGTATGCCTCACTGCAAAGTTCAAAGAATCCAGACACGGTTCTAGAACCCCATAAAAGCAGGCTTAAAAGAATGGAAAGCGAATTGTTAGCCCTATTAAACAGTGAAAAGTCACCTGATGAGAAAAGGATCTAGTACCAAGAGGCTCTGCAGAAATTTCTCCATGAGTACGAAGATTATAAGAATCCGACAGAGCTCCCCGTCGTTATTAGGCACAGCGCGAGCAACGATGAGCATGACGACATAGGGCCTGTGGCCGATGTTAGAGATGACCAGCCAAAGAATAACGGAAAGCAACACATCGAGCATGTATTAAAAAGCAGTCTCCTACATACATTGAGGAATAAAGGCTTAAGTCTTTATAATCTATTGAATGAGGACCCCATCATACAGTGGACCGATACAGGCGAGGTCATTGTTGAAGGAACAAGGGTACAGGGATCGAATATCGTCGACATTGTCCATGATCTGGTGAGAGAATGGGACAGGACCTCACCAACAGAATGGAAGCATATTAAAGCAAGACTACAACAAATAAATATCCCCAAAACATTGATAGGAAATCTGAATAGGTTAAAAGGCTTGGATCAAGTCTCGCATGTGTCACAACTGAGTACGCCATCACCCCCAACAGTAGCATGTCTGAAGAGGAGAAAGAAGAGACCAAACGGCCAAACTTATCCACGTGTCTCTAAAATACGCAAATGGCTAACATTAAGAAAACGCTATTATGACATTTCTAACCCCGCCTCCTATGGCGGTGTTAATACACTGTGCAGAAGTGTTTACAATGATGGAGTAGGGAAAAAAGATGTTGAGAGGTTTTTGCGAGAGCAGGATGCTTATACACTTCATAAGCCGGTGAGAAAAAGGTTTAAAAGGGCCAAGACAACAGCTGCTTCGATTGACTCTCTTTGGCAAGCGGATTCAACAGACATGCAAAGATATTCAGTGTATAATGATAGCTACCGCTACATCCTATTCATGATAGATGTATTCTCTAGATATCTGTGGCTAATTCCTCTGAAAATTAAATCTCCTGAAACAGTTGCGAAGGCACCCAAAACGCTGATGTTGAAAGAAAACAGAGTTCCTGGTTATTTTTGTATGGATATGGGGAAAGAATTTATAGGCTGCGCTTTCCAGAACATGCTGACAGAGTTTAATATCAGTTACCACACTAGCAATTCTATACATAAGGCCTCTTTAGCTGAAAGAATTCAACGTACCATGAAGGAACGCATGCATCGCTATTTTACACATAAAAACGCATACAGATATATAAACATTTTGGGATCATTGGCCTCGTCATACAACCGTTCACACCACCATACGATTGGTACAACACTTAACGAGTTTTAGAAAGAGGTACGCGCCGAGAGCTCGATGTGAGAAGAGATGGAACACCGCCACCACACTCTACACGTTTCAAAATCAATGATTATGTAAGGCTATCGCGTTCGTGAAATAAATTCGCGAAGAGATTTGAGCAAGGATGGACACGTCAGATTTTTAAAGTTAGTGCTATGGGACCTAAAGGCGAGATAATGATGTATTACGTTGAAGATTTGAATGGGGGAGGAAATCGCAGCAGGCTTTTACGGTGAGGAGTTGCAGAAAGTGGCTTTTAATTTTTGAATTTTTTTTTTGAAAATTGAAAAAATTTTAGGCAACAAAGGTTCAGGAAAGAGAAAAATGTACCTAGTGAAATGGCTAGGGTACCCAGAAAGCTTCAACACCTTTATAAAAGCTAATGGATTAATGGAGCTTAAATAGTATGCAACATGGCGCCTAACCACTTCTATGTCACACTCGCGTCCTCTTCTTCTCTCTCTGTACATCCTAACAACACCCTGGCTAACTATGTAACAAAACTCCATGGGCCCATTGAGTTGGAACGTGATTCATACGAAGTTGGTGTTTGTGAATTCCAGTTAGCCACCAAATTTTTAACTTGAAAATGATCAGATCATATTTCTGAGTCTTAGAAGAGTCGATGAGGGTGAAAAATTAGGCATAACCTTAGCCAACACTATGCGTTCAGTCCTGTTCGGTGGGGTAGAGTACTATAGTACAAATGTAACACTAGAAATCGGTCATTATGACAGCCACGGACATTGTGACGTGGTTAAACAAGAGTTTTGAAAATTCGTACCTGACAAACGACTTACTTTCTGAAGTCTTAAACATAGACACGCATGCACACATGTTGAAGTTAAAATCAACGCTTAGTAGAAATATTGAAGACAGAGCTGTTCACAATTTTGGCCGAGGGTCGATATAGTGCAGCACTCCAAAGAGACACCTTTCACGAGGCTCAACATGACTTGTCCAGCTTAATGTATCAGTTGAAACTGGAGAAATTGGGTGAATGCTATCCATCCCCAGGCATGTGCTATATTTACAGCAATATCGTAGAACACCAATTTGTTGGGGACACCCAGGCGCGCCTGCTGCGCATTGTACACATTCCCAGCCATAGAGGAAAGGGTTTGAACATTACATATGACAAGCCCCATTATGTGAATGTTGCGACTAATCTATTAACCAATATCTCACTATATATAAGAACGATTGAGGGAAAAAAATTTCCCATGATGGGAGCTCAACAGTGAAGCTACACTTTCGTCGCATTCAGTTATAATGACCCGAAGGCCTTTCACAGTCTATCGAGGGGTGAGATATCAGCGTGAGAGTGGGTTTGGGTCCATTTTTTCAACCATACTACGCACGGCTGTCCCATTGTTCAAGAGGGGTGCTACATACCTCGGGAGGAAGGCGTTACAAATAGGTTTTTACGCGGTAGAAGACATAATGGGTGAAACTAAACCTAAAGAAGCTCTAAAAAACATTTAAAACGTATAAGGGACGAAATCATCAAAGATGGAAAGAGGAAAATGCGTGGTGGCGGAAAAAAGAAGAAGAGGGCTGTCCGGAAGAAGGGGCTACCAACACGTTGCGCTAAACGTAAAAGGACATCATAAAAGAAGTGTTCTAAGCGAATGAAGCCTATGACTGATCATTTTTTAACTGATATAAGCTGAGGACACAGCTCTCACGAATCATAGGCTGATTAGTACTTGCCGAGAGAGGTGGCACTATTTTTGACTCGTCATGGCGCGCTTCATCCATCCGTGTAGTTCACAATGTGGTAAATCGGAGCTGTCCCTCTTTGATATGCCCCCTACACAGGTTTCTATTGATCATAGTAACTTTATTATAATTAACCAATTAAACACAATTAGCTCACCGAGTGCCCCTATAGAATTCGTGATACCCAGCTCAGGCCCATACTTTTTTGATCCAAGCTGTATGCACATGTACGTCAAACTGCGTATAGCCCATTCAGATGAAATGGACTGCGATGATAGTTACTCTGCATACTCTGAAACCAACTTTCTACACTCCATATTCAGCCAGTGTGAGTTGTATTCAAATCAGGTCAACATCTCGGCAGGAATGGGCTATTATCACCAACGAGTCTATCTGCAAAATGTTCTCAACTTTTCAAAAGAAGCGAAGGATACCTTTTTAACTGCCGAGGGCTATTATCAGACTAAAGACGAAAGTAGTATAAAAGATAAATTTAAAAATTCTAAAAAGAAGATATACGAGTGTTTTGGACGTCTGCATACAGATTTCACGCTCCAGGATACACTGCTTATGAATGGGGAGGATATGAAGTTAAAGCTCACCCGCACGAATCCTGAGAGCTGCATAAATCTGGGACCTGATCAAGAAGTGGTCGCAAAACCCGTTGTGATTCACATCATGGAAACATATCTGCGCGTACTGCGAGTGAAATTAAGTTCGCCTAAATATGTAGAAAATGAAAAAAATTTAATACACGCAACAGTAAAATACCCAATTAACAGAGTACAGATCAAACTAAAGAAGCTCTAAAAAACATTTAAAACGTATAAGGGACGAAATCATCAAAGATGGAAAGAGGAAAATGCGTGGTGGCGGAAAAAAGAAGAAGAGGGCTGTCCGGAAGAAGGGGCTACCAACACGTTGCGCTAAACGTAAAAGGACATCATAAAAGAAGTGTTCTAAGCGAATGAAGCCTGTGACTGATCATTTTTTAACTGATATAAGCTGAGGACACAGCTCTCACGAATCATAGGCTGATTAGTACTTGCCGAGAGAGGTGGCACTATTTTTGACTCGTCATGGCGCGCTTCATCCATCCGTGTAGTTCACAATGTGGTAAATCGGAGCTGTCCCTCTTTGATATGCCCCCTACACAGGTTTCTATTGATCATAGTAGCTTTATTATAATTAACCAATTAAACACAATTAGCTCACCGAGTGCCCCTATAGAATTCGTGATACCCAGCTCAGGCCCATACTTTTTTGATCCAAGCTGTATGCACATGTACGTCAAACTGCGTATAGCCCATTCAGATGAAATGGACTGCGATGATAGTTACTCTGCATACTCTGAAACCAACTTTCTACACTCCATATTCAGCCAGTGTGAGTTGTATTCAAATCAGGTCAACATCTCGGCAGGAATGGGCTATTATCACCAACGAGTCTATCTGCAAAATGTTCTCAACTTTTCAAAAGAAGCGAAGGATACCTTTTTAACTGCCGAGGGCTATTACACTAGGCAACAAATTTCAACTTTTTTTTTGTTACAGACACGTGAACTACTGATTCCTACTAAAGCGCTGATGCTGATTTCAGATCTGATATCAAAATTTCTCTATCACGTCCAGATTTTGTGTAACCGAAAACCCCTATTTTTCATTTTTTTTCTCACCCGCTTCTATTACGAAAGCCGTCTAAGCTACTTTTCCGTGCCACGTTTTATGTTAAGCATACTTAAATAATTAGTGAACAGGGATGTCTTTCCTCCTCTATTCTGGCTTAAAACAGACAGCGGAATTCCGCTGGCGGCGTTACCACCCCTGCGCCCAACCATCCACCCAAAGCGCGTTAGTATTTTGTTGTTATTACTGAAAGGCAAATTCCTGTTCTTAAGTGAAACTTTGGTGTGTCCTCTTCCTTTGTCGCTTGTAGGATGACGAGCTCTCCTTCTGCAGGAACCAACAATAATCTCCCATCATATTTGGGTTGAAATTACCTTGGTATCTGTTTTCCATAACTGAGATCTGTTGGTGGAAGCGCTCACCATGCTCGTCACTTACAGCCCCAAGGTTGGCCGGGAAGAAGTCAAGATGAGAATGTAAAAAATGAATTTTCAAAGACATTCTGCATCCCATTATTTCATAAGATTTAAGCATGTTTTCTACGAGTTTACGGTGGTTTTCAGCTTTGTGGTTTCCAAGAAAACCACAAAGATGTCCATGCTCCTAGTTCATTCTCATTTAGGGTAGATGGAAACGATGAGTCGTGGATGACACTGCGGATCTGTGGTCCAGTGAAAACTCCAGCTTCTAGCTTAGCATTTGTCAATATTCCTTTGAATTTATCCTTTAAATATTGGAAACCACTACCTTGATGATCCATACCCTTCACGAAATTTTTCATAAGGCCAAGTTTAATGTGAAGTGGTGGAAGATGTACTTTCTGAGGGTCAATAAGTGCTGGGTGTTTCACATTGTATTTACCAACAACATGTTCAGTTCTAGATGGCCAATCATGTTTTTTGTAGTGGTTCTTGTCATCTCTGCTGTTCCATAGACACAAAAAGCACATATGCTTTGTGTAGCCCAACTGTAACCCAAGAAGTAATGATACAACTTTAAGGTCGGCACAAATATTCCATGTGTGGTCCTTATATTTGATGAGTCTTAGCAGCAGTTTCATCGATTCATAAGTCTCATTAAGGCCAGTGGCATGTGCTACAGGTATTGAAGGTTTTTCATTGCTGTTGTGCAGTAATACAGCTTTAAGGCTAGCTTTACTAGAGTCAATGAACAGTCTCCATTCTTTTGGATCATAGCGACAGCCAATCCCTTGCATCAGACCACTGATATCGTGGCAGAAACAAACGTTTTCTTCCTGTAAGTAAAATGATGAAAACTGCAAATGGCGATGGCGGAAATGGGAAACTTTGGTGTTTGGTCGGAGAAGATTAAATTCTTGAAGTCTTGAACCAAGCAACTCTGCCTTTCTTTTGGTAATTCCAAATCGCGCACTAAGTCATTTAACTCCGCTTGACTTAACAAATGTGGGGAAATATTTGCATCTGGAACATATATGCCATCTTTCCCTGTTTCTATATCACTAGCAGAATCTTCAGATGAACTGCTGTCTGTTATCGTTGCTGGTGGAACTGGTGGTGGATTTGTTTCATCATGTGGTACTGGTTTCATTGTTGATTCGCAGTTTGGGTATGTGATCTTTGATTTGTTTTTCTTTGTGAAACCAGCAATCTTTGTCAAACAAAAATAACAATCATTGAAGTGATTTTTCGGCTCACGCCAAACCATGGGACTGAGAATGGCATAGCTTTTCTTTTACCATTCATCCAAGCTATTAACATTGCATTGCACTGTGCACAGCAAATATGTGGTGCCCAGTCCCTCTGTTGGTCTCCTAACTTAGTCAAAATAACACTTGTAGGCAAGTTTAATCTTTGTTGTTATGTTTCTACGTTGTGGCTTAGGTGTATATTGTCCACAGACAAAGCAGAAGTTGTCTGGGTGATTTACACAAGCACGTCTATTTGATGCCATTTTGAATTACCATACAATATCTGAAAAAACGTAGAAAGTAATTATTACGATGTGCAAAATAAAAAGAAATACACACCGTAGTACAAAACAAATGCTATAAAAACACACAAGTCACCACAACCTGTCACTTGCTCATCAGCAGAGAGCTTCAACAACCGTTCTGCTTGACTGTCACGTAGCGACTGACCGTTGGGCCGTTGCCCGTTACTATGCTCTTGACTCAGTGTTGCCATCTCGGGATAAATTTTATTTATCAAAATTGTTCGAATTTGTATATAGTTGGCAAAAAAAATTGCTTTAACCTTGAAAAGCAAGTTTCATATTACTGGCATTAAGCCGATTAAAACCAAAATCTGGACGTGGTAGAAAATTTTACTAAAAGTGATTTGCATTTTACACAAAATCTAGACGTGATAGAAAAAATCTAATTATAGATTTGAAATCAGCATACCGAAATTAGCTAGGAGCACCTATTAGGTCTTCTGTAACAAAATCTTTGTTGCCTAGTGTTATCAGACTAAAGACGAAAGTAGTATAAAAGATAAATTTAAAAATTCTAAGAAGATATACGAGTGTTTTGGACGTCTGCATACAGATTTCACTCTCCAGGAGACACTGCTTATGAATGGGGAGGATATGAAGTTAAAGCTCACCCGCACAAATCCTGAGAGCTGCATAAATCTGGGACCTGGCGTTGCATTGGGCGGGACTATGGATACTGACTACTCATCAGACGCTGTGTTCCAGCTCTGTGCGAGAGCTTATAGTAATCTGGCCCATATTGCTGGTGGCTGTGACGAGCTTGGGATTGGCGTAACACAGAAAGAATTTGTCGATCAATTTAACCTTTACCCATTTGATATTACCTCTGAATTATCTGCTTGTGTAAATACACACTTAAGTCCACAACAAAGTGAAAACATCTCAGTCAGATTGGAATTCGCCGACCCTATAGACGCACCTCTTAGTGTACTAGTATACCTCGAATCACACACGCTAATTGAGCTCGACCGCTTCAGGAACTTTGTCACAGACTTTTAAAATGGACGCGAATACACTCCAGAGAGTAATGAAAAGTGGCCGCGTCACACACTTCAAATTTATTGGTGTGTTTGCAAAGAATGAAACATTGAAATTGCCAACTACGCGAGATTGTTGTAGTCTTATCATCAATACGGACATTTTGGGGGGTGAGGGGATTCATTGGTTTACAATCTATTTTAAAAATAGGGAAAGAATGTACTATTTTGATTCACTCGGCACTCAGCCCTGGAGTGACCCTGTTGTTGTACAATTTATCGAACAGCTACATGTCCCTGAAATTGTCTGGAATCCTTACCGTTTCCAAGGATATTTTAGTAATACTTGTGGCATGTACTGTCTTTCATTTCTCCTGCACATGTCACGTGGGAGGGGATTTATAAATTTTTAAAATTTATTCGATTTGTGCGACACTGATGACACTGAGATGAATGATGGTTTGGTATGCAGACAGATAAAAAAGGTTTCCATTTGTGCGCACTCGCTGTATTCTGTAAATTTTTATGTGTGTGTATATAATTTTAACTATATTGTGTAAAATTTTACGTGTGTGTGTGTATATATTTAATTGTAACTGTAATATGTCTCCATTAATGTTAGTCTTATTTAATGGACGCTAGTTCTGTAAGCCGAATTGTACTAAAACATGCTTTCTACCATTTAATAAATTGAATGAAAATACAATGTGTCTTGTTCTTAACCACAAAAAAAATTACGTTAGTTCCTCGATGACCTGGCATTCGTTGGACTGGATGTGAGCCAATACCTTGACCTCGGTATTCAGGTAACTGGGTTGGCTGCGGAGAAATTAACATGATTAGTCCATACTGAATCTTTTTTAAAGTCCATTTTTTCATAAATCGATTTGTATTCAGAAATCCTAGCTCAGTACTAATGCAAACTAGGCTATAATTGATGATAACCGCCAATGAAGCATTTACGATAAAATGTGAGGAGTAGATATGTATTATTACAACCACACCGTCACGAAGGCGACAGAGAATGGACAATAATTAAGAATCTATTGTTTTTCACCAAAATACACAGAGAGGTATATATATATATATATATATATATATATATATATATATATATATATATGAAGAGAGAGAGATAGCTGCAAGGCGTTACAAGTACACTAATTTACAGTCCAAAAGGAAGATTAGCTGGGTGTACTACGCATCATCAGCCAGCACCGGGTAACGAGCACGGGACCGGGTTGTTAATACATCCATCCATATATATATATATACAAATAGACATATATATATATACGCACACACATGGGAAGAGAGAGTTACAATAAGAGAAAATGCCGATTAGGGCACCCGGAGAAAATAGTAATCACAAAGCAGATATTCTAACAGGGCTCAAATGTAAGATTAGATGGATGTGCACGCATCATCTGCCAGCACCGGGTAACCATCCCGGACCCCAGGCAATTCTTAAAAGTTTTAGTAATTCTAAAATCCTACCTGTAGAACTTTCTGTAAATTTTTGTTATCAGAAACAAGCGTGTAATAAATTTCACTTTCAAATGACACATTCATCGTCTGCCGTCACCGGGTCTCGACCCCTGGGCAGATATCCTTTCACTTCGTTTTATTACGAATTTTTATAAATTATAACACTTGCACTGAATGAAACGATATATATACACATAGCCCGGCCTTCCGCTTAAATCACAAATTAGTTTTTCAAAACGCATTTATTATGGCTTTTTATAAATTAACTAACACTGGCACTGAATGAAACGATGTATATAGCCCGAATCACAAATTAAATTAATTACTTACATTTCAGTGTCGTCTTCAACGGTCGATTCTTGCACTCCGTCACAAATTTCTGCACTGCGATGTGTGGAGAGAAGATCATTCCGGTGAGTCGCTCCAAAAAGGTGGAGTGTAGCCCCTGTATAGAGGTCCCCGTCTTCAAACAACTGCGGGGAGCTGTAAAGCTGTTGTGATTGGCTCATGGCGATATATCTTTGCGGTTATTCTTTGATAAATACAACTGTTGTGGATTCCAGATGAAAATGCCCCCTTTTATATACGCGATCCTAATTGTAAACAACCCCAATAGCCGAATCACGAGTTTCCTATTGGCCGTCGGGAAATTTGAGTGGGGAATAACGTGTAAGCGCTACTACCCACCAACCAGAGGTCCTGTGGCCGTTCTCAGGCTCCGCCCACTGGGCTGTAATTTGCTGAGCCGTGAATTCTGAGGCGTGTCAAATATAATTTATCCGTTTCATAGATTTCTTCAAGAAGTGAAACAGATTCGTAGAGAGATAGAGAGACAGAGACAGAGAGAGACAGAGATAGAGAGATAGAGATAGAGTTACAAGGAGTTACAAGGAGTTACAAGGAAAAGTAGTACCTCAAAAGGCCTTGCGGCCCATACTGAGAAGGTACCAATGGCAACGGGTGCCAGGGAAAAATTCATACACCCTCAAATAGTGTGCAAGATTCGGTCTAACCTTTTCTTGAACAGATCCACAGAAGAACTATCCACAACTTCTGAAGGTAACCTGTTCCACGTGTCTCAGATCTTATACATAAAGTAATTCCCACACACAGTAGTGCTAAACCGTTTCAAATCCAACTTCCAACCATTGTTGCGAGTTGGGTTATCACTGAAACTAAACATGCTTCTAAAATCGACATTGTTGAACCCGCGTAAGAACTTGAAAACCTCGATGAGTTGACCGCGCAGCCTCCCAGCTTCCAGCGAAAACAAAACCAGGGCTCCAAAGCGTCGATTGTAACCCATATGCCTAACGGAATGGATTAACTTTGTGGCCGTCGCCTGCACTCGTTCCAGCCTTTCAATATCTTTCCTGAAGGTAGGCGACCAGAACTGCACAGCATACTTCAGGTGCGGCCGAACCAGAGAATTGTACAGAGAGAGCACAATCTTCTTGTTTCGAAATCGAAATTGCCTCCTGATATAACCCAACAACTTCTGTGCTTTCTTTTCCACCTCTACGCACTGTTTGGTAAACTTAAGGTCGCTGCTAATTAGCAAACCCGAGTCATTTTCCAAATCAGAGGCCTCGATATTACTCCCCAACATGGAGTAGTCAGACGTGGGATTGGCGCAGCCAATGTGCATCACTTTGCATTTACCCAAGTTAAACGGTATTTGCCATTTTTCGGATCACTCTCCTATCCTACGTAGGTCCGCACGCAGTTGCTCGATCGCCTCTGGCGTCCCAACATTCGCCGCAAGCTTCGTGTCATGAGCGAATTTGGCGATCCGACTGACGATGCCACCGTCGATATCATTCATGTAAATGATAAATAACAGCGGCCCCAAAACGGAACCCTGAGGAACCCCGCTAGTGACCGAGGCCCAACCCGAACTAACCGCTTTAATTACAACCCTCTGCCGCCTATTCTTCAGCCAGTTTTCAATCCACCTACCTACTTCCTCATCAATACCCAGCGCGCGGACTTTCGCCATTAGACGGCGGTGAGGTACCTTATCAAAGGCTTTCTCAAAGTCGAGATAAAGCATATCAATCGCCCTACTCTTATTATACTCACTCAACATGACGCGGAAAAACTCGAGCAAGTTGGTGAGACACGACCTATGCCGTCTAAACCCATGTTGGGAGTCCCCAAGCAGCTTGTAGGAATCCAAATAGTCAACGATCCTATCCACTATTATCCCCTCTAATAATTTACCTACAACCGTAGTGAGACTAATGGGACGATAGTTCCCTGACTTTCGTGATCCCCTTTCTTAAAGATAGGGGTCACGTTGGCTTCCCTCCAGTCACCAGGCACCTGGCACCTGGCACCTGGAGCCATCTGGTCGCGCACCTCCCGCAAAACTCTGGGGCGGAACTGGTCTGGCCCAGGAGCCTTAAACGCGCTCAGTTTGTCTATTCTATCGGCAACGACTGTCGCGGTACACCGAACACTATCCAGGCCAGCACCTTCGTGCCTGACGCCTGGCTCGGGGATGACGCGTGTGTCCTCCCTGGTGAACACTCCCGCAAAGTACTCATTCAGCACATTAGCGATGTCCGCGTCGGAGGTTCGCAGAACGCCACTGGGGTCCTTCAACAGACCTATCATGCTTCTAATGGGCTTTCTACTATTAACATAACTGAAGAACTCCTTAGGGTTCCCCTTGCAGAGGCTTGCCACCCGCCGCAGTTCTTCGTTACGTTTCGGTAGCCTAACCTTCGCCTTCACTTCTCTGCACAGGCGGACATACGACTCAGTGTTCTCATGGGAACGATTGGCCTTCGCCCTCCTATACGCTACTTTCCTATTTCGGGTAGCCGAAGCGATGTCACGACTGAACCACTTAGGCTGCGTTGAAGCAGGGGTGACCGATTTTGAGGGTATGGCAGCAGACTGCAGCACCATAAACTTGTCCCGGAATGCACTCCATACTTCCTCAACATCGCCACCGACCTTTAACCCCATCTCACTACGCTTCACCCGAGGGACGCAGACACCGAACCTAATCAGACCTTGATCATTCCCGCCCAACTATTCGTCAACGGTGAGGCCAGTGACGAGGTTGTCTTCGGTCGTGAATACTAAGTCTCGTGTAGGCTCATTGACCCACTGAGTGAGGAAGTTCTCATCTGCAAAGTCAACTAGCCTCCTCCCTTCGGCATCAGCAGTCCCCTCTTCCCACTTTATGCCGCGACAGTTGAAGTCTTCTGAAACTACACAACCTTTCCCCTAGCAGGCTACGGAGTTCGGTGTACAGGGCTATATCCTCCTCGAGGAGGAGATGCGGAGGTCTGTACACCAAAATTAAACTATAGTTCGTCCCTCCCACGTTCAGATCGACGCCAAGCAGCTCCCGAGAGAGAGAGAGAGAGAGAGGTTTTGTTTGGGAAATAAAACTCGTTTTTCTGAGGCGCCGATGAGATGGGTGGGGAAGGGAAATTTGACCGTATAATAAACATGCTGATATATATATATATATATATATATATATATATATATGAATGATTTCACAATCACCTAAAATAATTTTAAAAATTAATTGTGGAAGGGGTAGCGTCGCATTAGCCTCAAAGTTTATCGTGTCGATATATATATATATATATATATATATATATATATATATTACATATATATATATCTGAATGATTTCACAATCAATTAAAATAATTTAAAAAATTAATTGTGGAAGGGTAGCGTCGCATTAGCCATCAAAGTTTATTGTGTCGAGAGATTGGCGTATGATAAATATCCATTTTATTACCTCAACTGTGACAGTATATATATATATATATATATATATATATATATATATATATATATATTATATGAAGGATTTTACAACCACCTAAAACTGAAAATAATTTTAAAATTTAATTTTGGAAGGGCGATGGGGTGAACGGCTGTATGATAAACATCTCTTTTATTACCTTACCTATATTACCGTCTGGGTAATCAGAAAAGGAAATCTGAAGGAGTTTAGTGACATTCGAAAATAAATTTGAATTTCGGGGCAATTCTCCTCGGTTTAAAGCTTCGTTCGGGGGATTAGAAATAAAATTCTTTGAATAAGCTTAAGATATGCGTTTTAAGATTTTTCATTAATTTTTAATAATGGTTGGAAACGTAAAGTATCGTGTATGGGACATTGCTGACGAGTTTATTTTAAATATATTAATAATTCTTAATAATGTGTATATATAGAGGATGATAAAGGCTATTCAGTTCATTGTTTCAGATTATGTAGGAAATTTCTGGGACCCGTTAATAATAATAAAGCTTAATTGAAGCACCAGCTTGTTGCCTTATTTTGATGGTCGCTATAATAAACAACATTTCCTAGTTTGGGGTGTTTTCGTATGGGGAAATCGTGCTCTGTGTGTGTGTGTGTGTGTTTTAATTTTGAAATAATGTGTAGATGTTTGTCTTGGTCGGGATGCGAAAACAATTTAATGCAAATGTATTTTACTTTGTTTTTTATAAATATTAACAGTTAATTAAATTTGAATTGGCGGGAATATTTTTATAAAAATAATATAAAAGTATATAGAATGGATTGCTGAATGTTATTCTATGAGAATAATTGTTTATTACCAATTTTAATATACGTTTTAGTATATCTATTGCGTATTATTAAACCTGTTTTCATATGGGAAATTTAATATAAATGTGTATAGTATATAGATTTCTCAAATCAAACGAATGAATATTAAGATGGATGAAAAAATTGTACGAAAACGAGAACCCGCTTATATAAGAGATGATTGACAAAAGTAAATAGACGCTCTCTCTCTCTCTCTCTCTCTCTCTCATAAAAATATAGAAGGTATATAGAAAGGAATGGATAGGCAAATATACGCTTTCGGTGAGCTTGGTTGAAATGTTTATTGCTTCATATAAAAATTTTCCTGTAGTTATTTAAGAATATATATATATATATATATATATATATATATATATATATATAAAGTGTGGTATATTATATTGCTTGTATTTTCAGCCAATTGCTTTTCATTCAAAGTCCCCCTAGGTGGTTAGCATCACGAATTATGAATCCATCGGGTCCATGCTCGAGGCCCGGCGATTGCAGCCGGCGCGCTGTAAACGATCAGCTTTCCTCATAATTGGTTGGTAGATAAAATGAGTATCCTGGGTGAACTAGTGGTTAAGACGCTGGGGTGCTGGTGATCCGGATTCCCCTTTAAACCTTTAAACTGTAGTTCTAAGGTGGAGTGAAAAGCTTGACCTTCGTCAGAATGAACAATTCGGGTATTTTTTCCTTTCTTGGAATAAAAAGAAATGCTGATTTTGAAGTAATTTTATATGAGATGAATGACAAAAGTAAATAGACACCTCTCTCTCTCTCTCTCTCTCTCTCTCTCTCTCTCTCTCCTCTCTCTCTCTCTCTCTCTCTCTGGAAACTCATCTATAAATAAATAATTAGTATATATAGCTGTGTGTCTAATAATAGGGCATCTATGTGCGTTTGTGTGCGCTTGTTGGGTGTTCAGGTGATGTAGTATATACTGTACCAACTGGCTGATAATGCCTGGAGGAACTGGCTTCTACGCCAACTGGCGGATTTCGAGTTCTGAGTCAAGTGCTGCTACCATGATCTCTCATTAAGCTTCTGCATCTGGCAGAAGCTGGATGGTCTCTTCCTCTCTCTCCTCTCTCTCTCTATTAGGTTAGGTATGCCCCTTTGGGAGGTGAGGCCGTCCCAACTTCTTCCCTAAAGAGGTCAAGCAGACTTCCCCAGCTTGATGGGGGAATTCCCTCCCCCTTTTTTTTGCACCCTAGGGGTGGCACTGGGGGAGGGGGTCTTGCAACAAGAGGGAGGGGTTGGCACTGGCACTCATTGCAGCATTGCATTGCATTCTAACCTTTTGCGCCCATCCTACTACGACGAAATCATAAAATGACGAATCCGTGCTCAAAGTACAACCCACTGCATGCAACAAATTATTGCTTACAAAAGAAACAGTTTCTATAGGCAAACGAAAACCTGAAGTAAAGTCAGCAATAAAAAATATCTTACAAAACGAGTCTTCAGAGGAAGACTAAATAAGAGAATACTTCAAGAAGATATTTATTCTTCGCCGTGCTTCCGAAAACGTAACGGTTCTTCTCAATAGCCTCAGCTCAGGGGCTTAGTACGAATCGTGTTCATAATATTGTTTCCTCTTTCGTTTTCAACACCGAATTATTTTCACGCACGTCGCATATATTAATTCCTTGTCCTTTATTATCAGTCGAAGTTTATTCTTTGTATCATTATCATTTATTTTTTGTAAGCCGATCTTTGTAATTTAATTTGTGGAATGGATTGCCAGCCAGCGTAGTTCAAACTAATTCGATCGAATTCTTTAAAAGGAAACTAGATGCTTATCTTGCTTTAAACCCCCATTTGGAAGCATTTGTTAGCGCGTAGAAATATTGTAGAATTTTCACTTGGCTTCCCTCTGTATTTTAAAATTTTGACTTTAGCTTTGAATTTCTTTCCTTCCTCTCAACCTCTTTTCTCTGCTTTCCTTTAAAACTTTCACTTGTCCTCTTAAACAGACAGCCTCGTAGGGACTAGCCGGTATATTGACTGTTCGGTGTCCTTTGTATTCCTTTGTACTCATTTATATTCTCCTGTATCATTTGAATATTGCAATTTGGTGTTAGGGGTTACCAAATTGTTCTTAGAGTAATCAAAGAAGAAAATATGTTGTGTGAGTTTTCGCTTTACTTACAATAACAGATAAATGTTCACAAATTAATAATAGTTGTTATTAATTTGTGAACACTTATCTGTTATTGTAAGTAAAGCGAAAACTCGCACAACATATTTTCTTCTTTGATTAACTCTAAGAACAATTTGATAACTCCTAACAACAAATTAATAACTTATCAATTATATTCGTCAGCTTATTAGATTATATTCACAACTGTAACTAACTAACTAACTATATATATATATATATATATATATATATATATATATATATATATATATGCGGCGTCGCTCGACACAATGACAAATGAGCCAAAGCAAAGTTTTGAGGAAAACGGCTTTAGAATTTGTAAAAGACTCATAATTTTATTAAAATAAATGTAATTCGATTTTTTTTTTAATTTTGTAATTAATTTTATGAACATTGAATGAGTGAATGATTAAATGGTAAAACAGAAGCGTTTAAAGTTATAGAAAACAGAATTTTCGCCTTCATTGTAGATTATAGACTTTGTGCTCATAGAACCCATTTTGTTCCTCGAGCCTGACAAACCGTTTGACATCCGACATTGCTCCGATCGAGTTGATTTTTATTGTTTTTCGCTTTTTCAATTTCGCTCATTTTTTCATAGTTATTAAATTACTCTTACTAAATTTTACTAAAGTTTCCTTTTATTTTATTTTATTTTTTGAGGGTTGTTCACTTTTAAAATGCAATGTTAATTGTTGAAAACTCTCAACAGTTAAGTATATCACTAAATGATGAAGTTAGTTACGTAAACAAGCTTTGTCTGAATTTTTTACATTTATTGTTCAATTTAAAAGCTTGATTTTTAACTAAATTAAAGTAAGTTAATGCTAAATATAAAAACCAACTTCATAAAACCATATTTCAAGAAAATTCGAAGTTCTCAAACAAAATTCAATCAAAAACAAAGTAAAAAAGTTTTCATAAATCTTACAAAAATATTCATTTTTTTGTACAGCAAACGAATATATGAAGAAGGAAAGTGTTATGAACACTTTGTTTTGACCAACTCCGACACAAATTAGCTTCGCATTTGTTTATTTAGAGGAAATATTGATAGTCGAGCTAATTAGGACTCGACTAACTTTAAGGGAGGATTGACCACTATTTAGCGAATAATATTTTTAATTCTGCGAAGTTCCAGTGGTAAATGTTCGGCCATTTGTGGGTCAGCGTGAAAGTGAAGTCGCGTTTGAAAGAAAGTAGTTTAAAACGATCACTTGGTAAGAAAACTCAAGTTCCTCGACTATATCCTGCAGAAACTTTTCATAATTATCGCATGCATGGTACAAAAGATAAGGACGAATATAACTGAAATATTTCTCCGTACAAATACTTATGAGCATCACTGTACAGTGTACATAGGTTAATACCGGGTGCGTATGAAGTAACGCAAGTGAAGAGACAAATCCGATTTGAATTATATTAACGCAACTGAACATGAACAAATAACATTTGTTACATGGCTTTTTCTTTTCTAAACTCAGCATTTAGAGAACTATTTAAACAACAAACCAAACTTTTGACGTGAAAACCGTTAAATTTGGACATCATAATTAACATAATCTGAATATGAAATGATATTTAAGAGCGATGAAGCTGGTCATTATTCTGCAGTTTTAATATAAAATTTAATTTCAACGAAATTACGATGTCCGCAAATTTTTTTATGTATAAAATTCGTATAAATATTATATAAAAATCGATATATACACGTTTGATATAAATGAAAATTTATAAAACTTTCGGAGTTGAAATACGGGCAATTATTTTTTTTATGATTTTGCATAAATTTTACATAAATTTTTTCTGTTATCCATTTCTTATGTCGTCTTGGTTTGTTTGTAGGAAACCTGAATCTACATACTGTATGTAAAGGAAAACCAGTGGCCCGTACATCATCCGTTACTGGACGTTTCGGGAAGTTTTTTATTCCAATCTTCACTCCTATATCTAAAAATAATTTAAAAATATATTAAATTAAAATAACCAAAAATATTAACAATAAATTTTTTAAAAAATGATAAAGAAATATTAAAATACAAAATCTACATGTTAAAAAAACAACACTCTCTCTCTCTCTCTCTCTCTCTCTCTCTCTCTCTCTCTCTCTCTCTCTCTCTCTCTCTCTCTCTCTCTCTCTCTCTCTCTCTATATATATATATATATATATATACTGAATAAAATCCATATTTGTATGCATGTCTGTATTTGAGAAAGGTAATTTTTTCGTCCAATGTATACGTGTTGTTTTAAATGTAAATGTATTTTTTGTCTGATAATTTGTACATGAAGCTGACACTGAATTTGAACTTGAGACTAATGAATGCAGATTACTAAATCAATATGCAAATAACGTTTTTTATATGCAGGAAGGAGGGGCCACGAGCGAATGCCCGCAAACCTAACCCACACATAGAAGAAGAGGAGAGCCAAAATCAACATCCAACGTTTTCGAGATTGCCTGGATACTTTGTATTTGATTGCTGGTTATAGACGGGGGTGGGAGATGGAATGAGGAAGATTGTTTCAGAGATGATAGGTTGAGGAGACGAAAGATTGAAAATATCGATTAACCCTTGCGTTCGAGAGTTGAACAGAAAAGGAATGAGAATGTGTAGAAAGTCTGGTAATGCGTGCTCTCCTTAAAGGAGGAATTTACCCCATACATGAAAAGCGCACTCCAAACAGGGGCGGACAAGACACCTGTACAGAGAGAACAATTGTTGGGAGGTGGGGGGAGAGTCAGTGATGAAACTACGAAGCTGCATTTTAACTTTTTTCTATTTCCTTCAAATTCATACAGTAGACTATATGTTAGAGTTGAACTAATTTTTTTACTTGTTAAATTTTTCCAAACGAACGGTAAACTTTTCATAATTATCGCATGCATGATACAAAAGATAAGGACGAATATAACTGAAATACTTCTCAGTACAAATACTTATGAGCATCACTGTACATAGGTTAATACCGGGTGCGTATGAAGTAACGCAAGTGAAGGGACAAATCCGATTTGAATTATATTAACGCAAGTGAACATGAACAAGTAATATTTGTTACATGGCTTTTTCCTTTATTTTACGCATGAAGGAGATGCCAAGGACAAATGCCCACAAAAGCACAGGAAGTGCGACTTAAAAGATCATTGATAAATAAAAGAAAAAGAGTGAATAGCAGGACAGAACCCTGAAGAACACCACTCTTAATAGCTTTAGGAAAAGAACAGTTGCCATCTACAACTGCAGCTATAGATCGGCCAGAAAAGAAATTAGAGAGTAGGGCAGTTTGTAAATTAAAGATTTGTGCCAGATTCTATCAAAAGCTTTTGATATGTCTAGCGCAATAGCAAAGGTTTCACCGAAATCCCGAAAGGAGCAAGGAGCAAGACCAAGAGTCAGAGAGATATGCAAGAAGATCGCCATTGGAGCGTCCTTTGCAGAATCTATACTGACGATCTGAAAGAAGATAATGAGAAGAGAGGTGTTTAAGAATCTTCTTACTAAGGATAGATTCAAAAACTTTAGAAAGGCAAGGAATCAAAGTAATTGGACGATAGTTGCAGGGTTGAGAGCGGTAACCCTTCTTTGGGACAGGCTGAATGAAAGCGAACTTCCAGCAGGAAGGAAAAGTACCAGATGAAAGACAAAGACGAAATAATTTGCCTAGTTAGGGTGTCAGCACAGAAGCTCAGTTGTTGAGAACATAGGCGTATGAGGCGGGTGCCTCTGGGGACGCCCCCCCCCCCCTAGAACTAGGGAATTGAGCATTTTCAGGGCAAATGCAAAGGAATGTCAGAAAAAATCTGCCTAAAAATTTCAGTAAAATTTTCAGGGCAGATTTTTTCTGACATTCCTTTGTTTTTTTTACTTCTTGAGGTGAATTAATTACTTGCTACTATACTTGTAGTTAATAATTAAAACGTAAGTTGAGGACTTACAAAATTCTATATCAACTGCAATGCCGTAGTTTTGCTTGTCATTTAGAAATGTTGTAGCAAAATTTTATCTAATTTTTTAAATTGTAATATTTTTTATATCAAAAAGGCTAATATATGTTACTCGTACTCTAACCTTTGTGTTATTTTATGCCCCAAGTAAAGTGCCATCCCATACGCCTATGCTTGAGAACAACAGGAGGAACACCATCAGGATCGTACGCCTTCCTAGAGTTGAGCCCAGAGAGGGCAAAAAGAACATATTTGGAAGATATTCTAATTTCAGACACAATAAAGTTCAAAGGGAGGAGATGGAGGAACAGCACCAAAATCGTCCAGGGTTGAGTTGGAGGCAAAAATTTGAGCGAAGAGCTCAGCTTTGTCAAGAAGAGACGGCAACTGAGCCGTTGGAATGGAAAAGAGGAGGGAAAGAAGAGGAAGTAAAGTTGTTGGAGAGGTTCTCAGCTAGATACCAGAAAGAGCGAGAAGAATTAGAATTGGATAGGTTTTCACATTTTTGTCGGATGAAGGAATTTTTGGCGGGCTGAAGAACAGATTTTGCATGATTCCGGGCAGAAATATAAGCCGAGTGACAGGAGTTGGATAGCGACGATACCTTCTGAAAGACTTCTCTCTGTTGCAGATAGCATTAGAACAAATAAAGTAAAACCAATGTTTTTTTACATTAGTAGTAGAAATAGAATATGAAATGTACGCCTCCATGCCCGAAAGAATCACCTTCATGATGCACTCAGCACACTTGGAAGGGCCTCGGCCACGGAAACAGTAATCATTTCATGGGAATCACAGAAGCATTGCCTAATGGTCTCCTAATGTACTTTATAACAACTGTATATTCGATAGTAAGGTTTATAAGAAGTATTGAAAGTTTTTTACAAGTTAAAAACAAGTTGAAAATAGTTTAAACCAATTCAAATCGGATTTGTCTCTTCACTTGCGTTATTTATACACACCCTGTATCTTCCAAACAATTTAAAAGGTGATTAAGCCAACCGTATTATACGATTGCACGGTCAGTTTCAAATTTTGTCACCATGAAAATAATATATGGTATTGTTAATCATGTGTATGATTGTTAACGCGTAGTTTTCTCTGTGTAGGCTTTGTGCTGAGTAAACAAAATGACAGTTCACATCAACATTCGAATGCAATAAGAACCAATAACCAATAACCAATAAGAACCAATCATACTAATCATTCAGAATGGCCAAAAAATGGCACAACACTCCAGCCAAACTGTTGCGGCTCACTGAGTTAACTGTTGGATTATTACACTGGTCAACACTCATTTTATTGACAATCATATTAGAGTGATTTTGGGGTAACTTTGTGGTGCTGATTCCGAATATGACATCGGTTTTGCTAGATTGGCTCTAATTTATGAGATAATTGGTACCCCATTGAAACACGTAAAAATGCAAAAAAAATTAATGTTCAGGCGGAGCCTACTTACAAATCGCATTGAAATTGTCTCAAATCATACAAAAGTAAACACATGAAATACATAATGGCATTTTATTCGGTATAATAACAGATAGGGCGGAGTGAAAAACTCATTTTTCGAATTTTCAAATTGGCTAGTGTGGAAAATGTGTGGAGTAGTGAGGACATAAGCTGGTATAAATTTAAAATCATAACATTAATATCTTCAGGTGCCACAATGACCTTCAATATTGAAAAAAATTGAAAAAAGCAGATTTTAACCAATAATTACAGAAGAGTCCACGATGCACAATAGACAAGAATTTATTCACACTTGTATAAAAATAGCTCAGTCAACCTTTAAAAAAAGTTTCTATTCTCTAAAAACAGTTTTCTATAGTCAGCTCACTCAGCTGTCACGTGAGTACCTCGGTTCAGTGTAGCTGTCGCTCTCGCAGCAGGTGGGTGTTCTGTTGTTGGCGTTACTCAGATAGTCTAAACTATATTTCTTATATATTTTGCATTTCTGTATTGTGTTGCCATAAGTTTGGCATGTACTATTAACTGAAATTAACGTATAATTGATATTAGCTCTTTCTTTTTCAGATTTGTATACTTTCAAAATGTCTCGAGTTTGTGCAAAATCAACCAGGGCCTCAACTGAGTGCCCCATGTTTGGTATGGGGGAAGATTTGTGGCACAGGAATCTTCCTACATACGAAGGAGTTTTTAAATATTACTTGTTTGTAAGAAACGATTTGAAACAGAATACTAATAAAGATCCTTCAATATCTCAAATATTAGAACAAGTTGTTGATAAATTGAAAACAATTTGGGAAAGTGCTTCCGTCCCAATTCTGTCAGACAGGCGAATTGAAACAATGTTCAGAAGCTACCACGAAAAGTATCGTGTCATTATGAAGCCATACCAAAGCAGAAAAAATTCTGAAGCTTACAAAGCAAAGATTGATATGTTCAAAAAAGAAGCACACACGAAACTTTTTGACATTGCAGCGTGCAAGTGCAAAGTACTAACACAATGTTCTTGTCCCAAAGAAAAAAACGGTTCCAAAGGAAGAAGTGACGTTCCTCTTAGATCAAAGGAGTGAAAGAAAACTGTTTATTGATAGAGTAGATATTACACTCTCAAAGAAAAAAGCATCTACGTTGCTAAGAAAGCAAAAAGAAGCTGTGAGGCTCACCAAAGAATCTTCACAGGAGAAATTTCAGGCTACAAATGTTGAATTATCATCATCGACATCAAATAGTGAAAGTGAATCTGGCGAAATATCAGACGATACATTTCCAGAGCCAGTTAGCTCGAAGAGAAAGCTCGAACAACCTGAAGAACAATTATTCAAGAAAAGGAAAACTACAAATCTACCTTCAGTGGCTACTGCTTGTGACAGGACTGCAGTTTCAGATCGAGCTGCAGCATTCATTGTTAGCGCAGTATTGCAAGATATTGGAGAAGTTTCTATTGACAATACATCTGAAGTAGTGGATAGGAGTAAAATCAGAAGAGAAAGACAAAAGAAGAGATCAGAAATTATGAAAGATCAAAATCAGGTCCCAATCAGAGGAATCTATTTTGATGGTCGAAAAGATTCTACACTCTTCCAAGAAAAAAAAGAGTCCAAAGTATATCAGAAGAAGGTAACAGAAGAACATATCACTTCAGTGAGAGAACCTGGTTCAGATTATTTGGGCCATTATTCTGTGAATTCTGGATCAGCTGAAGAAATATGTAAAGGAATGTTTGAGTATATTGGAAATAATGACATGAACCTGGAAAACCTTGTTGCCATTGGATGCGATGGTGCAGCAGTCAACACTGGAGAAAAGGGAGGCGTTATAATGCTTATAGAATTGAAGCTGAAGAAGCCAGTTCAACATTTAGTGTGTCAGCTCCATGCCAATGAATTGCCATTACGCCATTTAGTTGCAAAGCTGGATGGAAAAACATCTGGCCCCCGCGGATTCACCGGTCCTATTGGCAGGGAATTAGAGAACTGTGAGAGTCTTCCTATTGTCGAGTTTGAAAGGATTGATGCTGAGGAACCAACTGTAGACTGTGAAGATCTTAGCACCGACCAAAAATATCTAATTGATATTCATCAGGCCATAACAAAGGGATATTGCTCTCCAGATCTTGCTCATCGTAGTCCAGGCAAAATGGCACATTCACGATGGCTGACTACAGCAAATCGTTTGCTTCGTCTATACGTTTCAACTGTAAGTCCATCTGAGAACCTCATGAACATTGCTTCTTTTATAATGAAGGTCTACATCCCAATGTGGTTTTCTATTAAGCAAAGTACGTCTTTTGTCAATGGCTCAAAACATGTTTTCAAAACTATTGAACTAACAAGAACACTGAATGACGAAGTAAAGGATATTGTAAACCCTGTCATACAAAGAAATGCATTTTTTGCAAATCCAGAAAATATTCTAGCATCAATGATTCATGATGACCGCAGCGCCATAAGAGAATTAGCGTGGAGGCGAATAAAGAAAGCAAGGCAAACAAACAAGGAAAAAGTTGTGAGGCGTTTCACAGTACCTGTTATTCAATTTGAAGCTACTGATTATACTGATTTAATTAATTGGCAAAAATGCATTGTCACTGAACCAACCACCTGTGACAAGACACCTGACAGAAAATGAGATTGAAGAATTCATAGAAAACAAGAGTACCCCTCCATTCGAGAAATTCCCTTGTCATACACAAGTAGTAGAAAGAATGGTAAAATTAGTGACTGAAGCATCATCAAAAGTATTTGGATTGAACGCGCGAGATGGCTTCATAAGATCAACACTTCAGTCACGTAAAAAAATGCCATCATTCGAAAGTAAAGCTGAATATAAAGTTTAAATAAAACGTTAATAGAAAAAAATGCGCAAGGATGGGTGGTTGGGAGGGCATGGGTGGAGCTCGACACGCAGCCACCTCCTCGTGGTGAGTTCTGGATTATTTAGATCATTAATCAAAAGAACATTGATCTAAATAAACCAAGAGCTGCGTAATTCAGTAACTATTTTGGTAATTGGAACACTTAATATATAATAATAACAAGTAAGTTTCAGTTATTGTACTAATGCAGAATATAAGAAAATCATTATATTTCACTTTTTTCGACGGCTTTGTGGCACCTGAAGATATAATTTCGCAGGACTAATATTTATGCACAGTCATTATCTATAGCACCCACATAGTTTCCGCAATAGCCATATTTGAATTTCGAAAAAACGTTTAAAAACCTCATTTTCGATCCGCCCTAATAACAGATAAACACAGTAAGCTGATTCGCATAATTACAATTAATGTATAGTAAATCTCTGTTTGTACGATTCTCTTTTATGTGGGTTATCAGGACAATCACGTTGGAGGTTCCAGCAATAGTCTGCCATCATGTGTCTGTCCCATCTGCCTTGATACCTTTCCTCCATCACCTTGATATCTTGATGAAACCTCTCCCCTTGTTCCTCGCTAAAATCACCAAGATTATCCGGAAATCTGTGTAAGTGGCTATGGAGAAAGTGTACCTTTATGCTCATATTAGTACCCAACTTTTCAAAGTTTGTGAGCATGTTTTGCACCAGTTCTTCATAATTGTCTGCTTTGTGGTTACCCAAGAAGTTCTTGACAACTGAGACATAACTGCATCAGGCAGAAGCTTCAACACCATTCATAAATTTTGTGAAATTAGAATCCTTGATAAGTGTACGGATTTGAGGGCCATCAAAGATTCCAGCTTTTAGTTTTTCCATACTTAGTCCAGGGAACGATCTACAAATGTATTTGAAGCAGACTTTGACAGACTGAGGTCCCGTATCAGATCATTGAGTTCGTCTTGGGAGAACTGCTGAGGTGTTGAAATGCTTCCTTCATAGTCAATTCCACTACTACCACCTAAGTCCTGAATTTCTTCAAATTCTGACAACGGAAGGTCGGCCAGTGTGGTAAACACTGGTATGGGAACGTCTTCGCTGTGTGACACAGGTCGCCTTGCTGATTCCAAATTGGGATAATCCCACTTGAGTTTCTTGTATCGATTGAAACCTTTCACATTAACCACACTGTCAACTGACTACTGGTTGGGTGGCCGATGACATATACGGAGGGGGAATATTCTAGAATGATCGCGGAGTAAACACTAAGAATATTCGCGTCTCACCATCTAGAATGTTCCGGTAGTTTCCCATATGCACGCGTTATGGTTACGTTTCCTATTAATTGAGGGTATTCATTATCTCAAGAACTAGAGCCAAATCGGAAAAACTACTTTCATTTTGGAATTCAGCAACCCCAAAATACCTTAAATTCGTACGAATTTCCTTGGCAACGAAACAAACATTTTTTTTGTTGAGCTGTGTTATTAACCAGCACCATCCGAAATCGAACCCTCAACCTCCGTGTATTCACTTGGCTTGTAGGGAAACGGTGTTAACATTATAACATCACTAAAGCACTCGAAAACAATGAAAATTGGGATGTAATATGCACAAACTTTGCCAAATCATTCACCATTGTGTACTCAAGAAATAACAACACATAAAATAAAATACTGTCTATGAGAATAATAAGAAAAAAAAAAATATATATATATATATATATTATATATTATATACAGGGTGTCCCATATGTCTGGAACCATAGGGCAAAATGATAAAAACGGCAATAAAAACGGCTTTTATTCACAGAACGTGTTCAATGTGTCCACCATTATTATTGATACACGAATGCAGACGAGATACCCAGTCAGCAAACACACGGCGAATGGTATCAGGAGTGATGGTGTTACATGCGTCGATGATGCGCTCCCGCAAATGTGCAACACTCTGAATTTTTTCCGCGTAGACCAACGCCTTCAAGTGACCCCAGAGATAAAAATCCAACGGGGTGAGATCGGGGCTCCTCGCCGGCCACTCCACAGGCCCTCGACATCCTATCCAATGACCAGGGAATTGTCGGTGCAGCCACTCTCTTACCCGGATGCTATAATGGGCAGGAGCACCATCCTGCTGGAACCATGTTGGGAAATCCCCATCTGTGTTCAAGACACTGGGGAATGCTTCCTCGATGAGCATAGGCAAGTAGGCGTTTCCTGTGACAGTGTCATCAAAAAAGAAGTGGCCTATGATACAGTCTTTCCAAATGCCACACCATACCATCACATGAACGACACCTTGTTCCTTTGAAGCAGTAAACTAGTGAGGGTTGTCTTGCGACCAGTAGCGGGTGTTCTGTCGGTTTACTTCATCATTTGCGTAAAAAACAGCCTTATCACTGAACGGAATGGTGGACGGGAAATTGGCATTTTGAGCGCATTGTTCCGTAGCCCATTCACAAAGTTCCATCCGTCGGTCTCGATCATCTTCATTTAATTTCTGCAGGATTTGAAGTTTGTAAGGATGCCATTTGTGTGCTTGAAGAAAGCGGTGGATGCTACTTTTCGACACTCCTGTCTCAGCGGACAACCGCCGAAGAGATTTTTGGGGACTGTTTGTGAAATGAGCGAGGATGGTAGCGGCTGTGTCATCGTCGGTGGATGTCCTCGGAGGTCCACTGCGTGGTTTATTTCCTATGGATCCCGTTTCCCTGAACTTTGCTACAAGTTTGCCGACACAGTTGTGTGTTATCGGCGCGCGGTCCGGATGCAATCTGTTAAATTCCCCAGCGACCTCCCTCTGACTCCGATTTCCTACGAGCAGAATTACCTGGATGCGTTCTTCCTTACTCAAAGATATCATGGGCACTTTCATAAACGGAAAAACATGAATTACTTATTTTACCCTATGGTTCCAGACTTATGGGGGCACCCTGTATATATATATATATATAACTATCTTAGAGAACGAAGCAAATTGTTAATTTTATACAAAAAAGATCAAAACCATTCGAAGGTTTTACTTGAATATCTCTTCTTCATATTTTGAAAAGAGTTACAACTGATATATTTCTTCTTGATACGAAAAGTGAAGTAAAGAGTTCATCCCCAGAGAGAATTCATTCTCTCGTCGCAAGGCAACGTCTAGAGTCTGACATCTTACCACTATACCATCCCAGAAGAAAAAAACTTCTTTTCAAGTGTACTGTAGCTTTTGAGCGAAACTCGTTTTATCCTCTGATTTTTATAGAATAGAAAACTACAGTAACCGAACATTGATTATTTATTTATTTATTTTATTTACAAATATAAACAGAGTTTACGTAGCTGATTATGATTTCATTACTAAATACAGATGTTGCGTACGAGTGTAAACTGCCTTTAGCAAGCGTGCACGTTTTACAAGCTGAATTCTACCAGTGAGATATAATTATAATTATAATTATAATTCTATAATAAATATAATTACAAGATTTTTATACATTTTTATAATACTTAAAAAAAGGGAACTTACAGACTAAGACATACTGTGTTCAATAGTGAATATTTAAATACAAATTTGTTACAAATTTTATAATCTTACAATTTTTTATGAGACTTAAAACTGAAGAAATGCACAGACTAGGACAGATACTCATATTAGAAGCTTAATACAAAAATAATATAAGTATAAATGTAAGGTGAAAAGTGAGAGGAGAAAGTTTTAGAAGGATAATGAAATTTTAACGATGACAACAGCAAATTAATAATAATAAAATAATAACAGTAATAAAGAAAGAAAGGAGTGACTACAGTAACTTTGGAATTTGTTAACTCTTAAATTGCTTTAATTGATTGCTTTGTAGAGAATGAAAGAACAATGAGTGATTTTAATTGATTCATTAGATTGTTCCATAATTGCACAGCTAAATAAGTGTAAGAATTTCTATTACAGAGAAGAGTAAAGCTTCTTCCCTTTCAGATATATTCTCTATCCGTAGACCTTGTTTGACGTTCGTGACGTATCTGATTGGCATTGGCTCTTATATTCTCGATTAATATAGTGGAGGCAAATAATTTTGTAACTTTGAATATTAAGGAGCGCATCTGTACTTCAAATATAGCTTTAAATTTTAAATTTATTTTTCTAATAATTTCTTCTTGTGTATGATTAAAGGGTTAATGATGTGATCACACGCGTTTCCATAAGCAGTAATGTTGTATGCGAGATATGGAAACACTAATTGAATTGAATTGAATAACTTTTATTAATAATAAAATAAATACATTGGTTTATAATTTACAATGGCATAAATAATTGTGAATCTGGACTACTTATTTTATTTAATTTGGCCCTTAAGCTTTAGGCTTTACTGGGCTCTTATTAAAAATAAACAGTTATTATTAATTTATAACAAACTAAGTAAATAAGTATTATTAATAGTTAATATATGTATTAATCTTAAATTATCATTATCGATATGACAAATGCAAGGTTATTATTGAAGGTATTATACCAATACCATACAAATCAATCAAAATTATACACGAGAGATAAGAACTAAACAATTAAACAATTACGAGAAATGTCTTTAATACTAGATTACACACGAGAAATTAATAAACAATAGTAATGGACATTAATCCTAGATTTTTATTAGTATACCAATTTTAATCGGGATTTCAACTTGGTGTTAAACGAATTTACGTTCACAATATTTTTTATAGCAGCATTTAAATCATTCCACAGTTTCAATCCAATGAAAATGGGTAGTTTTTGAGATGAAGACATTCTAAATTAAGGTATCACATGCTTTGATCTATTTCTGGTCTGATACGGGCGGATTTCTTGATGAGTTACAAAATATCTATTTACTATTGTAAGGAAATGATTTTGTTCTTACACTCGTAAATAAAAATAAAATGGGCCACTTTGATTATAACGTCGAGCTTTAGTAGTTTTAGCTCTTTAAATAATGCACTAGAGTGATCAAGGAAATCAGCATCAGATAATAACCTTATTGCCCTTTTATGGATGACAAAGATACCGTTTAAGGCGTTGTTAGCGGAGTTTCCCCAAACAAGGGTGCAGTACGTTATATAAGGAAGAACAAGAGTATGATAGAGAGTTAATAAAACCTGCTTAGGGACTACATTTCTAAGTTTAAACATTAAGCAACGCTCCTTGAAATCTTTTTCGCGATATAATTTATACGATCACTCTCCATTGCAAATTCTTATCTAGCATTACACCAAGAAATTTTGTTACAGTACACTCCTTTACAGCGATTTCATCAACACTAAGTTCACCAAGATACACATTTCTTTTATTAGTAAATATCATGAAATTTGTTTTACTGGTATTTAAGAAGAGTAAATTCGTGGTCAACAATTTCATTACACTGATGAATTCTGAATTAAATCTGTTCTTAGCTGAATTAACATCTTTGCAGGAAAAAGACAGTTATGTCATCTGCAAACATTATAAAGTTCAGTATATCAGATGAACGTGAAAGGTCATTTATATATAATAAAAATAACAGTGGACCCAGAACTGAGCTCTGTGGCACACCATGTTTGACAAGCGCTTTAGTTGAGCAAACCTGAAGGTACAAACTAAGCAAAGTGTATTTGTGGGAAGGAAATGTAATTTTATTAATATAAACGAGAATTTTGATAGTTTATGATCTATATCTTCAATATTTTGACGAAAGGATAGTTTGTCATGAAGCCCAACTCCTTATAATTTCCTTTCAGTAACACACGACATCATGTGCAAGTCGACAGTAATACAGGGTGTACATAAAGTCAGGATCTATTTTTGTGAAGCACTTGGAAATTATATGGAATTCAATCATAAAATGATAAAGTGGTAACATTTATTAAATAATTAAGAGTAGGATTCGACGTGACGCCCATCAGTATCCCTGCACAGCTCAAATCGTTCCGCAGCATTTCTAAACACATTCTGGAGCATTTGCGGGGTTATGTTATCTGCAGCAGTTCGTATACGTGTACGTAAGTTTTCAAGACTCGTAATCTTCGTCTGATAGACGTGCGACTCGATAAAGCCCCATGCAAAGAAATCTAAAGGGGTTAAATCTGGTCATCTCGCTGGCCAAGGTCTGTTGCTTCCGCGTCCGATCCAGCGATTTGGAAAACGTCCATTTAGATAATCCTGAACAATTTTGGCATAGTGACAAGGAGCACCATCATGTTGATAGACGACGGTACTGACAATCCTAACCCCAATCAGCTGAAATTCAAGGAATTGCTGCAACATGTCCAGATAAATAAGCCCCGTAACTGTAGCTTCAGCAAAGAAAAAAGGACCATAAACCTTAGATTTTGTTAAACCCATCCAGACATTAACTTTAGGTGAGTCTCTTTCCCAATTTTGGACGAAATCATTCGGTCTTTCATCTGCCCAAATTCAACAGTTATGGCGATTTACTTTTCCACACGTATGGAAAGTGGCTTCATCACTAAAGAGAATGTTGTCCATTAAATTATCACTCCAGATTTGTTCTACGAGATCAGCACACACAGCACTTCGTCGAGGGAAATCTTCCTCATGTAAATCATGTAAAACCTGCAAATGATAGCTTTTTTTCTGCAAATTAACTTTCAGAATTTTGTGCACAGATGACGTCGGGAGGCCGAGTCTGTGTGATGCAGCACGAACGGACGTACGTGGCTCCTCAGTGATAATTCCGCGTACTGCATTCACGGTAAGATCTGACATACACGGTCGTCCTGATCTTGCTTCATCATTTACAGATCCCGTTCGTTTAAATTTGTCCACCAATTTTCATATTTTCTTGTCTAATGGCCCCGGCTTATGAAATCTCCTTCTAAACTTCTCTCTGATGTCATTGTATTTCTTTCCCTCGATTCGCCAAATTACTATTGCCACACGCTCTTCTGTATTCATTCTAAGGGCTTCTGAAAAGAAAAATAGAAAAAAATAATTATTTCACAAAAATAGATCCTGACTTTATGTACACCCTGTATTCAAGTCTGATATTAATTTCTTTTTTGTGATTAGCAGGAAGTTTGTTTTACTTTTATTTAAGGATAATTTATTGGCTTTCAGTCAGTCACATACTCTCGCGATGTCTCTGTTTACTATTTCATTAAGGGATGCGAGATCGCTGTTTGAGTATATCAGGGAGGTGTCATCCGCATATTGGAAGCCTTTCCGTCATGAGAGTTGTGAAAGTCATTTATATAGATTAGAAATAGTAGAGGGCCCAAAATACTTCCTTGTGGAACTTCATCAAACTCCTTTTGATTAGGTTATTCAGTCTTTCTCTATAACAGGTGTAAATTTCTTGAGGCTTTGTACCTTTTTTAACGTGTTTATAAATTAAATGTTTTTGTCGGATGGGTTGTAGGAAAGGTTTATGTAGCCATGGTTTATTTTTCCCTGTATGAGTTGTGTTTATAGTAATTACAGGACAAAGTTCGTTGAATGACTCAGGTACAGGGTGTTCATAAAGCCATGCAAGTGAATATGCATGTACGCTTCATCATATTCACTTGCGTGTAGTATGTCTGAGAACTTAATAAATTTTTCACTATGTTGTCCGCCCCTTCGAGGACTTCAGACCTATAATCTATTGAGTCCAATTTCTGTTTCAGACCTGCTAAATTTTCACTAATTTTTCTGACTTTTATTTTTACGCGATCTCTCTCCGGGATCTTATGACCTTCATTTAATTAACACCGAGACAGCCAAAATGGTTAGAGATCCCCACAGAAGTATACCGGCTATGTGATTCAGATGACCTTTACTGACCTTTACACCATATATGATCTCTAAAGGCTGAGTGCTTTATAGGAATCGTAACACGTGTAGCTCACGTAATGACTGAGCAGGAACCATATGTTACCACTCTGTTTATGAAATGTTTAGAGTCTCTGTGTTTATTACATTTTAAGAGATCAGAACTGAAGTCGCCCATGAAAACTGCCTATGCTTTTTTATATTATTATGGTTTGAAATGTCTATATTCCCCAGGAAATGGGCAAAGCCTCCGTTTGGTAGCCGGTAGATACCAATTATATTTAAATTTGTATTTTCCATCATGTTCAGAGTTAATATCACGGAATTATAATGGAAATTTAGATGGTTCGAATCTATGTTAGAAATACCATAAGAATCACTCTTGGAGACAAGATGTAACAGATTAACAAATTCATGAACACCTTCGTGTTTATCTCATAACAGTCCTAAGAGGCTTGGAAGATATTTCAGAGAAGTATGAGACATATTTAAGACTTAACCCTTTAACGACGGATGGTACCTTAAGGTCCACCAGAAATAACAATATAAATTGTACTACAATGCCTCGTTTCTATAAATGTTTCTACATGTTTATATAGATTATAGATATTATTTAATTGTCGAGAAAGGAACCCAAAATGTGTATCATTTCAGTGACTAGTTACTAAAATATTTAGTTTTGAATAACAATAAAACCTATACGTTCTGGTAACAAGAGTGACTGCATATGCTGCGGACTCGTCCTTAAAGGGTTAAACAAGAAAAATTATTTCACCGTTCACATCTCCACCCGCTTCACAAAGGGTCCCTTCTCAACTGTCACTCTATACTTCGCATGAGACGGCTATGGCGCACTTGACCGCTGAGCTTTCCACTATCTCTGATTGGGGTATAGAAAAACTAGTGGCTTTCAATGCCTCAGAAACCGATTTCTTTCATCTGTCTATTTGTCACAATCTCCTACACAACTATCACCTTACCTTCAAACAATACACAACTCAATTCTTCCTCTTCTCTTAACATTCTTGGTGTTTCCTTTTCTCATGATCTTTCCTGGAAGGATCACATATACTCTCTTTCCAAAACAGCTTCTAAGAGGTCAGGTGTGCTGTGCCGGCTCCGTAGTTTCTTTACCCGCATTCAGTTGCTATCTCTGTACAGGGGTCTTCTACACAGATCTACGAGGGGCGGTCAGAAAATAAGTTTACACGTCGTATAATTTCGTAACTAAAGGACCTACATTGATTATGTTTGTATCAGGTGAATTCGTTAAACATTGTTGGCAACATTGCATGTCGATTCGGCTGCCATCTACCGTACATTGGTTACAGTATATGAGTCAGTTGAACATGGCGGTTCGACTGGAACAGTGCCCTGTCATTTCTGCAACGATATTCCGAGTCTGTCAGTGGTCAAGAATTTCTCGAGCGCATTGTCACAGGAGACGAGACATGGGTTAATCACCGTACTCCGGAAACAAAACGTGCCAGCATGGAATATAAACACTCTGGGTCCCCGCGACCAAACAAGTTCAAGATTGTGAGGTCCGCTGGCAAAGTGATGGTTACCGTGTCTTGGGACCACACAGGCGTTTTGCTCGCAGACTTCATGCAAAAAGGCAAAACAATCAATACAGCTGCATATGGTTCAACACTGGAACGTTTACGAGCGGCTATTAAACGTAAACGTCCTGGACTGCTCCGTAGGGCAGGGCACTGTTCCACTCGAGTCGTCATGTTCAACTGACTCGTATAACCAATGTACGGAGATGGTAGCCGAATCGACGTGCAGAGTTGCCAACAATAGTAGTATGACCGCAAAATATATGAGTGCAAAGCAATGGCAAACGTTGCATAATGTTGCAAGAGTGCCAACCCCCACCCTCCTTGGTGCACCCACCCCCCTTTGTTGCAACCCCCACCACCCCATTGTTACCAGGCACCCCATAGTGCCAATCCCCCTTTGTTGCAAGGCACCCCCAAAATGGGGGAAGGTTGTAACTTGGAGGTGGAGTTATCCCCCAAGAGAAAGAGAGAGGAGAAGGAGAGAAAGGAAGAGGAGAGATGTTCACCCGGCTACTGCCAGGTGCATATGAGGACTTCAGCCGAGCGGCCGCTGTCTTATAGGACTCCTAATTAGCCAGTTGGCTTAGAAGGCTGAGTTGCCAGTTTGCGTTTATTTATTTAATTAAGTATATATTCTGTCTTAATCAGCCAGTTGGCTTAGAAGGTTCAGTTGCCAGTTTGCGTTTATTTATTTAATTAAGTATATATTCTGACTTAATCAGCCAGGTGGCTTAGAAGGCTGAGTTGCCAGTTTGCGCTATTTATTTAATTAAAGCATATATTCTGTCTTATTGCGCCAGGTGGCTTAGAAGGCTTCTTAGAAGGCATAAATGGGCTGTATATAACCTCCGAACGAATTAAAAGCGTACATACACTCTCCGACTGTACGCCCATAAAGCCCCTATTATCACACACACACAAACACACACAAAACAAAAAGCATCACCAACAATCGTATAGACTTTTAGGAGCTCGTCCCATCAACAGCACATGGTGAAATGAGGGCTATGACTTTTAGGGGCTCACCCATCAACAGGCGATGAGGGCTACGACTTTTTAGGAGCTCACCCCATTAACACCACGTATCCGATATGAGGGCTATAACCAAGCGTCCAAACGATTGGTGGTGAAACCCACCATCAGCCAACCCTGGTAGACCGTCACTAAATACGACCAATAGGAAGACCTATTAAACAAATAGGATTATTGCAGCACTCGATCATGTTGTTTATTTCCTTCTCTCAGTTGGCGTATCTGGTTGAGTTGCCAGTTTGCACTATTTATTTAATTAAAACATATATTCCGACTTTAAGTCCCATTTGGCTTAGAAGGTCGAGTTGCCAGATAACGATATTTATTTAACATATATTCGGCCTTAGAAATCCGCTTTAGAAACCAATCAAATGATATAATTAAATACCGTGTACAAACAAAAAGGAATAAATAAAACGCCAATACATCATTCTGTTTATTTGGACGAATTAATGGAAATAAATATACAATGGGGTGTATAAATATGGTCAAAAATAATAATAGCATCATGAACGGAAAATATATAATCAGAAATATACAAAACGTTGTATTAGTTAAATATTAGTACAGGAAAAATATATAGTTATATTAAATATATTGAAAATATACGAAACGTATAATCAATTGCATATTAGTACAGGAAATATATATACAGTTATATTAAATATATTGAAAATATACGAAACGTATAATCAAAATGCATATTAGTACAGGAAATATATATATACACAAATTAAATATATATCCTTTATGTTATACGGTGCAAAACGCTAAACTCACACGTAATAGAGTCTACATCCACATCGCTATTACTTTGAACGACATGGTAAAACCGTCCAAGCATCACTTCACCGTTTAACTGATACGGAGGCCTATACTCGACATAAATGTCCTTCATATCATTCAGTACTATTTTTGTGCCCACTTTACACCCGGCTGGCAAGTTATCTTTAAACACACCTAGAATACAATCAAAAGCACGCACAAAGAGGTCATCGTTAATCACAACATCATTATTAAATACAAGTTGATAAACACGCCTTTCCAATCGAGGGTTTTTTCTTATCGTCCCGAGATTTTCAATCGTGAACTCTTCGTCACTCTGCATAGCGGCAGTTGAAATAATCTTCCAAGTCGTAACGGCAGCTATTCACTATATAGAGGTACAGCTCTTCAGGGTGAACAGTGTAGGTGAGCTCATCCCTGTACCGCTCAAGTGCTTTGCACCAAAGTTCAGGATATTTCGAAGAATCTAAACCTTTTAAATATGCATCCAGCTCTAGACCATTCTCGCCCTGTTCATTCCTACATTCGATAAATCCGTCGAGCAGAGCGGTGTATGCGTATTCAAGAACCGTGTCAAAATAAATCATATCCGTAACACGGGCGTCTAATATAGCTTCAGGTTGCGAAATCCGACGACTTCAAACATTCTGTCGAGGATGAAACGGTTTCGCGTGGGGACAAGAACGTTATTATCAGATGCGTTCTTCCACATCAGTCGTATATCAACGCATGGCTGTTCGTTATTTATACACAACGTGCAAACAACGGCATATGAGGGGGCGCCACTAATCTGCTCTCTTCTTGTACCTACACCTGCAGGTATTTTATAACGGTCCTCCCCACACTTCTCAACTATCACGAAGACTCTATTCATCTCCTCAACACTTAAATAAATAACATTACCTTTGCTTGCTTGCCTGCAAACCGTTTTAAGTACATAGTTAATGGTGCCGGTTTCACGCCTGAAGACGCGCAATGACTTCGTCACGGAGACATCGTACGAGGCGTTGAGAATGCTTCTCAAAGGAAGTTCCATCGTGTTCGCACGTCCATTCGGTTCAAGCTCTGAGATGACTATGAGCCACAGGCGGCCGGATCGGCTCGACGGGGCGGGATGAGTCACGCTGATGAAACGTGTATGGGTTTGTTCGAACTCGTATGTTTCGTGAGGTACACGGGTGGGCGGCACGGGAACGCGTCACACTGCTAAAGCGTGTACAGGCTTGTTCGAACACTTTTGGATAAACAAAATTTCCCGAAACGAATTTAATGTTTTATCACTCACCAGACGTTCATTTCCACAAACTAAACATCTTCATAAACCGGCGCACTATTAAAGAGAAACATATGTTCATATTTGGCCTTTTTGTTTAACAAGCGATACTCGTCTCTAAAGTCTGTTAAAAACTGATACAGCCCATTAGCCACAACCTCACTTCAAACCTCATCATGATATATATTAATATAGTGGTAAAAAATACGTAAGATTGTCCATGATGACAAGATTTACATTTTCAACCGTAGGGTACGAGTAGTCGGTATGGTGTAACATATAATACCGCTTGTCACACCACTCATCCACAAGACTCACTACCCATAACCGCTGCTTATCTTCAGAACGTGTTGCTCCTTCTACTTCGCGGTATATGTGTGCCTTTACAAAACTTAGCTCTATAACATACTTCAGTACATCGTCTGTACTGCGGAATCCTACATCCCCCTCGCCAGAATATCCGTATAGTATTTATTTGAACATCTTGGTCCTTCGCACGGCTCAATGTAGCCTTAAAAGAGGCAAAGGATGGGGGAATATGGAGTTTTCAGTATCCACCACATCTATGCACTTTGCAGAATACCACGTCATAAATGTTGAACACGCGATATTAAAGGTAGCCATTACTATTTTTCTTCTACGCGAGAGAATACACGTCTGAGCTCAAGGGTATGCAGAGGTCAACTGAACACGCAGGCATAGAGGCATGCTCAGGTAGGGGCATGACTCATGTTGCCGGTCTTACAGTGGGCGGCGGGGCTTAGCTTTTTACTGTACACACACACACACACACACGCACGCACGCAAAGGAGAAAGTGAAACGCTAGTTGAAACACGTTTTATTTAATAAACGAAATATTCAAGGTCTATATATATTTACAAATACGTACAATAAATAAGCTAACAATAGACATATCAAAGATTACGGTATCCAAAGGGCACGGTATCATAGGTACCAGGCACCTGGTAGCGTTTCCTATAGGTGTTACGGCATACCTTTGTACCCCTAAGTTCCTTCACGCCCCCCAGCTTCTGTGCCCGAAAATTGTGGGTACCTATAGTCAGATGGGGCAAGCAAGCGGGCACCCTCATCATCTTCCAATCACACTAACTCCTTCAACGAATCAAAGTTAACGACCCGCCGATTCGCATGGTTAAGCGTGATACCCTTAGCCTTCACGATATTCTTCGTATCACCCCCTATCCTCACCCGTACCCATAGGTTTTTGGACCTGTTGACACAAACGAGTCTGCGTATGCGATGCCTCCATACTCATCCTTGATCTCGTCAGTTAGTTCTCCGAGGAACTCTCAAGTAGCGGGCATGTATTCACCTTCCGTCGTGGTGAATATCACGCTATCTGTATCGGCATACAAAATCCTCAGCCCAAGAGAATGCAATAGGCCCCAAAGTTTGATGCGAGCATAGGCTGTTGTGAAGCTGGCTAGAGGAATGTTTGTAAACCGTGAGGTATCTGTGGACAATTCGGTATTGTTGTACTTTATTATGTAAGTATTACCTACATTCACAATCTCCATGACCTCTTTATCGGGTGCGTTGGCGTAATCCCAGACTTCACTATAAATTTTTGCCAAATTTTCTCCAAGGACTGTTTAGGCACAACTTTGTGCTAAACCGCTTGCCAGGGTTCTTTACAATTTGGGTACGATCAAGCTGTAGACCTTCAAGGTCACGGTAACGCTCAATATAAGACGTTTTTTCATCTTCGGTATCAACCCCTCGCGGATATCCTGAAGCCTCAACCTTATCCTTCAAAAATGCGTTTATATATGGTGTGAAAAGGTTGGGTAGCTTCTGAAACCTCCACACCTCATGTATCTTCATTATTCTATACCCATGGCGAACGGCTAGGCCCAGTTCAGGGCTTGTGTATACACCTCTGATCTTAAGCTGGTGGTAGGGTGGCCCACTTTTCAATTTTTTTTTAAAGTATAGGTTATCGTAGTTTTTCCCATTATTTGGCACTATACTAGCACATTGGTACCATTTTTACAAAAATTGATCAATATTTAGGGTCTCGCATCGACCTTGAAATTACTAGTTTTTTTTTTAAAATGCGTACTTTTTAACTTTTTACTGAATCAAGATAAATCATTAAGTAGGGATGTTTTCTGAATCCTCTTAATGAGAGAAGTCGTTTGGTGTGCCTTCCAATGTCATACGACTAACGGTTTAAAAGTTGTGCCTGTATACAGGTAATACCAATGTGCTAGTATAGTGCGAAATAATGGGAAAAACCACGATCACCTATACTTTTCAAAAAATCAGCAAATAGCAGACAAATAAGGAAGAAAGAAACAATAACTTAAACAATCACTTTTGCATTGTATTGACCACTATCACACGTCACTGGCTGCAACGTTGTCCCTCTGTGCTATGTCATCGTGGCGAGTGATGACTTCTTGAAGTCGCCGAGCTCTTTCCGGTTCTTTTCCACCACTTGCAGAAGATCCTGCAGCTGTGCCTCGTCCTTTGTGACCGTGTTCGCATTGTCTTGTATCAGTTGGACTCCTCTTTCAGCGACGTCATTGGTGACCTGGAGATTAGATATCACATCCTTCAGACGAAAAAAGTCCTCGTTCTCGTCCCACTTATCAGTTGGCAGGGTGAGCCACGAAGACCCATACATCTTCAGACCTGCAAATAAGAACCAGAGGACTCGTCGATCAGGTCGGGGAGTAGCGTCATCTCGTCGACTGAGACGTTCTCGTATGTGAAGTCTTTGGGTACAGGGAGGTGGGACAGCTTCTCTGCCATCTGTTGCTTCACAGTGCCATCCACCTTGTTGCTGCATAGAGCGAAGATGACGGTCTGAGGCCTCAGATACCAGAAGTGCCGCCTCATCACTGCCAGTGACGCTTCTGCCACCTCGCGGTCCACTGCCCTATACCTCAGAAAACGCTGGTATAGTACCAGGTCATTCAACGGCGCATCAGCTGCTACAGGGGCCGCCAACCAAGCTGGTACGTACAGAAGAGCGATGAACACCACGATCCTGTGCAGTTTGTCGAGCTCCAGCTGCCTACTGAACATCAGCAGTTTTGTGTAGTAGATGACCTGAAACAGAATAGGCACCATTGTAAGTAAGACAGGTTTATTGTTACCAATTACTTTGTTTGCGTTATAATGAAATGTTTATCTTTGAATAACATTTAAACTTATCTCTAGATTATTTTTGTTTGAAAATACTAACTTTAGCCATCCATCTTGCGTGGTGGTAGGCTCCTGGCGCATGAGGTGAATGCCACGGCGTGGTTGTGTCCCGAGTACCAGGAGCGTGATCTCTGCCACTTCCCGGTAATCGTCTCTGACGAAACCAGAAGCTGTGCTCAGGAAGCTGACCGCCGCGTCCCGGAGTTCTATTAGCCACGTACTCTCCGCCAGATTCTCGACCTGCAGCTTGCAGTAGGTCGAGAGATCGAGCTCGTCCCATCTTCAAAAATAATAAACAAGAAAATTGTGTGAGAAAACTCTGAAGTTCCGGTTTGGCTTGCTGTTTTATAAACTAGTGGAATATCATGTGTGTCCTAACTTTACCTTGCACAAAAAATGAACTAACCTTCTCTTCAACTGCTGAAACAAAGGATCAGTTGGTGCCGTAGTCCTTCCGAGCAGGGTGACGGCTACTGCCCCCACGATAAGCTCTAGGACGTGATGACGGCATCCCAGCTGGAGTAGCGGTCGCCCGAGCATGTTTTCCAGCCTCTACAACTGCACCCTGCACCCTCCCCGTGTTGGTGGAAGTGGTGTCGAAGCAGAGTCCGATGACGCTCTCCTCACATCCCCAATCTTCGAGAGCATGTATGGTTGCCAGCGCCTGCGACAGTCCGGTGCCGTCAGCAACAGCTGGGACTGACAGCAACTTTCCTTCTGTGCAATGAGGAGCCCCGGAGATGAGAATTGCTTGGCGGTGCTCCGCCGTTCCAAGGAAGTTCTGAAACACATGCCATATATTTCAATTTCATGGTTGTAAAGTAACCTATTTTTGTTCACATTCAGTTCTCTTTTTAATTGACATTATGCTTCATGAATCTCATTACTAAATTGATAGCTATGAAAACTTAATCAACTGACCTTGACCATTTTGCCATCCCAGTGGACAACAGTGTGCCTCGGTGGCGTGAAGGAGTCCTTCACAGCCGTCGCCACTTCACGGCGATGTGACACTCTTCCCCGGCGAGCCGTTTCTTTCGAGATGCTGAACTGATTGAGGTCTGCTGGTGGATCCGCCAAACGTGTGATAGCAGCCACAATGCTTACTACCTATGTAGAGAATGGAAAGTGGAAAGGAAACTGTCAAGAATACATGTGGGTTACGGGACACTTTAAAACTGACGCTATCGATGCATACTATACAGAATACGCACCTGATTATTGGACATGCGGAAACGATCAGCCACTTCCATGACAGCAGGTGCATTAAGGATGCGGCGAGGAAGATTGACAGACACACTTGGCTCTTTCGGCAGGGGGAACGCTAGTTCTGTCTCCGACTCTCCTGACATGCCAGTATCATCATTCTCCATGGCCTCATCTCCGGTTTCGTATGCACACTTTGAGGTTTGCGGCTCCTGGCGAGGACGTTTTCTTCCTTCCTGTAGCTTTCTTTTTACAGCGAAAACTTTATCGTTCCCGCTCATCGTTGCCACCCGAGGACCACGTTGATCGAGGTAGAAGTCAATGTCTTCTTTCTTGTCCTTGTCGGACAGCAGTCGATTCTTCTTTATATCTTCGACAGCGTCAGATGCTCCGATATCCCACAGCTTGTCGACACTGTCCGAAAACTTCTGCCGTTTTCCTCCGGCGTCAGTTTCTCGTTTTCTGCTCTTTGGAGTAAGTGCCACTCTTTCCACAATGCCTCTAGCTTCCGTTCGCAGTTGAGCTTTGTGATTGTTTTAATGCGGGCCATGTTCCAAAACTTTAAGACGTTGTTTACGGTTTCTTTGAATGCGTCTTTCCTGTTAGCAGTGTACTGGATAACAGTGAAGAAGTATTGCAAAACCTGCCGTGTTGTTGGCAATTTGCTACCACTGATGGAGGACGACGGTTGGCCAACTAAAAAAATTTCCAAGGCCGATCTTAGAGAAGGTAGCGATGTTATTTTCGCCTTTCCTTTTGATGACTCTATTTGTAGCTTCAAGAGTTCTTCCAGTTATGGTTGCCATCGATTTGTCCATGACAAAGGATGAGGAACTCAGACAGAATTTCAAAATGTTATGATCTGCAAAAAAAGAAATAGGTTAGGTACCTGGCACAGGCATAGTGCATTTTCTAATTACCTATATACATTATACATTCCGCCCGGGTATGGTGACTCATTTTTTTGAAAAGTATAGGTGATCGTGGTTTTTCCCATTATTTGGCACTATACTAGCACATTGGTATTACCTGTATACAGGCACAACCTTTAAACCGTTAGTCGTATGACATTGGCAGGCACACCAAACGACTTCTCTCATTAAGAGGATTCAGAAAACATCCCTACTTAATGATTTATCTTGATTCAGTAAAAAGTTAAAAAGTATGCATTTTTAAAAAAAAACTAGTAATTTCAAGGTCGATGCGAGACCCCTAAATATTGATCAATTTTTGTAAAAATGGTACCAATGTGCTAGTATAGTGCCAAATAATGGGAAAAACCACGATCACCTATACTTTTAAAAAAAAATTGAAAAGTGGGCCACCCTACAGTGGTGGGGTGTATGGTCATAATCACCATTGTTCTCTTCCGCGCACTTCACGCACAGGGGAAACATCAGCTTGTGATCTATAACGACGTGTAAGATCGGCATCCATAAATCGCGAGGGGGAAGCACATCTACGAAAGAGAGTCCAATGTAGCGCTCATTCAAGTTGGCCGAAAACTCCTCAATTGTTGGTATAGCGGGACCCACCATTTTTTCAGGTGCGCCTACTGGGTACGGATTGTTCTTCATCACGTAGGGGTATAAAGAACAGAAGTCGTAGTAATGGAGCTTCACACCCTCCGTAGACGGAAAGTATAGCTTGAAGGGATTTGTACGCCCTCCGAACAAGCTATCACCGCATTTGAGAGGCTCCAGCACCATTGAACGTTTGATCGTGTTTATTTCTTCTCGGTACTGTCCATCTGTCCATCCGCGCATCATACTCATGCTCCCACAAAATTTTGAGTGAACTGGGATCCTATAAGTTGATCGCGGGTGCGGGTCCACGCAAGACAGTCGGCAGGAGATCTACCCTGGATATCTCCTACGATTTCACACTCAGGACGGGGGCATCCGTGCCACCAGCAGCCGTTAAAGGAGTACACAGTCTTCTCGCCAGTGGCACGGTTTTCACTTAGACCATCAACCCAAAAAAACGACCATTAACCTTAATGGGGACTTCACCCAAGTTGCGAGCATGCTTTATGTATACACCTGTCTGCTGTTGTAGGTGTATCAGCCTTTTGACCATAACTGCGGGAGTTGTTTCTGTGGATAATGGATAAGGTGTCTTTTGGCATGAAGTTACTCTTGAACACCGTAAAACATAATGATGTGATGGTGGTTGCGACTTGCAACGGATCGCATTTGAAATGGCATATGTACATTAGGGCGGAGTGAAAAACTCATTTTTCGAGTTTTCAAATTGGCTAGTGTGGAAAATGTGTGGAGTAGTGAGGAAATAAGCTGGTATAAATTTAAAATCATAACATTAATATCTTCAGGTGCCACAATGACCTTCAATATTGAAAAAAATTGAAAAAAGCAGATTTTAACCAATAATTACAGAAGAGTCCACGATGCACAATAGACAAGAATTTATTCACACTTGTATAAAAATAGCTCAGTCAACCTTTAAAAAAAGTTTCTATTCTCTAAAAACAGTTTTCTATAGTCAGCTCACTCAGCTGTCATGTGAGTACCTCGGTTCAGTGTAGCTGTCGCTCTCGTAGCAGGTGGGTGTTCTGTTGTTGGCGTTACTCAGATAGTCTAAACTATATTTCTTATATATTTTGCATTTCTGTATTGTGTTGCCATAAGTTTGCCATGTACTATTAACTGAAATTAACGTATAATTGATATTAGCTCTTTCTTTTTCAGATTTGTATACTTTCAAAATGTCTCGAGTTTGTGCAAAATCAACCAGGGCCTCAACTGAGTGCCCCATGTTTGGTATGGGGGAAGATTTGTGGCACAGGAATCTTCCTACATACGAAGGAGTTTTTAAATATTACTTGTTTGTAAGAAACGATTTGAAACAGAATACTAATAAAGATCCTTCAATATCTCAAATATTAGAACAAGTTGTTGATAAATTGAAAACAATTTGTGAAAGTGCTTCCGTCCCAATTCTGTCAGACAGGCGAATTGAAACAATGTTCAGAAGCTACCACGAAAAGTATCGTGTCATTATGAAGCCATACCAAAGCAGAAAAAATTCTGAAGCTTACAAAGCAAAGATTGATATGTTCAAAAAAGAAGCACACACGAAACTTTTTGACATTGCAGCGTGCAAGTGCAAAGTACTAACACAATGTTCTTGTCCCAAAGAAAAAACGGTTCCAAGAGAAGAGAAGAAGTGACGTTCCTCTTAGATCAAAGGAGTGAAAGAAAACTGTTTATTGATAGAGTAGATATTACACTCTCAAAGAAAAAAGCATCTACGTTGCTAAGAAAGCAAAAAGAAGCTGTGAGGCTCACCAAAGAATCTTCACAGGAGAAATTGCAGGATACAAATGTTGAATTATCATCATCGACATCAAATAGTGAAAGTGAATCTGGCGAAATATCAGACGATACATTTCCAGAGCCAGTTAGCTCGAAGAGAAAGCTCGAACAACCTGAAAAACAATTATTCAAGAAAAGGAAAAATACAAATCTACCTTCAGTCAGTGGCGGATTTAGGGGGGGGGCCGAGTAGGCCATGGCCTACGGCCCCGCGCCTGTGAGGGCCCCGCGCCCTCATTTATAATTATAATGTTGGATTCCACTATAAATAATACAATTGATTAATGATTAGTGATAATTATGGTATCACTCTCTTTGCTGGCGGGAGTTTAGTTCTATTCAGGCCGCTGTGGAGTGCACATGTGAGTGTGTTTAGTGGTAAGTAATGGTAAAAGTCGTATCTCGAAAAAGTCGCCAGTCAATAAATGGGGATGGGGGAGTTTTTGTCAGCTTTATAATAACATAAATAAGTTGAAAAATGTTAAATTAATGTAATTAATTTTTTTATATGAAACGTACTTAGGCTAGGTTAGGTCAGTTTAGCTTCATAATAAATATATTTTATACATATTTAAGGAAAAAGTCGCCACTGGTGGGGGCTGGCGACTTTTCCCATAAAGCGACTTTTTCACCCGAACAACTGTTTAGTGTCTGTATTTAATTAATTAATTAAACTGTATTAATTAATACTAAACCGAGGGTCAAGTGTAAATAGTTTGTTTTTTATGTTTTTATGTTTCAGAATTAGGCAGTGAGGCTGCACTGAGGCACAATGGAGAAATCAACAAGTCGTGATCGTGATCAAGGGAGGAAGTATAAAGCTGGCTCTGTTAAACGACAAGAAAAGGCAGACGTAAACCAAAGAGTAAAAAAACTACCAAAAATAACTCAATGGTTGACATATCCAACAGTATCTGAATCTGCAAAATCACAAACTCAAACTGAATCTGAATCATTAGAGACACCAATTACGCCTGAAACAACTGGAGAAGCCACAACTAGTACTGAACCTAGTGTAGTTAGCGCAATTGAACCTGAACACAGTGACAGTGAGGAGACACAAGAGGAAGTGAAAGTTATGAATACCGGTACTGAACAAGGATTTGAAACGGATCTTGGATTATGGCCTAAAATAATTACTGAAAATGTGTGTGACTATTGGTTGAAAAGGGGAAGCGCAGAATGTCGACACTGTGATGGTGACTTCAAAGAGTCAGCTGTGAAAGAGCTAAACAGAACCCGTCATTGTACAAAGACATTATTCACTCGAACTCATTCATTATCTGGCCAAGAAATTAATCTTAAATGGCTCTGTTACTCTAAAACAACTGGTAAAGTGTATTGTTTTGCTTGCAAGCTTATGTCAAAGGTGGAAAGCTCATTCACAACTGGCTTCAATGGTTGGAAGAACGCTAGGTATGTCATAGAATCTCACAGTAGGTCAGATCAGCACAGGAAAAGTATGGTCGAAATGATATATCGAAAGACTGCGGGTGCCCGTATTGACTCTAATCTAGTACAACAATATGAAAGTGAATGCGAGTACTGGCAAGCAGTATTGAGGAGATGTGTAGATGTTTTAAAGCTACTTTGCGAACGCGGGCTAGCCATTCGAGGTAAAGATGAAGTAATTGGATCAGTACACAATGGAAACTATCTTGGGATTCTAGAGCTGCTGAGCACATACGACAGTTTCTTGGCAGCACATATCAAGAAACACGCAAACAAAGGTAGTGGTCATACTTCCTACTTGTCCCATGTCATTTCTGAGGAAGTCATTGGAATAATGGCAGAAAAGGTTATGTCCTCAATAACAGATGAAGTAAAAACAGCAAAGTACTTCTCAATTTCTGTTGACTCCACACCTGATATTTCACACATGGATCAACTTACTTTTACAATCCGCTATGTACTGCCTACTACAGGTCCAGTTGAAAGGTTTTTGCAGTTTATTCCCATGCTAAGCCACACTGGCAGAGATATTGCTACAACTGTTCTTGATTTTCTTAAAGAGAAGAACATTCCAGTTATCGACTGCCGAGGACAGTCCTATGACAATGCCAGCAACATGTCTGGTAAATATCTGGGGACCCAACAGATAATCAAGAATGAGTGTAGTGAAGCTGAGTACATACCATGTATGGCTCATTCCTTAAACTTGGTGGCTAAGTGTGCTGCAGAAAGCTGTCCTGCTGCAGTGTCATTGTTTGCTCTGGTACAAAATATGTACTCCTTTCTTGTTGCATCTACTTATCGTTGGAGGAGACACCGTGAGGTACTAGAGACTAATAAAGATAAGAAGTTGAAAGTTGATAAAATACTTTCAGACACTCGTTGGTCAGCACGAGCAGATGCTGTAGCTGCTCTCAGTAGAGCACACAAAGAAAACATCATTGTTCTGGAAGAGTTATTCTCAGATCAGAATCAGCCAGCTGAAACAAGAGCTGAAGCAAGTGGTCTTCTCAAAGGTTTGAAAAAACTTGAAACAGTGATTCTTCTTGAAGTTTGGGATACAGTATTGGAAAGGTTTCAGAGTAGCAGTATCCAGCTGCAAAAATCTGGGCTCTCCCTCAACACAGCTGTCACACTGCTAGAGTCTCTTTTACAATTTGCTAAAGACCTGAGATCCCAGTTCGATGACTTTGAAGCAAAAGCTATGGCTAAGTGTGATCCCTGTGATGTGACGAGTAATGATGCATACTACGCCGACACGCAGCGTATTAGGAAGCGCAAGTGTCACCACGATGAACTAGACTCCGCGGAGGATGTTATGCTGACAGGGAGAGACAAGTTTAGAGTGACTGCATTCTTGCCCATCATTGACAAGCTCTGTGCTGCCCTACAACAACGCATTGCTGCTTACAGCGACCTTCGAGAGAAATTTGGGGTTTTATCAGAAATCTCAAACAAAACGAACACTGAGCTTAAAGCATCTGCTGAAAAGCTTGTGTCTTCATATCCTAAGGACTTGGAGGCTGGATTGGAGTCGGAGCTTTTGCAGTTTGCACACCTTATGAAATCCATTCCAAGAGATTCACCTGAAAGTGCTCCTTCATCAGGTGGTGCAAAGGCTGCAAAAAGTCCTGAACTAGAAATGTATGAGATAATTCACAGACATGACATGGTAGAAACATTTGCTAATGTTGAAATTGTATTACGACTCTATCTCTGCATGTTTGTCACAAACTGCACTGGGGAGCGATCATTCTCCAAGATGAAACTAGTCAAGAATTATCTAAGAAACACCATGGGGCAGGACCGTTTGTCTTCACTCACCCTGTTGAGCATTGAGCATGAGAAATTAAGGGTGCTTGATTTTACTGATGTCATCAAACAGTTTGCAAGTAAGAAGGCTAGAAAAAATTTTTTTGACTGAGAAATAGTTAAGTGTACCGTACAAATTGCCTGCAATAAACAAAACCCACTCATTGCATCATTTGCATGTCAGTCAAGTGGTATTCTCTTTAGTTAATGGTGTATTATTATAGTTATTTTTTGTTAATGGTGTATTATTATAGTTATTTTTTATTGTTAAGCTTCAAAAAAACAAATGTGTAATGTTCAACTATGAAATGGTCATTTGGCTAATTAATTATCAATAAATTGAATATTGTTTAAAAAGTAAATTTATTTTAACGCTTCGCTCGCCCATTGATTTGAGGGCCCCGTAAGGTCACCACTGGGGGATGGGGGTGTAAATCTTCATTTCAGTTAATTAAGCTAGCTTTGCATAGTTTGGGGCCCCGCACTCCAACCGGCCTAGGGCCCCGCGCACCTTAAATCCGCCACTGCCTTCAGTGGCTACTGCTTGTGACAGGACTGCAGTTTCAGATCGAGCTGCAGCATTCAATGTTAGTGTAGTATTGCAAGATATTGGAGAAGTTTCTATTGACAATACATCTGAAGTAGTGGATAGGAGTAAAATCAGAAGAGAAAGACAAAAGAAGAGATCAGAAATTATGAAAGATCAAAATCAGGTCCCAATCAGAGGAATCTATTTTGATGGTCGAAAAGATTCTACACTCTTCCAAGAAAAAAAAGAGTCCAAAGTATATCAGAAGAAGGTAACAGAAGAACATATCACTTTAGCGAGAGAACCTGGTTCAGATTATTTGGGCCATTATTCTGTGAATTCTGGATCAGCTGAAGAAATATGTAAAGGAATGTTTGAGTATATTGGAAATAATGACATGAACCTGGAAAACCTTGTTGCCATTGGATGCGATGGTGCAGCAGTCAACACTGGAGAAAAGGGAGGCGTTATAAGGCTTATAGAATTGAAGCTGAAGAAGCCAGTTCAACATTTAGTGTGCCAGCTCCATGCCAATGAATTGCCATTACGCCATTTAGTTGCAAAGCTGGATGGAAAAACATCTGGCCCCCGCGGATTCACCGGTCCTATTGGCAGGGAATTAGAGAACTGTGAGAGTCTTCCTATTGTCGAGTTTGAAAGGATTGATGCTGAGGAACCAACTGTAGACTGTGAAGATCTTAGCACCGACCAAAAATATCTAATTGATATTCATCAGGCCATAACACAGGGATATTGCTCTCCAGATCTTGCTCATCGTAGTCCAGGCAAAATGGCACATTCACGATGGCTGACTACAGCAAATCGTTTGCTTCGTCTATACGTTTCAACTGTAAGTCCATCTGAGAACCTCATGAACATTGCTTCTTTTCTAATGAAGGTCTACATCCCAATGTGGTTTTCTATTAAGCAAAGTACGTCTTTTGTCAATGGCTCAAAACATGTTTTCAAAACTATTGAACTAACAAGAACACTGAATGACGAAGTAAAGGATATTGTAAACCCTGTCATACAAAGAAATGCATTTTTTGCAAATCCAGAAAATATTCTAGCATCAATGATTCATGATGACCACAGCGCCATAAGAGAATTAGCGTGGAGGCGAATAAAGAAAGCAAGGCAAACAAACAAGGAAAAAGTTGTGAGGCGTTTCACAGTACCTGTTATTCAATTTGAAGCTACTGATTATACTGATTTAATTAATTGGCAAAAATGCATTGTCACTGAACCACCTGTGACAAGACACCTGACAGAAAATGAGATTGAAGAATTCATAGAAAACAAGAGTACCCCTCCATTCGAGAAATTCCCTTGTCATACACAAGTAGTAGAAAGAATGGTAAAATTAGTGACTGAAGCATCATCAAAAGTATTTGGATTGAACGCGCGAGATGGCTTCATAAGATCAACACTTCAGTCACGTAAAAAAATGCCATAATTCGAAAGTAAAGCTGAATATAAAGTTTAAATAAAACGTTAATAGAAAAAAACATGCGCAAGGATGGGTGGTTGGGAGGGCATGGGTGGAGCTCGACACGCAGCCACCTCCTCGTAGTGAGTTCTGGATTATTTAGATCATTAATCAAAAGAACATTGATCTAAATAAACTAAGAGCTGCGTAATTCAGTAACTATTTTGGTAATTGGAACACTTAATATATAATAATAACAAGTAAGTTTCAGTTATTGTACTAATGCAGAATATAAGAAAATCATTATATTTCACTTTTTTTGACGGCTTTGTGGCACCTGAAGATAAAATTTCACAGGACTAATATTTATGCACAGTCATTATCTATAGCACCCACATATTTTCCGCACTAGCCATATTTGAATTTCGAAAAAAAGTTTAAAAACCTCATTTTCGATCCGCCCTAATGTACATCCTTCTAAAGGCTTGAAAGCATACTCTAAGCACGCGCACATCATTCACGCAATAACGCTCACATTCATCAGCTATATTATAAGGATTAGGTTTATTAAAGCTGGTGTAGTATCGGTCAAAATCTTCACGTTCATCTGTACTCATACATTCATAGTTAAAGTAATGTTTGGATGGAGGTAGACCTGCGTAATTTAAAGTTTCGCTAGTGAGGAATGTGTAAGGGAAATATCCTTTTGAAACTTCAGCGGCTACGCCCATCACCTTGGGTAGCTTTGCTAATTTACAAAGTGTGAATAATAAAGTGTCTTTAAACTGTACATTACCTCTTATTTGCATCTGTATTAGTTTGTTACCTCTTTCAAGGGATCACCTGTAAATATCTCAGAGGACTCGTGCTCAAGCATCTCCTTATAAAGGAACTGTGTTAAAGTTTGCCCCATTATGGGCGAGAATATACACAGTCCTTTTTTTTAACTTGTCCGCTAACTTGACAATATAGGACACAAAGAATTTTACAGGGCTATCGTGGGCAATCGTTTTAAAAACGTTACTCCGTATACCACATTTGTGAAACTCATCACACTCGATCTCCATACACTCATCACAGATAGCTGGCTCACAAATAAATGCGGAATAACCTCTTTGGTTTCAGCGTTCGTGTCTGTTTCTATATCGTAGTACAGTTATACAAGGGCCGTTTTTACGCTTGCCATCTTTCATATAACATACATGCTTTACATCAACCGCCTTATATTTCTCATGGCATGTACAACAGTGAATTTCATCACATTTATGCGTGAATTTCCCCCAATTATCCATCATATGAAACATACCACATTCACAGATTCTCATTTTCCTGCACGTGCCAATTGATTTATGGAGCTCAAAACATTTATTATTGAAAAATGTGCGTCTACACACATTACAATCCCGCTTCTCAGCTTCACCTACAAGGCCTTCACATTTGGAGCTTTTACACTGCTCACATACCATGTGACATTGCTTACAATGTCTCACTATATCAACCGCGAACTCGATACACCCCTTACACAAATCATGATGTCGTCCATATTTTCGACTTTTGTCATAACTTGCGTAAACGCACCTTATATTACGGATGGGGAGATATGTTGTCTCTGACAGTCCTAAAATAAGTAGGGGTCTTGTACGATCTCTCACACAGCTTTTAAAAACATACACAGTTCTACGACGATCATCCAGTCCAAATACAACTATACGAACATCCATTTCCTGTTCTATCCTTCTCAGCTCTTCAGGACCCATATTACATTCAAACTCAAGTTTACAGTCTACAGCTAGTTTACGGGCATGTCCCACTACCGTAGGCAGCCAAATTTTTGGGGTCTGTGTATTTAGTACAGAAAACATACGAGCTAAGACTACTGCTATAAAGCCGCAACCACGATCGACGTTTATATGCCGTCTAAAAATAGCCTGAGAATTGAAGTTAAGAGTATAAGGTGTGGCACTATGACCCGCAACACGGATACACGGTCAATATTTACCGTGAAGTTGTCCATATTGAAGGCTATACTACTTTGAGAGGCCTGCATTATACGGCCTAATATATACTCTATATCTTCAGCTGCCAAACGTCTGAACGGTATTACACCCAAAAATCATCTACATCTCCGTCATCTGACCCGAATCCAAAGGACAGCCTCGTCCTGACTTCACGTTGTCGCGGTTCTGAAGGGCAAACTCTACAATACGTTCAACTATGCGCCGTAGTCCGTGTTCAACCCATTGCTATACATGGACCTAGGATCAACCCTGACTATATACCGATTTCTAGTCAAGGCCGGGGTGGGGGTTGCGGTGCGTACCAACTCGAATGTTATGCCATCCTCAACAGAACGGGGAGCGCTGTGGATGATGTACCCGGAATTGAATAAGGGGGTATATTTGGGAAGGTACTATTGTGGGGGTTGTTCGTAAGACGTTGAGGGTTGGGGATCTATTACTGGGGTCTAACAACCGGGCAATCCTGGCGCGCTTTATACCTGACGTGGAGGGTTCTTCATCACGCCTCCGCTTTGAACTGGCGCGTGCTACAGGTATCGCTGGTGAGGCTCGTCGGCGGGGAAGGATCTGTAGCTGTAGGGTCACGGGGTCGTCGTGATATCGATGATGGGGTGCTGTACATCTCGTGTCATTCACGGTTCTGTGGAAGAAGAAAACAAAATATAAGGAGCAGCACTCAAAATTTGTAATATTTTGTAAATGCCACTTAGGAGTGTGACGTGGTAGAAATGGACTGTAGAAAAATTCAGGTTCACGAGCCCATCCACATGTATTATATCTGGACCTACAGGATGTGGTAAAACTGTGTTTATGCTTAAAATCATTAAAGAAAAGGGGGAGATGTTCTCAAAATTTGTGCATAAAGTTATATGGTGCTATTCGACGTATCAATCAGTGTTCAACGAGTACCAAGAGGATATTTTGTTCCACAAGGGTCTATGACGTTAATTCGTTAAAGGGAAATGAACATACAGTCATTGTAATTGACGATCTCATGTTGGAGATGGATAAAACGTTTGCCGAGACATTTACAGTGTTCTCCCACCATCTTAACATAAGCGTATTCTTCATCAACCAGAATCTATTTTTCAAAAATAGATACATGCGCGATGTGTCGCTAAATACACAATATCTAGTCTTATTCGCACAACGTAGAGATGTGTCACAAATTGGGGTATTAGCCAATCAAATGTTCCCGAATCAGCGTAAGGAGTTTTTGGAGGTTTATAAAGAGGCCACAAACCAGCGTTATGGATATTTGCTTTGTGACCTTCACCCGCGAAACACGTTTAGGGTGCTTCTAAGAACGAATATATTCCCAAGCGAACCTGAAACGGTGTATATTCCAGAATGACAAATAGGCTAAAGAAATACCGTGAATTAATAAAAATCTATCAACGATTGCCGGGCGCTGCAACAGATGTTTGTTAAAAATATCGACTCTGACTTTTTAAAATGCATCTGTGAAATCTGTCTTAATGTTATAAAATGTAATGTACCAATGAAACCCTCTCAGAAGACTCGCTTACGTCGTTACAAAACATAATACGAGCGCTCGCTCATAAAAGTCAAACTGTGGGTAAGAAAAAGCATTATTGTACAAAGAGGAGGATCATTCCTGCCCATCTTATTTTCAGTTTTGGGTCCTTTACTGACTAGATTAATATAATGAAGAAGGTGGTTGTGATTCCGCACGAGGTGTATGCTTCATTGCAAAGTTCAAAGACTCCAGACACGGTTCTAGAACCCCGTAAAAGTAGGCTTAAAAGAATGGAAAACGAGTTGCTAGCCCTATTAAACAGTGAAAAGTCACCTGATGAGAAAAGGATCTTGTACCAAGAGGCTTTGCAGAAATTTCTTCATGAGTACGAAGATTATAAGCAATCCTACAGAGCTCCCCGTGGTTATTAGGCACAGCGCGAGTAGTGCTGAGCATAGCGACACAGGACCTGGCGATGACCACCAAAGAAAACGGAACAAACACATCGAACATGTGCTAAAAAACAGCCTCCCACATACATTGAGGAATAAAGGCTTAAGTCTTTATAATCTGTTGAGTGAGGACCCCATCATACAGTGGACCGATACAGGCGAGGTCATTTTTGAAGGAACAAGGGTACAAGGATCCAATATCGTTGATATTGTTCATGATCTGGTGAGAAAGTGGGACAGACCCTCACCAACAGGATGGAAGCTTATTAAAGCAAGACTCCATCAAATAAATATCCCCAAAACATTGGTAGTTAATCTGAATAGGTTAAAAGACTTGGATCAAGTCTCGCATGTGTCACAACTGAGTACACCACACCATCGCCCCCAGCAGTAGCAGTGTCTCTGAAGAGGAGAAAGAAGATAACAAACGGCCAGCCTTACCCACGTGCCTTTAAAATACGCAAATGGCTAACATTTTCAGTAAACGCTATTATGACATTTCTAACCCCGCCTCCTATGGTGGCGTTAATAGACTGTACAGAGGTGTTTACGGTGTAAGGAAAAAAGATGTTGAGTGATTTTTGCGAGAACAGGATGCTTATACACTTCATAAACCGGTAAGAAAAAGGTTTAAAACGGCCAAGACAACAGCTGCCTCGATTGACTCTATTTGGCAGCCGGATTTAACAGACATGCAAAGATATTCAGTGTATAACGATGGTTACCGTTACATCCTATTCGTAATAGACGTATTCTCTAGATATCTGTGGTTAATACTCCTGAAAAATAAATCGTCTGAAACAGTTGCTAAAGCGACCAAAACGTTGATGTTGAAAGAAAACAGGATTCCTGGCTATTTTTGTACGGATATGGGGAAAGAATTTATAGGACGCGCTTTTCAGAACATGCTGGCAGAGTTTAATATCAGCTATTACACTACCAATTCTATACATAAGGCTTCTTTAGCTGAAAGAATTCAACGTACCATAAAGGAGCGCATGCACCGATATTTTACACATAAAAACATATACAGATATATGAGGGGTCGCGCGTCTTAAGGTACCTAAGCGCCACCACAGATGAAAACGTGTTTTTGATGAATATCACTATTTTCACCTTTCCTCTATCGCGTGGTTTGGGTTATAATAACCTTACGACACTAGAAGTATGGTTGAAAACCTTATGAAGCGAACTATTTTTTTCACCTCTATCGCCAGCCAAAAGTTCACCCAAAGTTCTGCATAATAAGAAAATCAAAAATTAAAAAATGTATATATAAAATATAAAATATGAAAATCTATTCCAAAAACTCATCAACATCTTCATTAGCATACTTAGAACTCTAATTTAGCCAAAAATGAACGTTCTAGCTCAATTAATAACAGAGATACTATTGCCAGCATATTGCTGAAATTTGGAGGAGATTTCCGACGAATTTTAATTTTGGCGCTTAGGTACCTTAAGACACGTGACCCCCTCATATAAACGTTCTCGGCTCATTGGCCTCATCCTACAACCGCTCACACCATCGTACGATCGGCACAACGCCTAACGAAGTTTTAGAAAGAGGTACGGGCCCAGAGGTGAGAAGAGATGGAACACCACCACACTGTGCGCGTTTCAAAATCAGTGATTATGTAAGGCTGTCGCGTTCGGGGAATAAATTCGCGAAGGGATTTCAGCAAGGATGGACATGTGAGTTTTTAAAGTTAGGGCTATGAGACCTAAAGGTGCGATAATGCTGTATTACATTGAAGATTTGAATGGGGAAGAAATCTTAGGAGGCTTTTACCACGAGGAGTTGCAGAAAGTGGCATTTAATTTAGGAAAAAATGTGTTTAAAATTGAGAAAATTATAGGAAGCAAAGGTTCAGGAAAGAGAAAAATGTACCTGGTGAAATGGCTGGGTTACCCAGAAAGCTTCATCACCTATATAAAAGCTGATGCAATAATGAAGCTTAAATAGTGTGCAACATGGCGCCTGACGATTTCTACGTCACACTCCCGTCCTCTCGTCCCTGTCTGTACACCCTAACAACACCCTCGCCAACTTTGTGACAGAACTCCACGGGCCCATTGAATTGGAGCGTGATTCGTATGAGGTGGGGTTATGTGAACTCCAGTTAGCCACCAAATTTTTAACTCTTGAAAATGAACAAATCATATTTCTGATCCTTAGAAGAACCCGTGAATGCGAAAAATTAGGCATAACCTTAGACAATACTACGCGTTCAACCCTGTGTGGTGAGGAACGGTACTATAGCATAAATGTATCGCTAAGAATCGGGCATTATGATAGAGCCATGGACATTGTGAAGGGTTTAAACAAGAGTCTTGAAAAGTCGTACTTCACAAACGATTTACTTTTTGAAGCTTAATGTATCAATTGAAGATGGAGAAATTGTGCGAAAGCTCTCCGCCCCCACACATGTGCTATATTTACAGCAATATTGTAGAGCACCAATTTGTTGGGGACACCCAGGCACGTCTGCTGCGCATTGCACACATCCCCAACCATAGAGGGAAAAGTTTGGGCATTATATATGACAAGCCCCATTATGTGAATGTTGCGACTAATCTATTAACCAACATCTCGATATATATAAGGACGATTGAGGGAAAAAATTCCCATTCGGTGATGGTAGCTTAACAGTGAAACTACACTTTCGTCGTTTATGATGACTCGAAGGCCGTTCACACTATACCGAGGAGTGAGGTACAAGCGTGGGAGTGGCCTTGGTTCCATTTTTTCATCCATACTACGCACCGTTATCCCACTGTTGAAGAGGGGTGCCAGGTACCTAGGGCGGAAGGCGTTACAAACAGGTTTTAACGCGGCAGAAGACATAATGGGTGGAAGTAAGCCTAAAGAAGCTCTAAAAAAACAATTAAAACGTACACGGGATGAAATCATCAAAGATGCAAAGAGGAAAATGCGTGGTGGCGGAAAGAAGAGATCCGCCAAAAAGAAGGGGTTACCATCACGTGGCGTTAAACGTAAAAGGAAATCAAAAAAGAAGTGCTCTAAGCGTATGAAACCTATGGCTCATCATTTTTTTAACTGATATAAACTGAGGACGCTACTCTCACGAATCATAAGTTGACTAATACTTGTCGACGGAGGTGGCACTATTTCTGACTCGTCATGGCACGTTTCATCCATCCGTGTAGTTCACAATGCTGTAAATCGGAACTGTCCCTCTTTGATATGCTCCCCACTCAGGTCTTTATTGAGCATAGTGACTGTATTACAATTAACCCATTAAACAATTAGTTCACCCAGTGCCCCAATAGAATTCGTGATACCCAGCTCAGGCCCTTACATTTTGAACCGAGCTGCATGCACATGTATGCTAAACTGCGTATAGCTCATTTTGATGGAACGGACTGCAATGATAGTTACTCTGCCTACCCTGAAACCAACTTTTTACACTCCATATTCAGCCAGTGTGAAGTGTATTTAAACCAGGTTAACATCTCGGCAGGTACGGGGTACTACCACCTACGAGCCTATCTGGAAAATGTCCTCAACTTTTCAAAAGAAGCGAAGGACACCTTTTTACCGCCGAGGGGTATTACCACACTAAAGATGAAAATGGAATAAAGGATAAATTTAAAAATTCTAAGAAAAAATATACGAATGTTTTGGGCGCCTGCATACAGACTTCACATTCCAGGAGAAGTTGCTTATGAACGTGGTGAATATGTAGTTGAAGCTTACCGCACGATTCCTGAGATCTGCATAAATCTGGGACCTGATCAAGAAGAAGGCGCGAAACCTTTTGTGATACACATCATGGAAACGTATTTACGTATACGTCGAGTGAAATTAAGTTCCCCGAAACAAATAGAAATTGAGAAAGACTTAATACACGCCACAGTAAAATACCCAATTAACAGGGTACAGATCAAACTGTACACGGTTCCCGCAGGCTGGCTTCGAAACAACTAAAAAACGTGGCCCTAGGCGTCCTACCTAAAAGGATATTAATTGGTATGCAGGACCACGCCTCAACGAATGGAAAATATAAAAAGAGTGCCTTTAAATTCGAGAATTTCAGCCTTAAAAATATTACTCTATACGTAAATGGGGTCGCTCTGGGAGGGACAATGAATACGGACTACTGATCAGATGCTGTGTTCCCGCTCTGCGCGAGAGCATATAGTAGTCTGGCTCATAATACAGGCGCCTGTGACGAACTTGGTTTTGGTGTAACGCAGAAAGAATTTGTCGAAGAATTTAACATTTATTCATTTGATTTGACGCCGGACTTGTCTGCTGGCACGAATACGCATTTAAGCCCACAACAGAGTGGGAACATCTCAGTCAGGTTGGAATTTGCCAAGCCTATAGACGCGCCTATAAGTGTACTCGTGTATCTCGAGTCACAGGCACTAATAGAAGTTGATCGTTTCAGGAACGTGGTCACAGACTTTTAAAATGGATGCGCATACACTCCAGAGAGTAGTGAAAAGTGACCGTTTCACGCGCTCAAAATTTATTGGTGTGTTTGCGAAGAATGAAATATTGGATCTGCCGAGTACGAGAAACTGGTACGGGATTATCCTTAACACCGACATTGTGGTGGGTGAGGGGATTCATTGGTTTGCAATCTATTTTAAAAATAGGGAAAGAATGTACTATTTTGACTCACTCGGTTTTCAGCCCTGGAATGATTCTGTGGTTGTGAAGTTTATTGTGCAACTAGACGTGCCTGAGATTGTTTGGAGCCCATACGTTTTCAGGGATATTATACTGAAACATGTGGGTTGTATTGCATTTTATTTCTCATGCACATGTCACGTGGGAAGAGTTTTATGAATATTTTAAAATTATTCGATTTGTGCGACACAAATATGAACGATAAAAGTGTATGCAAATAGATAATAAAAGGTTCCCACATGTTAGCACACCCTGTAATGTGTAAGGTTTATATCTTTATTGTATAAAGCTGTATATATATTTGTAACTGTAGCCATTAAGACTTATGTAACGGATACTGATACCGTTTTGTACATGTTTTCTGCTATTTAATAAATGAAAATATATTGCGTTTTGGTCTTAACCTCAAAAATACTTACAGTATCTCCTCGATGGCGTGGCATTTGCTGGACCGAATGTGCGCTAATACCTCAACTTCTGTATTCAGATCACTGGGTTGGCTGGGCGGTGAAGCCCCCATTTCATTTATCATCCTTTCATCAAAAGTAGCCATAATACGATCTAGCGCGGATTCGTTCCTGTAATTAAAATAGAGATTAATGTCACGAAATTGAATGCAGATAATTCGTTTCGTGTCCAACATTGGCGTTGGCGTAACGAGAAAATTATTGTTAAAACTCCAATATAATATATATATATATATATATATATATATGATATAACCTACCCTAACGTAGCCTAACCTAGCCTAGCTTAACTTATTGTTTAAGATTCAAATTGAATGTCAAACACTGATATTATAACCTCTCCGTCTATAGTAATTAAAATAAAGAATAATGCTACGAATTGAATGCAGGTAATTCATAAAAGTTTTGTCCACCATATATATATATATATAACCTCAAAAATACTTACACTATCTCATCGATGACGTGGCACTCACTGGACCGAATGTGTGCCAATATCTCGATTTCTGTATTCAGATCGCTGGGCTGGCCGGTCGGAGAAGCCTCTGTTTCATTTACCCCCCTTTCATCAAAAGTAGCTATAATACGGTCTAGCTCCGATTCGGTCCTGTAACGAAAAATAATGAATAATGTCACGAATTTTAATGCAGATAATTCATAAAAGTTTTGGCTGGGTGTGTTACGCACCATCTGCATGCAATGGGCTCGAGCCCGGTGCCAAATCTTGATATTTTCAATATTTCTACTTAAGTTTTATAAAAATTCAACAAGAAACGTACAAAGAAAAACACACCATATATATATACAGGGCGTCCCAAAAAAATGTATACACACTTTAAATAATTATAAAGGCAGTGTTTATTAAAATACATTTCATTTTCAAAATGTAATAGAATCTACAGACATTATTTAATTGTTTTGTCAACGCCTGTTTTCAAACTGACGTCCGTTCTGGTCCAGGCACTGCTGATAACGCGAAGCAATGGAATCGCAAACATCACGAAACATTTCGTTTGGTATTTGTGTGCATTCTCGTTCAATGGCTGCTCTCAATTCAGCGACTGTTGCAGGTTTTATAGCGTAGACTTTGTCTTTTAAGTATCCCCATAAAAAAGTCTAGTGGTGTGAGGTCTGGTGAACGCGGAGCGTATTCTACGAAACCCCTTCGCCCAATCCACATCCACATCGTGCCAAGTACCACTCGCAATACTCCACTCTTCGGTCCGGATCATCTTCATTAATAGCATGGACTAATCTTGGAATGTAACTTTTCCATTGACAGCGCTTCAAAATGCGTTGGACAGACGATTCTGAAATTCCTACCTCACGACTCGCTTGCCGCACAGATTTTCTTGGACTTTGGTGATACGTTTCCAGTATTCTTTCTTGCTTTGTGGGGCTTGTCGATGTCCGTGGTCTTCCGGAACGCTTCTTGTGGACATTCTGAACAGTTCCATCGGCTTCAAACTTATCTCTAATTCGAGTGATGGTAAGTCGCGTTGGTGGATCTGTTTGAAACTCCCTCCTAAACTGTCTTTGCACTTCAACTGCGTTTTCACACTTCCAGTAGCATTTTAGAATGAATTTCCTTTGTTCAAAGCTTAGTCTGACTGCCATTATTAATTCTAATGGGTTTAACTTGGAAAGAAAGAAACATCAATTGAGCTATCAGCTGTTAAAGTGTGTATACATTTTTTGGGACGCCCTGTATATATATATATATATATATATATATATATATATATATATTTATATGGTGTTACAGACAATAATTAAAAATATTTTTCAAAACGCGTTTATTGCAGTTTGGTAATTTAAAAATCCTACTGCTGTGCTGAATTATCGTGAAAAATATTCTTAAAGCTCCACCATATATATATATATATATATATAGAGTTGCAATGCAATGTTGGAAATGTTGCAAGGGAATGTTGCAAGATGTTGAAAATGTTGCGCGTTGTTATGCAACAATTTATATATACGTATACAAATGCTGATATAATCGCGATGGAAACAGAGAATATTTAAAAACAATGGGAATAATTTTTACGTTGTAGAAAAGTTCAGAACAAAAGGAAATTAGATCGCCAATTATAAACGAGAGAAATACATCTTTAATTATCGAGAAAAATATTATTAAACCTTCCCCGTCTATGGTAATTAAAATAAAGAATAATGCTACGAAATTGAATGCATATATATATATATATATATATATATATATATATGTATAGAAACGACGTAAGTATAGAGGAGCGTTCTGCACACGAGGAAGAGAAATAACGAACAAATGAAAAATGAGGTACCCGCCCGGGTTCGTTATTTCTCTTCCTCGTGTGCAGAACGCTCCTCTATACTTACGTCGTTTCTATACATTAATATACTGCGTGGTCATTGCAGTTAAATGTGTATATATATATATATATATATATATATATATATGAGGGAACAGACAATAATTAAAAACAATGGGGTTAAATTTTACGTTGTAGGAAAACAGTGAATAAAGTTAAGTTAGGTACTTAGGGTAAATTTTGGGATTAACATTTACGTTGTAGGAAAACACTGAATATGTTAGGTTACTCACATTTCAACAATGTCTTCATTGATTGGTTCTTGCATTTCACCACAATTTTCCGCAACACTCTGTGTTCATAAAAGTTCGCCCCGATCTGCACGCTGAAGAGGTGTAGCGTTGTTTGAGCGTAAACGTCTTCATCCCTTTCAGATCGGAGGAACTGTACAAAGATAATTGACTCATGGTGTAGAGGCACTAGCGGTAAATGTACGTACTGAGACTCTGAGTCGAGACTCTCCCTTTATAAGGGGGCCTGTGACCAACCCACAACACAAACGCTAGCTTCCTATTGGCTAGCGGAGCATTTTGGGCGGGCCTTGACGCACATGCATAGCGGCCAAACAGCGGTCCTGGGAGCCGCCCCACAGGGATGTGGTTGGTTGTCCCGTGAAATCTGGTGGTGTGTCAGCTGCTTCGATTCGTGGAGAGACGCGTTACGATTTGGTTCTCGATCTCGTATTCGAGAGAGAGGGAGGGAGGGGGAGAGTGAGAGATAATGGCCAAAGATATGTCATGAACTGTATCATTGAATACGATATCGCGCGAACTGAAATGACCCACAGCTGTGAGGTATAAAAGCAAACCTAATCTCGAATCTTGTGAGACTTGGTGATAAAGAAATAAACAGCATGTGTGTGTGTGTGTGTATATATGATGGTGCTTTGAGCATAATTTAAAATGCATATCTTGCCGATAATCTTGGAAAACTGAGAACATTCGATAAGACAACAGAAGTTTCAGATTTTTAAACGCTAACGAAAATGAATATATATATATATATATATATATATATATATATATATATATATATTATAGTTGACTAGAAGATCGTTTATGGCATGTACTCAAATTTTTGTTGTTGAAGAAAGAGATGTTCTCAAATTTTATCTTTAAATGCGAACGAAGGATGATATTTGAGCAGAAAGGAATAGATAATGGCAAATATGCGTGATTTACTGTATCACTGAATACGATATCGCTGCGCGAACTGAAATAGCTCACAGCTGTGGGATATAAACGCAAACCTAATCTCGAATCTTGTGAGATTTGCTGGTAAATAAACAATATGTATATATATATATATATATATATATATACAATGTATATATATATATGAGATACGTTCAGAATGGAAGACCAATTATGACGGTGTCCAGCGAATTTGTTTAAAACAATTTGTCTAAAGATACAATTCATCTACAACAATTTGTCTACAACAATTTATCTACAGCAATTAGTCTACAGATACAATTTATCTACAATAATTTGTCTACAGATACAATTTGTCTAGAGAGGAAACATGAAAGCTATTTGCTGTTAATTATTATTCATTTTTTCAAAAAAATGAAAAATTTGTTTCTGCAATCGGTTTTCTTGAGAAATGATAAAGAAAAATGTTATTGAATATTGAATAAATTTATTTACTGAAACGACGCAATACACTCCATCTTTTTTAATAAGTCCGAGCTGGTGTGGCGCTTACGCCATACAAATTCACAAAAAATGACAAGAATTAGTGCGATATCTTGCAAAAACAATAGTATAAGAAACTCGATTAGGTCAGGTCATGTCAGGTTAGGTCAGGTTAGGTCATGTCAGGTTAGGTTAGGTTAGGTTAGGTCAGGTTAGGTCAGGTCAGGTCAGGTTAGGTCAGGTTAGGTTAGGTTAGGTTAGATCAGGTTAGGTTAGGTCAGGTTAGGTTAGGTTAGGTCAGTTTAGGTTAGGTTAGGTTAGGTTTCTCAAGAAAACCGATTGCAGAAACAAAATCAGGGTCATCGACTGCCCTTGTTTTCAATTTCGTAGAAAAATCGAGAGCAGTCCATGAAACATACTAGGTCCAATATTAGTAATAGTTTCTCCAGACAAATTGTATCTGTAGACAAATTATTGTAGATAAATTGTATCTGTGGACTAATTGTTGTAGATAAATTGTTGTAGACAAATTGTTGTAGATGAATTGTATCTTTAGACAAATTGTTGTAGACAAATTCGCCTAAAACCCTTTTATGACATGTTTTCAAATTTTTATTGTTGAAGAAACAGATGTTCTCAAATTTTATCTTTAAATGCGAACGAAGGATGATATTTGAGCAGAGAGGAATATATAATGGCGCGAACTGAAATGACCCATCCGGCGATTAAAGAAACAGAAACAGCTGTTTCAAACTTTATCTTTAAATGGTAGAGATAATAAATATATATATAATTTCAGATTAGGTCTTTTATCACCTGTATTCAAATTGTGGGAAGATGATATTAGCTTTGTCCATCAGCGGGTTTGAGAGGATTGGAGAGAGAGAGAGAGAGAGAGAGAGAGAGAGAGAGAGAGAGAGAGAGAGAGAGAGAGACAAACGAAATGATCGAGTGTTGCTATAACGGGGTCTGGTTTTAACACCCCGTACGAATTGGTCTCTGGCTGGCAACCGTGCCGGTCTCGAACCCGATTTTTTCTTTTTTCCGTACGAATTGTTCGGCGTTTTACGCACCACCTTAGATCTACTTTTAAACGGGGAAGTGCTTACACGATTTTTAGATTAATTTTTTTCCGGAAATTTGCATATATAGGCACGCCTCTGCTTTCCGTCCGAATTGGTTGGCGTTTTACGCCCAACCTTAGACCTACGGGGTTCATCAGGGCATTGCAACATCTTGCAACATTACATTACAAAATTTGCAACATTGAACAATATTGCAATGCACCATCTTGCAACATTTGCGATTACATTGCACTCATACATTTTGCAACATTTACAATTGCGTTGCAGATGGTGCATAGCACACCCAGCCAAAACTTTTAGGAATAAGTCAGAATATATGCTTTAATTAAACAAACAAACGCAAACTGGCAACTCAGGCTTCTAAGCCAACTGTCTGATTAATACAGAATATATACTTAATTAAATAAATAAACGCAAACTGGAAACTCAGCCTTCTAAGCCAACTGGTTAATTAAGCCAGACTATGTACTTTAATTAAATAAACAAACGCAAACTGGCAACTCAGTCTTCTAAGCCAACTGGCTGATTAAGCCTTAATATATGCTGCAATTAAATAAACAAAAGCAAACTGGCAACTCAGCCTTCTAAGCCAACTGGCTGATTAGGGGTCCTATAAGACAGCGGCCGCTCGGCTGAAGTCCTCATATGCACCTGGCAGGAGCCGGGTGAACATCTCTCCTCTTCCTTTCTCTCCTTCTCCTCTCTCTTTCTCTTGGGGGATAACTCCACCTCCAAGTTACAACATTCCCCCCTCCCCCATTTTTGGGGTGCCTTGCAACAAAGGGGGTTGGCACTATGGGGTGCCTTGCAACACGGGGTGGGTGTGGCACGCTTGCAACATTGTGCAACATTTGCAATTGCATTGCACTCATACATTTTGCGGTCATACTACTAACAATGATTAACGAATTCACCTGATTCAAACATAATCAATGTAGGTCCTTTAATTACGAAATTATACGCCGTGTAAACTTGTTTTTTGACCGCCCCTCGTACTTGACCGGGTGGAATCAAAGTCTTTTTGTCTCATCACTTTTTCCCCTCTTACTGACTGTCTTCAATCCCTCACTGTCTTCGCGGCAATATTGCCTCACTCTCTCTTTACTATCGCTATTGTAACGACATTGCTCTTCTGAACTCTCTCTACCCGCATGCCTCCTCTTTTAAGAAGATCACGCAGTACCAGAATTTCGAAACATTCTCCTCCCTTTTCTATTCAACTCTCTAACGCAAGGGTTGATCAGTATTTTCAATCTTTCATCTACTAAACTGGTCAACTCTAGAACAACGTTTCTCATTCCATTTTCCCTCTGTCCATGACGTCCAATCTTTCAAACGCAGTGTCCAAGCATCTCGAAAACTCTGGACTTTGATTCCGGCTCTCTTCTCCTTCTACCGGGGAGGGGCATTTTTGCGGGCGTTCGCCATTGGCCCAGCCTTCCTGCATAAAATAAAAGTTTAAGTTGATATGGATCGGAATCCGCTTCACCTGTGCTAAGATGTTCGTTTTGTGACAAAACCGAAAGTAAAGAAATCCTCGTCATCACAAAATTTCAAGTATATAAATAATTTCTTTAGTTCGAAATTTCTATAGTTTCGATTTGTACATTCAGTCTTTTCTTTAATAATAATGTTATTGCCTAATTTTACTGTGATTTTTTTTTAGTGTTTTCAGCTTTCGATTAATTTAATTGAGTGAAGTGAAAAATCCTAGTTTTACTGTTTTTTAGCGTTTTCATCTTTCAATTAATTTAAATGAGCAAAGTGGTAACTCATACTTAATCCTAATTTAACACTTTATTCAAGGTGTTAACGTAAAATCTCAAGATAAATTGCAATAAGCAAGAAATCAATCTTCTATTTAATAATTCACTACCCAACAAAAAAAATTGTTTTTGCTGCTGATTTAATTCTAAGACCTGTTTCTGGATAATATTGATGTGCTGATTTCAAAAATCACCTTAGATTTTGTCCATCACATCAGGTTTTCGTGCAATGCAATATGCCTATTTTGGGTGATCCATGAAGGGCGCTTATCAAAATTTATGATTTTTGAGACCTGTTAACAGCTGTTTTGCTGTTAAAATTTTATCTGTGGATAAGAAACTGATGAAAGATCCGCAGTCCAGTAACTCAATGACCGAAACGGAGGCAAGAGCTTGGAATGCTTTTGTGGCAGTAGTTAAGAACTTCATAGGAAACAAAAAGTCTGAAAATTATAAAGATCTTGTAAAGGATTTACTCGTAAACTTTCACCAGTTGGGTTGCAACATGAGCATTAAAGTTCACTATCTCAACAGTTATCTGGATAAATTTCCAGAAAATCTTGGTGATGTTAGTGAAGAGCAAGGTGAAAGGTTCCACCAAGATATCAAAGTGATGGAAGAACGATACCAAGGAAGATGGGATACCCATATGATGGCTGACTACTGCTGGAGCCTGCAAAGAGATTGTCTTGACATCTCTCATTCTAGGAAGTCCTATAAGAGAAAATTTATCAGCACTGAAAAGTAAGAAAACAAGAAAAAGACAATGTTAAGAAAACTGGTCCCGTGCTTGCTTTAATATGGATCCCATTAAAGTTCACTATCTCAACAGTCATCTGGATAAATTTCCAGAAAATCTTGGTGATGTTAGTGAAGAGCAAGGTGAAAGGTTCCACCAAGATATCAAAGTGATGGAAGAACGATACCAAGGAAGATGGGATACCCATATGATGGCTGACTACTGCTGGAGCCTGCAAAGAGATTGTCTTGACATCTCTCATTCTAGGAAGTCCTATAAGAGAAAATTTATCACCACTGAAAAGTAAGAAAACAAGAAAAAGACAATGTTAAGAAAACTGGTCATGTGCTTGCTTTAATATGGATTCATTTTTTGCTTATTTAAACACTTTTAATCACTTTATGTGTCAATATTACCATTGTATATTAAAGTTCACTCCCTGCACAATTGTTTACTTTTCCATGCTGATTCTGCGTATGTAAAAACTTATTTTTTGAAAAGAAAAAAAATTGGGCATAACCCTGCCAAAATGCGATATCTCCAAAATATCTGTATTTGATTGCTCGAAAACCTGACGTGATAGGCAAAAACTAAGGTGATTTTTTAAATCAGCACACCAAAGTTACCTAAAAACAGGTGTTAGAATTAAATCAGCAAAATTGGTGTTGAGCAGTGTAATTCTTTATGTTTATTAATTTTTAATTTTGAAATTATTTTCAGCTATTTTGAAATCACATTTTTCCCCTTTTCTCTGAATTGTTTTTCCAACTTTTAAAGAGAAACACCGATCCAATAAATTGGAAAGTTTTACGTTAAATATAAGTTGACAATTTATGAAATGATAAAATGTTAACTTTTGACAACAAAGATGCGTTCGAGGAAAAATCTTCGGCAAGAGAGACCGATTAAAGTGCCCATTAATTTCCGCCATGTGTCCACATCTGCAAGATAAAATGGGTACGAAACGAAGCGATCGTCAGTTTTATTGGGTGGAAAGGCTGCTGCAGTTGCTAGACGATCTCGTGGAAATGTCCAATCAATGTCATTGTAATGATGTTTCTTGCTGGCTAACGACATTTCATCGACGTGACATAAAACAGACGAGTTATTGTGGGTTAAATTAAGTTACGTTAAGCTAGGTTTCGTTAGGCTTAGTTAGATTACGCTACGTTAGGTTAAGTTAGTTTTTTAGAATGCCAATGTTATGTCACGTCAACCAAATAGATATACTGTAGGTCCTTTGTTCGGTCGTTTATGTAAAGATGGTCGACCATTCAGTTTCGGGCAGACAGCATTGTTTGGGCTTTAATAAAAATTAATATCATACATCCCTAATTACATTAGGATTAGATTCTTCGACATTCGTGAATTTGGGGCAATAATATTTTTTGGTATTTAAATTACAAATTTTTTCATATTTACGTTTTATTAAACTTCAAATTTACAATGACAGAAAATTACGACAGTCCATTATTTATCGATTATGGTCATTTTGGTTTCACAAGAAATAAATTGTGGAGTACTTTTTCTACAATTATTATTATATATATGCGTTAGATTCTTATTTATTTAAATATATATATATATATGAACAAAATATATATATATATATATATATATATATATATATATATATATATATATATATTATTTATTATTATATATATATATTATATATAACTTCTTTATATTTGAACACTGAAGTGAAGCAGTCAGGACTAACCAACCACTCATCACACCACTCATTTTCTCATACGTAACAACTCCCTGAACGCTAATCATCTTATTTTGCAATGAAGCTTCATAGTGCTCGCTAATAATCGTAAGTAGTGTGACATGAAACAAAGGATAATGAAGTCATTATTTTGTTTTGTAAACTTAAACATGAAATAAACTCGGGGTGGATTCTCAATAGAAATGTTTTTATAAATTTATGCTTTCATGCAATAAGATAATATAATCATTCATTTTCTTATTTAGTTTAATATCTTGTAACCAATTTTCAGTTTTAAGTTTTGTAATCCCTTTTTTTTTAATATTGGTACCGTGTAATTTAAATTTTTTATCATTACTTTTCAGCTTTCAGTTTTCCTGTTCTGTTATAATGTCTTTTGTTAATTAAAACTTAATTTTAAGTATATACGCATATAATTTTAATAATAATTACTTTAGCCATGAAGAGGGAATCCACTAAGTCCGGAACGCTAGGCACTACATATATATATATATATATAATATAATTAGTGGTGAACCGGATGTCAGTTTTTCAACATCTGCGGATGCAGATGCGGATCTTTAATTTCAATATCCGCTGATGCGGATGCAGATATTTAGTTAATCTATCAATATAATATAGAATTATGAATATATGACATAATTTTTCAAATTTCGTGATATTACTATTATGGCAGGCAATGCATAAGAATTAAAATTAATATTAATGTTTTCATTATGATAAAAATAATAACTTTCTCAAGAGTTTCAGCCACAGAAAATTCAATGAAACAAATTTCATTCAATTTTCTGTGTTACCAAGTATTTATATTTTGAGGTTTATATATTTGTTTGTTCATTAGTAATTAATACTTTACATGAAATGTGCATGACTGGGCCTTATAAGCTACTTTATAAGCTAATTTAATTGTAAATTGCATAATTTATTAGAGGTAATATCCGCATAACATCCGCAGTCAGAAGTGCGGATGCAGATGTTAAAAATGATGCGGATATCCGGTCCACCACTAAATTATATATACAGGGCGTCCCAAAAAAATGTATACACACTTTAACAGCTGATAGCTCAATTGATGTTTCTTTCTTTCCAAGTTAAACCCATTAGAATTAATAATGGCAGTCAGACTAAGCTTTGAACAAAGGAAATTCATTCTAAAATGCTACTGGAAGTGTGAAAACGCAGTTGAAGTGCAAAGACAGTTTAGGAGGGAGTTTCAAACAGATCCACCAACGCGACTTACCATCACTCGAATTAGAGATAAGTTTGAAGCCGATGGAACTGTTCAGAATGTCCACAAGAAGCGTTCCGGAAGACCACGGACATCGACAAGCCCCACAAAGCAAGAAAGAGTACTGGAAACGTATCACCAAAGTCCAAGAAAATCTGTGCGGCAAGCGAGTCGTGAGGTAGGAATTTCAGAATCGTCTGTCCAACGCATTTTGAAGCGCTGTCAATGGAAAAGTTACATTCCAAGATTAGTCCATGCTATTAATGAAGATGATCCGGACCGAAGAGTGGAGTATTGCGAGTGGTACTTGGCACGATGTGGATGTGGATTGGACGAAGGGGTTTCGTAGAATACCCTCCGCGTTCACCAGACCTCACACCACTAGACTTTTTTTTATGGGGATACTTAAAAGACAAAGTCTACGCTATAAAACCTGCAACAGTCGCTGAATTGAGAGCAGCCATTGAACGAGAATGCACACAAATACCAAACGAAATGTTTCGTGATGTTTGCGATTCCATTGCTTCGCGTTATCAGCAGTGCCTGGACCAGAACGGACGTCAGTTTGAAAACAGGCGTTGACAAAACAATTAAATAATGTCTGTAGATTCTATTACATTTTGAAAATGAAATGTATTTTAATAAACACTGCCTTTATAATTATTTAAAGTGTGTATACATTTTTTTGGGACGCCCTGTATATATATATATATATATATATATATATATATATGCAAATAAAATAAAAGAAAAGGCATTAGAGTGAGAAAAAGGGAGCCAGTGGGATTCGAACCCCCTTCGTGTGGTTTGAGTCAGCTATTCTGCACCCACATGCTTCTTTCTAGCCCCTCACCTAATAATAATACTGATTAACAAAACTGAACTTTTTTCTGGTTCCTGCAAAAACATAGCTGATCCTAAATGAATTTTTCACCCTAACTTTGAATCTATTTTCAGAAATTTTCTATCCCATAGAGGTTTTGAGAAGAATGCAGTTTTATACAAGTATAAACAATTTATTTTATTATACAAATACAGCTAAATAAACATAAATAGAAAGCTACTGAATTGATTTAGTGAAATATTTTCGCTTGTATGATGTACGAGAAGCTTCTCTTAACAATGACCGACAGTAATCAGCTAACATATTAGGGTTCCATCTACCCTGGTACCGTTTTTCGAACTTTAAAATATCTTGATGGAAGCGCTCGCCATGCTCATCACTCACAGCTTCCAAATTCTCAGGAAAGAAGTCTAAATGGGAGTGGAGGAAGTGAATCTTTAAAGACATGCTAAGCTCCATTTCATGGTATGCTACCAGCATTCTTTTAACTAAATCTTTGTAGTTTAGCGCTTTGTTGTTACCTAAAATTTAGTCGCGATGGATTTAAAACACCTCCAAGCATTTTTTTTCTTTCCCCTCTAAAACTGCATCGAATTCATCATCATTCATCAATTCTCGTATATGGGGTCCCACAAATATTCGTTTTTTTTTTTCACTTCGCTGATTTTGGGAAATTTTTCTTTAATGTATTGAAATCCTCTGCTGTTTCGACCTACACCTTTCACAAAATTTTTCATCAGTCCTAACTTTATATGCAAAGGTGGTAGATAAAATTTTTTTGGTTCAACAAGGCTTTTATGCAAAACGTTTTTTGACCTTCTACTAGTTGTCTAGTTGGCCAATCGCTAACAATGTCCCATTCACATAAGAAACAGCAATATTTCGTATACCCAGCTGAATTCCCAAAAGCAGAACTATAACTTTTAGGTCACCACAGATGTTCCAGTTATACTTATTGTATTCTATGTTGTTTAAAAGATATTCCATATTTTCATATGATTCTTTTAGGCGAAATGAATGAGCAACGGGAACTAATGGAAAATATTCCCATTATGTAGCAGAATAACTTTCAAACTCAATTTTGATGAATCAATGAACAACCGCCATTCTTCAATTTTGTTTTCGCATGCAAGTGCTTCCATCAGGGCATTAACATCATTGCAAGAGCAAAAAAAAATTTTCAGTGGAAAAAATTGGCCAAATTCTTTTTCCCGGTTACGAAACAGACTTATGTTTGTTTTTCTCCAAAAGATTACACCCTCAGCTTGATTTTTAGACAGGTTTAAATCTCGAACTAGATCACTGAGCTCCGCTTGAGAGATCATGTATGGCTCAGTTAGGGTGGAAGGATTAAAATCTGGATCATCAGTTGGACCTGCTTCAGCACTTACCTCTTCATCATCATCTTCATCCTCTACACGCATACAGTATATGTTTCGGGTGGTACTAGAACAGGAAGATCTGGACCATGAGCGATAGGTCTTATTGCCAATGACAAATTAGGGTATAGAATGGATTTCTTGTTTTTTGAAGAGAATCCTGATGTTTTAGTCATACAGAAATAGCAGTCATTTAAGTGATCCTGTTGTTCTCTCCAAATCGTTGGTATTGCGAAAGACAGATGAACGAGCACCTTTAATCCACTGTCGGAGACGATTTGCACATGAAATGCAACAAATATGGGGTGCCCATTGTTTATGTTGATCTCCTACCTTGCATCCGAAATACAAATGATAAGCTATTTTTATAAGAGGAGTAAAGCACCTTTTCTGATTTTTAACAGTAAATTCTCCACAAATGTAGCAAAAATTGTCGGCATCATTAATACATCTACGAGACATACTTAATATTTTTCAGTTTTATTTTTTATTTTTTTAGGTAATCCGTCAATATTCCAAGCACTTATTTCACAATGACCTGTAAAAAAAAGAAAGTAACATTAATTAAAGGTAACTATAAAAAATAGATGAAAAAAGGTAACTATATAAATATATATCTTACTAATATTGGAGCTATTGAAGAATAGGGACCCCCAGCCTTCTTTAGTTAGCTTTATAAGGCTAACTAACGAAAATATCATGACCTAACCTAACCAATCGTCAAGGGCGTACAGTTAACCTAACGATTGGTTAGGTTAGGTCGTGATATTTTCGTTAGTTAGCCTTATAAGCCTAACTAAAGAAGGCTGGGGTCCCTATTCTTCAATAGCTCCCTAATATTTGTGACGGTCGAAGAAATTTGTTACTTATCGTCGGCCAAACCACTGGCAAGATTTGGATGAGACTTAGGACATAGGGGTAACTGAGGCCGGGGAAGAACATAGGCTATGTGGCGTCGGCCTCCGAGGTCATCTGAGACCTCTGAAGGCCTCTGTATTCCGGATTAGTTGAAAGATAGTGACATCATAGACACGTCATAAAATGGGCGGAGCTCTAGCACGTGCTTTTCACACGATGCATTTACGATTCAGCAAACAAAATTTTAATTTCTTTTAATTGGACAAAAATTAAAATTTTTAAAAATCTCCATATAATATATATATATATATATATATATATATATATATATATATATATGCCGTCTGTCTGTCTGTGTCACCCTAAAACATGGAAACGGCTCTTCGAGAGAAAACATTATTAGGTAAAAGTTGCTTAAAATTAATCAGAACTTACGGGAATATTATTGAATGCCCGGTTAGGTCAACCGTACGCTCTTGACGATTGGTTAGGTTAAGTCGTAATATTTTCGTTAAAACTAACGAAAATATCACGACTTAACCTAACCAATCGTCAAAGGTGTAAATTAACCTAACCGGGCATTCAGTTAACCTAACTGGGCACTCAGTTGACCTAACCGGGCATTCAATTAACCTAACCAGTTGGTTATTTTTACATTCACGTCTCATTCTAAAGTTGCTGAAAGTTAATCGAACGCTACGGAAAATTATTGAATGGCCGGTTAATTGAATAGTACGTCGGGATATTTTTGCTACCCCACGAAGGCCGAGTTCTCTGCAAGCGTTCAACTTCCACCCGGGCAACGCCGAGTCGCTCCGCTAGTATGTACATAAAAAAAGTAACTATATAAATATATACATGTATATTTTGATGCATTAAACCATTTATACATCTGCTAACAAGTTTTTCGTTTTAATATTTGGAATATACATCCAAACAAGGTTTTTGGTTCCTGAACCAAAATAGATGGTCCCTTGTATTTTTTTTGCACTGAATCCAAATCTGTTTTTAGAATTCTTAAATATATTTAACCTTTTCTTCCACTCAAAAGCTCATTCAAAGCAACATTTTCAATTGAAAACTCTCTATCACTATCACTTTCACTATTTATCAATGCATTATCATTTTTACTACCACTACCATATTTCGCACTAAGGCAATCTGCCTTACCCTCTCATTGCGACATATTGATGGGCACTGATATAACTTACGGTTGTAGGTAGTGGTATTCATCACTTTATTGGTGAAAAGATACCATCAGTCGGAAGATAGAATCCATAGGTTTTCATAGGAATGCTAAACTAGTGTAATTCACGAACAGCAATTTGCTTATAGAAATTGCATTTAATCAGTATAGCTGAAACTGCCATATCTCAAAATCTATACATGATAGAAGAATTCTAAAAACAGATTCGGATTCAATGCAAAAACAAAATACATACGTATCATCTATTTTGGTTCAGGAACCAAAAACCTTGTTTTCCAGTGTAATCAGTGACGAAGACATGAAATTGGTACAGCGATCAAGCCAGACGAATCAGACCCATACTCTAGCCCTGTATTATTATTATTATTAACAGCACCAAGCACAAGATTATTTGCTTTGAACAAAACGTAATAATAATCACTCAAGATGACCAAAAAATGGCACAGGGCTCAGGCCAAACTAATGCAGCCCATTGCATCATCGGCAATCGTCCCCCAGAGCCTAGTGTCTTCACCCACTGAACTACGGGCGCTGGCAGCCCATCATCGATATAAAGCAAATAGATAATTCAGCGAAGTAAAGTCATTTTTAATTCCTGATATGAAAAAACTAACCTAGCCTAACCTAACCTAACTTAACTTTAGTGCCATCGAACTAAGAAGTGTGTGATATAAGTAGCTTGTAAGGAACTGAGGGCTCGAAAGAGGTTTCCTGTAAAGTCTCTAAACAACTAGAAGCTATAGCTAACCATATTAACCTTAACCTAACCGAATCTAAACTAACCTAACTTACTGTAGTGTAACTTAACCTAAGCAGGATTACCATATTTTGTTTTGACAGTAAAAAATTCTACAATTTTATTAATTTTTTTGTTTTGCGAGGTACCTAACGACCTAACGTGTTACCGCACAAAATGAAATCCCACTACTTTTGTTAATTAGCACACACTCGACCTCAACTCTATTTACCGTGCACCTCCATCGAACCAGGGTTACGTCGCAGCCAATATTGCAACACCGCTTCCCGTCGATCAGCGAAGTTAAATGACTTTAGGTCTGGGTAGTAGTTAGACGGGAGCCGTCCTCTGCGTCCTCATGCTGCATCGATTCGTGGTTCGGATCCCACGTAAAGTTGGAGGTCTCCTTCGTCATATGATCTTTGCTGTCACGAAGGAGGTTAAACAACCCCCAAAAACACACCCCATCGTGCGGGAGAGGCCTACTTGATAGCAGTTAGCCCAGAGAAATACTAAAGGTCTGTTACGTGTAACAAAGGAGTACAAAGTAATACAAAGGACACCAAGCAGCAACAGACTGGCTGGTCCCTACAAGGCTGTCTGTTTAAGTAGAGTTGAAAGAAGGAAGAAAATTAAAGACAAGTGAAAGTTTCAAAGCAAAGCAGAGATAAGAGGTTGAGAGGTAGGAAAGAATTTAAAGATGAAGTGAAAATTTTAAAGTAGCCTACAGAGGAGGGAATCCAAGTGAAAATTCTACAACATTTCTATGCGCTAAAATATGCTTCCAACTGGGGGTTTAAGGCAAGATAAGCATCTGGTTTCTCTTTAAAGGATTCGACCGAATTACTGTACGGTACTTTGAACTACGCTGGCTAGCAATCCATTCCACAAATCAGCTATAAGATTGAAGAAAAAATGTTTAGTTTCATTAGAATTAAAATGTTTACTCACCAATTTCACACCATTGCCGCGAGTTCTATCTGCATTCCTGAAGGTGAAATATTTTTTCGCATCGACATTATCAAAAGCTTTAATCATTTTAAAAACTTGGATTAAATCGCTTCGAATTCGCCTTTACACAAGTGAGAATAAATTTAACGTTTCTAAACGGCTAGTGTATGATTTGTTTCTAAGTCTAAGAATCATCTTAGTAGACCATCGCTGCACTCTCTCGGAATTTTTTGTTGGGTTTAGTTATAAATGCGTGTATTTGAAACGTTGCCAATTCGTTCCTTTTGGCGATAATATACAGTAAAAATAAATTTTCATACGTAGGTAAAAAGTAAAGGTTAACGGGTACCGCTACATCTATTATAAGTACGGACTTCTACTCATTTGGTCGACAAGACATAACATTAACACTCTAAAAAATTAACTTAATCGAACCTCATCGAACCTAACCTAGCGTAACATAACCTATGCTAATCTAACCTAACTTAATCTAACCCACATTGACGTGTCGATTTTATGTTACGTCAATCAGATGTCGTTAGCCTAATAAGTACCACTGCCGAACGTCACGAATTGGCTCACTGGGACCTATACCCATCGAATCGACAAGACCATAACATCGAAATTTAAAAACTAATTTAACCTAACTTAACCTAACCTAGCGTAATTTAACGTAACATATACTAACCTGACTTGTCGACAGAATGTCAAGTCGGTCAAATGTCATAATCCGGGCCACTGTAGGCGGGATCCATCGCCTGTAGGAAGATACAAGATACAACCACAGATTACAGAACAATAACACTGCCCAACAAAAAAACAATTTTTGCTGGTGATTTAATTCTAAGACCTGTTTCCGGATAATATTGATGTGCTGATTTCAAAAATCACCTTAGATTTTGTCCATCACATCAGGTTTTCGTGCAATGTGCAATGCAATATGCCTATTTTGGGTGATCCATGAAGGGCACTTATCAAAATTGATGATTTTTGAGACCTGTTAACAGCTGTTTTGCTGTTAAAATTTTATCTGTGGAATACGCAAATCTGTGCATTAAATCTAAAGGTCATGTACAACATATTAAAATCTTGGGTATCTGTGATTTCCCCAGGTGTGAGCGTGGCGTCATGATTCATTTTTTGCTTATTTAAACACTTTTAATCACTTTATGTGTCAATATTACCATTGTATATTAAAGTTCACTCCCTGCACAATTGTTTACTTTTCCATGCTGATTCTGAGTATGTAAAAACTTATTTTTTGAAAAGAAAAAAATTGGGCATAACCCTGCCAAAATGCGATATCTCCGTATTTGATTGCTCGAAAACCTGACGTGATAGGCAAAAACTAAGGTGATTTTTGAAATCAGCACACCAAAGTTACCTAAAAACAGTGTTAGAATTAAATCAGCAAAATTGGTGTTGGGCAGTGTAATCAGATAGAACACCTCGGTGGTGTAGTGGTTAGCATCGCTGACTACGAATCCATCGGCCCCGGGTTCGATTCCCGGGGACTGCAGGCGGCGCGCAGCAAACTCAACTGTTCATCCTTCCATACAATAAAAGTTGGTTGGTAGATAAATGAATACCCTGAATAGACTAGTGGTTAAGACGCTGGGCTGTTGATGGGAGGTCGTGAGATCGAGTCCGGAGGCGGACTTTGTAATTGCTGCCACCTATGTTGGATCGTGATTCGGATTCCACGTTAAGCTGTAGGTCTTAGGTGGAGCAATAAGCTTGACCTTCGTCAGAATGAATAATTCGGGCGGAAGCAAAACCAAGGTCAGCCAAGGTTAAATAGAATTAGGCTTTACTGAGCAACCAGAAGTTGGTAGAGACATTTCTAAGACTTGATTACTCTTTAATTGATGCAGAAATTAAATTTCTGGTTTTCATACAATGTAATAATAACACAGGCCTACAATGGTTTTGGTGTCTAGCTAATTATATGTGTCCTGTAGTAAATAATGTATGCTGAGTTCAAAAATGATATCTATTTTTCTCCACCACCCACAGATTTTTTGCCAAACGTCATCCTGTCTTTTCCCGTTTCGGAATGAAATACACAATAATGATATCGCATTGTTCATCATGACAAAGTTGGAAGCCAGTGGTTACCGATATTTCTAGTATAATCGGTCACATTTATAATGTATTGTATTAATAGTCCTCTATTTTCTTCACTTTAATCGAGTTTTGTCCATTTTTTGATCAAAATGTACACAAGTTGTTATTTGGATATATGAAATACATCGTACAAAGTAAGGAAAACGTGTTTTCCTTTTGCTTTTTTCCCTTACGTGATACAACAAAATGGATGTCACTTTTGAAATCAGTGTAGCAGACTTAGGGAAGATCACATATTAGAACATAAACCCCATTCTACAAGTTTCAATTTGCAGGCCTGTGTAATTAATAATAATAATAATTGCAAATAACGTGACCATTCTTTATTAAATTTCCTAGCAACGGGTGGTTGTTAAGTAGATTCGTTTTAATGGAAGCGACTTTTCTGCTTACTGGTTAATCTGAGTAGAATTTAGTAACTGAGTAGCTCCCAGATTTCACTAGACAAAGAACCCTACTGAAATGTATTCATCCTAAAATTTTTGGAATTATATACGAATGATAAACAAAATGTGCAAAGTTAATTGTTGTTTAATGAAGTTGTTTAACCCCCTTTGTAATTTAAGGACATATGATAATGACGAAGGGACCTACAACTTTACGTGGGATCCGAACCACAGGTCGCTACATAATCTGGATGCAAAGGAGAGTCCCCATCCAACTACTATCCACATCAAATGTCGAATAACTTTACTGATCGACGGGTAGCTGTTATAACATTGGCTACGACCGTAGCCCTACAAAGCTAAATGAATAATGTATACATAAGTACTAATAATGCATTGTATTTGTTGAATTTGTTGAAACCAGATCCAGATATTGCTTTTACGTTGCTTCACTACAATTAATTAATACTTCACCAGTTTAATTAAGTAAAATATTGAATTATACATAAATAAAATCTTGCAGCGACCATTTCTTTACGGATGGTAGGTTTTCTGTCTCTGCCATGCTTGTTTTTTTTATAAATAAATTTTTAAAAATTCAAAATTATTTGTAATGTAAGTCTATAGATTGTTGGTTGCTTCGTGAAAGTGCAGCGATACATCTTTGCAGACTTATAATACGTGAATAATTAGCAAAATAATAATGAGGAGAGCTAGAAGTTGGCACAGCGCTCAGACCAGACTAATGCGGCCCATTGCGTTATTTCGGATTATTATTATTATCAGCATCATCATGAGTCGAACCCCCGACCTCAGTGTCTTCACTTCGCTTACAGGGAAATTGTGTTAAGAATAATCACTCAGGAGGGCCAGAAACTGGCATAACACTCAGGCCAAACTAATGCAGTCCATTGCACTAACTCCTGTTAATTATTATTACCAGCATCATAGGTAAACGGTGTAACCCACTGAGCTACGGACGTTGGCGTTTGAGTAATATACGGAGACTGCAGTAAATAGGTGCCTTATAGAGGGACGTTATGTTTATCAGCATGCTACACGCATTCGTTCGCTCTCCTCTTCACAGGAATTCCTTTTTTTACTTCGTTTGCTCCTCTGCCTCAGATAAGGCCTTCCTTGTTTTCGATCAGAAACAGCGCATTGGAGCCACACATGGCACCTCGAATCCCAACCCTCTTCACTGCTTCAGTCATACGCTGACCTTCGGCCATGTAACAGACCCTTCGCCTGGGAATATTTTGTTATTCTTATTTTCAACTGAAAACACTCAAATTCATTTCGCGCGCATTATTGCAATTCATTTACTAAGCTAGTGTGTATTGTCTTTCGATGTAATAACATTTAATATCAACACTCCACTCATATTAATTGTTCATTCAACTCATGCACTTGCCCTACTATAAAATTACTCAAACACTGTACGTTATTTCATTCTGTGACATTTATCAGTTTTTGTTTTTAATTAATTAAACTAAAAACGACGAAGTTTATTAGTCTCTTTTATTACTGAATTTTATTTGTTTTGATCTAAAGATCAAATGGTGACCTCTCAAGCACAGCAAATAATCTTTAATTACCTACAGGGTGGCCCAAAACGTACCTACCAACATTAACTTACATTTTCTCCAAATGAATAGAAGTCGATGAAAATTTGCTGACACAGTGACAGACACACTATACTACTCACACCATTTGTTTAACATCAGTTTGGAGAGAATGTCATTGGTCTGGACTATCGGAAGCACTATGGAAGTGGCATTGATTGGCCTGCCTATTCGCCTGATCTCAACCCGTGTGACTTCTTTTTGTGGGGATACCTCAAAGATAAAGTTTATCAGAGCAACCCAAAGACTTTGGAGGAGCTGAAATCATCGACTGAACGTCAAATCGTCGACATTCCGACAGAGGTTCTCCACAGCGTGGTATCGAATTTTGGGATGAGGTTGCGAAAAATCGTCAAAGTGGAGGGACAGCGCATCGAACACATTGTCCTATAAATGGCTTGAGATGCTGATTTGAATGGCGTTTGAACTATCTTTGTACTCTCAATAGTTTTGGTGAAATAAAGGCTTAAACTTGGTAGGTACCTTTTGGGCCACCCTGTAATTACATTAATTATAGGGCCTACAGTCAAAGGCCACAACATAGATATACAGTGTGTCCGTAAAGTCATGGTGGGATTTTAAATAGCTATATTATTGCAACGAAACATGATAATGAGATGAAAAAAAGGCAAATTGAAGAACAACTCTAAAAGCATAACTTTATTTAACGTAGTTCGATATGGGCTCCTCTGGTAGCCCTGCAGACATCTAGGCGGTGATGTGTGTCCGTAAAGTCATGATGGGATTTCAAATAGCTATATTATTGCAACGAAACATGATAATGAGATGAAACAATGCCAAATTTAAGAACAACTCTCAAAGTTGTATCTTGTAGTTAGTCTAGGCTAAGCTTAACCTTTATCTCGTAGTTAGTCTAGGCTGTCCACATGCCTATGTTGAACATGAGCGTAATAGCCCGAAAGTTAATGTGTGGTGTGCTCTAGCACGAGATCGAGTGATTGGCCCATTTTTCTTCGCGGAACCCACTGTGACGTCACACAACTACCTCGCTATGTTGGAACATTTTGCAGTACCCCAATTTATTGACAATAATGTCATCTTTCAGCAAGATGGTGCTCCTCCGCACTATGCCAACGTTGTTCGAGAATTCCTTAATGAGAAATTTCCACAGAGATGGATAGGAAGAGGAGGATGGAAGCCATGGCCTCCACGCTCTCCGGACCTGACACCTTTAGACTTTTATTTGTGGGGTTACGTCAAGCAAAGCGTGTACAGTGTACCCATTAGGGATATTCATCACTTGCACGAGCGAATCACGGAAGCTATCGCATCCGTCACTCCTGATGTTCTTGGGCGTGTGTGGCTGGAATTGAATCACCGCCTAGATGTCTGCAGGGCTACCAGAGGAGCCCATATCGAACTACGTTAAATAAAGTTATTCTTTTAGAGTTGTTCTTCAATTTGCCTTTTTTTCATCTCATTATCATGTTTCGTTGCAATAATATAGCTATTTAAAGTCCCACCATGATTTTACGGACACACTGTATATTACAACCAGTACGGAAAATAAAAAATTATTTCGAACACCTTTGTCTCTTACAAGATCTCAAGAAATGATTAAAAAATTCAACTAGGTTTCGCCCACAAAATGGATTAATCTGTGGGAAGGTATTTTTGTGTACTTCATGCTACATTATTTCTTCGTAGACTTCTAAAATATTACTCAGATTTTTAATCTCTTCCGAGATAATGCTATCTAGTTGGTACAGGTCAGGACTTAGGTTAATATTTGGAATGGATTTTATACATACAGTTTTTAATATATTTCTCTCTATTAAATTGAAAGTGTTGATTACAGACGTTGCAATAATCCACTTGATTCTGTCGTCATTACTAATTGCATGGAGAAATACTGCGTTATTATTTCTACAGTATCTGACATTTTCTTTGTGCTGCTTTGTATGCAAGCCTTTAGAAAGAAGAGGAACTCTTGTTTCTAAGGGCTTGCTTCTTTGCTGATATACTTCAAATTGCAATCTTTACAACTAATACTATAAGCATAAATTATTTTTGGTGGACTCTTTCTTAGCAGTATGTTTTTATTTTTAGAATTAAAAACTACAGGGTGGCCCATAAGTCCCAGTGGCTTATAATTAAAGCGAAAATCGATTACTGACGTAATCGATTACTAAATAAAGAATATTTGTCGAGATGGGTGATCCAGATAAATGGGACCCAAAAAAAAAGCCAAATATTCTTAATATTTAATTCCTTTCATAAAAACTATATATCATTCGAAAGAGTAGAGTTACAAGTTTATTATGAAATATTTTTTTTAAAATGACTCCTTTCAAATGTGCTCCATTAGTTGCCAAGCATTCCAGTGTTCTCGCTTGTAAGTTCTGCATCACTTTTGCAAGAGTGTGCGGTGGTATGGCCTGTATCTCATTTGTGATGGCGGCCTTCAATTCTTGCAAGGTTGTTGGGTTATTTCTGTAGACCCTACTCTTTAAATATCCCCAGAGATAATAATCTAAGGGAGAAAAATCCGGAGACCTTGCGGGCCATTCAACGTCTCCAAATCTTGAGATTAACTCGCCTGGAAACGTTTGACGCAAAACTGCCATGCAGTTCCTCGTGGTATGGCAGGTAGCTCCGTCTTGTTGGAACCAGTGGTTTTCTAGACAAAGATCTCTTAATTTAGGAATAAGGAAATCGGTCAACATTTTTTCGTAGCGATCACCATTTACAGTGACCGTGTTTCCGGTGGAATCCTCGAAAAAGTACGGCCCTATGATCTGAGATGCAGTAAGACCACACCAAACAGTTACACGCTGACTATGCAACGGGACTTCGGTAATATTCAATGGATTTTCTGTTGCCCAGAAACGACAATTTTGTTTGTTTACAGTTCCATTCAAGTGAAAATGGGCTTCGTCTGACATAATCAAAGTTGCTAGAAAATTGGTGGTGTCATTTACCTTCTGTTGGATCCATTGACAGAATTGTCGTCTTCGTGCGAAATCTCCATCGTTTAGTTGTTGTTGTTGCACTGTTTGAATTTTATATGGAAAGAGCATTAAATTTTGCTTGAATATACGGTGTGTTGTTCCATATCCAACTCCTAACAGCTGAGAAGCACGTCTGATGCTTATGTTAGGATTATCCTGTACAATTTCATGAGTTCTGTTAATGATCTCGTCTATCCTTGCTGTGCGCACTCTTCCAGTTGGTTTTCTTTTTCCAATGCTGCCAGTTAGGGAAAAATTTCTGACACACCGACGGATTACTTTCTTAGAAGGTGATTTTGACATCTGAAAATTTGTCTTAAAAGATCTTTGAGCTGAAACTACACTTCTTCCATGCTCATAATATTGCTCAGTTATGAAACGCAGCTGTTCCACAGTCCATGCAGTCATCTTGAAGGGTTAGTTTTAACTAACACTTTTATTTTGTTTTGTATCTTATCTTGTCTTGTATTGTCAAAACCTATACAATCCTGTACAAACTTGTAACTATCCTCTTTCGAATGATGCGTATGATTTTATAAAAGGACTTATACTTTAAGAGTTACAGGGGTTTCTTTTGGGTCCCATTTCTCTGGATCACCCTTTATTTTGCACTTTGACTAATTAATAAATATTTCTAAATTTATTATAACTTTTTACTTTGTTTGATTTTTTGTTTTCGCTCTTTAATTATAGCCGACTTGGACTCATGGGCCACCCTGTACAATAATTTTTAAGTTTCTCAATAATTTTGTCACATGCTCAAATGATTTATAGTACGGTATAGTTAAAGTGTTGTTAATTTCAATTGGTTATTAATAAAGGTTGTTTTTGTTTCATAAAAGTCTTTGTAGTTTGTTTTAAACAGCTTCCGAGAAATAATGCGGATAACAAAGTTTATTTCCTCTGTTACAAATCAAGAATTCAGGGCTGACTATTTTAAAAGCTTTTAAATACACTGTTGAAAAGACTGCCATTTTGTTACTATTCTCATGATATAAAATGTACATATAAAATGTACATATAAAATGCACATGCTTCCTTAAAATTATTTCTAATGAAATGTAAAATAAATGCATTGGTTTTAGCCTACATTTTACATTACACCTCTGTTTCAAAAAGCATCAGGGAATGTAAGGAAAACATTAAAGGATTTTTTATTTTGTTTTACATTACGTGAGTTAAGTGAGTTTAAAGGACTATAAAATTGACCAGTGTTTATAGTAAAGGATAAAGTATTTTATAAGATACAAAAATTACTTATACAGGGTGTTTATAAAGTCCCTATCTATTTCAGTGAAAACGTAGCCAAAAAGGGTAAAATTCAATAACAATATAATAGAAGGCATACATTTAATGAATACTTAAGCACATGATTCTACATGAGCACCATCAGTATCTCTACAGAGTTCGAATCTGTCAGCAGCATTGCGGAACACATTTTGGAGCATGACAGGGGTTATTTTTGTAACTGCTGTTACGATACGAGCACGTAAATCTTGCAGATCTGCAACCCTCGTTTGATAGACGTTTGATTTGATAAAACCCCATGCAATGAAATCCAAGGGCATTAGGTCAGGAGATCGAGCCGCGCAGGGCCTGTTGCCTCCACGTCCGATCCACCGATTTGGAAATCGTTCATTTAGGTACTCCCGAATAATGTTTGCGTAATGACAAGGTGCCCCATCTTGTTGAAAGACGACGGTGTTTAAAATGCCATCTGAATGAAGCTGGGGTTCCAGGAATTGCTGAAGCATGTCCAGATAAATAAGCCCTGTAACTGTAGCTTCAGCAAAGAAAAAGGGCCTATAACTCTTAGATTTGGTCATACCCAACCAGACAGTAACTTTAGGAGAATCTCGTTCCCATTGATAGAAATCAACTGGCTTTTCATTAGCCTATATGCGGCAGTTATGGCAATTAACCTTTCCACACGTGTGGAAAGTTGCTTCATCACCAAAGAGAATGTGAGCCATTAAATTTTCATTCTGAATGTGTTCAACAAGATCGGCACACATTGCACTTCGCTTTGGATAATCCTCTTCATGTAAGTCATGAAGCAACTGAATGTGACAACTTCTCTTCTTCAACGTCGATTTCAAAATTTTGTGGACATGAGTGAGCATCAGAAGAACGTCGAGATTGAGTTTGTTCTTGTGTTTGACGCTCTCTCCATCGTTGTTTTCTTTCTGTTGCTAAACGTCGTTTTCTTTCAGCATGATCCTCGTTCATCGTGGGCTAAATGAATTTCTGATATAAAAGAAAATTGACAACTCGAAGACTTTTTGAAAGCCGTAAAAATATTTAGTCTGTAATGGTTGCCGCACCAGTATGAAAGTGCATAAAAAGAACTCATTTGGTAAATTTTTGAACTTAGCCGCAGATTAAATTTCGGCTCAAAGCTGAACGCAAAAGCAAATATTTTTTACACTTTTTAAAATTATAATTAAAAGTAGAATTCATTACGCCTTTTTCTTCTTCTTCCGCAGCCTTATTAGCCCACTTCTATGTGGGGTCGCTGTTGCAGATCCTTCTTCTTCATTCACTTCTGTCTTGAGCCACCTCTTCCTCCAGTCCCTTATCACTATCTTTCTTCAGTCTATCCCGCCACCTCATCTTAGGTCTACCTCTTCTTCTCGTGTCTGGAATTTCCATTCTCAGCATCCGTCGTCCCACATACTCCTCCTCCCTCCTCTGGACATGCACAATGCCCATACCATCTCAATCTCTTTTCCTGTGCCTTCTTGGAGATTTCCGTTACTTTTGTTGTTCCTCTTGTTATAATGGATCTGCATTCATAAGGTTTTGGCAAAAGTTTTACGGCCGGATGCCCTTCCTGCCGCCAACCCTCCTCCTTTCTCCGGGCTTGGGACCGGCTGAGACTTGGGCTGGCTTGCCCACTCCCAGGCCTTTTTCTAATGCATTAAAATACAAATATCGCCCATATATATCAAGAATCTTCTTCTCTTTTCGAGCGTGACATACTGACAGACATTCCTGCTTGTTTATAGTATTAATTAATTATCGGTACAAATATAGAAAACGGTATAGAAGTAAATTAATGTATATGTATAGATACAGGTATAGAAAAAATTATTAGCAAGGTATAGGGTATAGGTATTTAAAATTTTTTTTCTTGAGGAATAGATATTGGTAGATACAGAAATAAAACTTTAATGACGTATGGGTATAGGTACAGAAATAAAATTTCAAGTGTTATAAGTATAGATATACTGTAGGTACAGAAATTCATTCCAGTAGCAATGCTTGATGCGGAAACTGAAGTAAAGTGTAATGAAATGTAAAAGGATGCCGAAGTTAAAAAAATACGCATGTATAAAAATGTTGACGTCATAATAACGGAGTCATTTGTCGACATTTAGAACCAAATAAAGGTTTTTAAACTTTAATGTAAAAACCGCAACGTATTTTTAATGGATGCTTTTAAGTTTGAAGTTTTAATGAAAATAAAGTGTTTGTTATAGAATACGATGGAACGCGACGGAATGCAAATATAAATACCGGGTGATCCAAAAGTCCCAACCTATTTCTTGTAAGAAATTAACAATAAATAGCTTACAACTTTAGGGACACCTTGTATATGCAGTATAGATGTATACAGGAATAACAATAATAATAATAATAATAATGTTTGGAATTGTCTAACCTCTTTCGTAACGGTAAGGGCTATGTGACGGATAGGATCTACAACCTTACGCGGGAGTCGAACCATCTGAGGGTCACCACATCATCTGAGTCCAGAGGATGGTCCCCATCCAACCAATGAACAGACCCAACGTCGCTTCTCCTAAATGATCTAACCGGTATATGGCGAGTAATACATCTTTGCACACTAGGGAGAAACTACGTATGGAGAAGAAATAAAATAGAAAGAAATAAAAGAAGTAAAAATTGTGCTCAACTTAGTTCTCAAAAGAAAAAAAAAGTTTCTCGATGGATCTCTTGGAAAAAACGTTCGACTTTGACTATTTACCCTTTAACGTTCGGGAATCTTTACTGAGATTAAATAAAATCGTCTGGCGTTACCCAGAAGAGTATCAACAAATTGCCGGTGGTCGATTAAAGGTTAACTACGGGATTTTCACGTCTAAAATATTTTATTGACTTTTCTCTCTTGAATTAAAGATACATTTTAACTTATTCCTTTGAGAAAGAGGAAAAGTGTTCACTATTAAAATAATCGGTCCGGAGGGCCAGAAACTGGCGCAGCGTACGAGCCAGGCTAAGGTGGCCCATTGCGCCGTCTCCCGCATTACTTTTACTAGCACCATTGGGAGTCGAACCCCCGGCCTCAGTGTCTTCGCTTCACTCTCAGGAAACGGTATTACCGACTAAGCTATGGACGCGAACTTAAGTAAAGAACAGTAAGTATGTAACGTATAATGATTCGTTAAATAATGACAGGCATACAGGGTGTCTACAATGTCTCGTCACCCCAGTAAAACACTAACTGATTTTCGTTTTTCTTTCACACCCATTTGAAATGTGTGAAATTATACGATTGAACAACGCATATTGGCTAGTACTTCGGTCTATGAGCGACCACGTAATGGCAAAACCATTGAAAATATTCGTGCAGACTTCCAGGACCGATTCAATAGTGCAGCTCCTCCAAAAAGGAGATTAGGCAGTTCGTTTGTTCATATATTAGCAGTAGCTAACATTTACACAAATGGTTATTTTTCTGTACTTTGCTGTCAAAAGTTTACTGTACCAATGACAAAAGTAGCAGTTTTACAGTGTACTGACAGATCGGGTGCCAATGGTCTCCCCGATCGCCACTTTGGCTACGCCGCTAGGCATGATTATTGATTCAATCAATACGAGACTGTGGATAAAAAGCGCACCTCATTAAATATTATATAAAACATAGTATTAGTTACTAAGCTCTTTAGCTAACTGATATCTTGCGGAAAAACCAATAATGATCGAGGCACTCTCTCTCTCTCTCTCTCTCTCTCTCTCTCTCTCTCTCTCTCTAAATGTTTTTATATGTCTCATTAAGTCTTTGGCTATATATATATATATATAGCCACACAGTAGCCGATATCAATTTATGCATAATTATTAGTATTCATTAAGATTTATACATAATGAAAGTAGTGAAATAAATTGATATTAATAAATTAAAAACGGATGAAAGCAGCAATATATTTTTAAAGCAGTATTTTATTTAACAAAAATTATATGAAAATATTTCATAATTATTTAATAACTCTCATCCAGTTTTATATTCCGTCCCTAATACAGGTTAAATAACTTAATTAGATATATTATAGATAATTAATATACAGTGTATATATAATATATAATTATATATATTATATAAACTATAAAATTTATATACTATATAATTTATATATTTATATATACTGTATAATAATATATATAATTATATAAATTACATAATTTATATATTTCTATAATTTTGCAAAGAGGAAGTCGAAAAATCATACGACTATCGGACTTTTGAAAAATGAAGACAGTGCTTTATCTGATGATCTAACAGAAGTATCTGAAATATTAAGAGCTCAGTACGAATCATCTTTCAGTATCCCAAAAACTGACAAACTGATACGTCATAGAAACGCGTTCTTTGAAGAAGAACTACAAGTGGAAAGTATAACTGATTTTGACTTTACGAAAGATGATATTATACAAGTTATAAGGAAACTAAAGGCACACACGGCGGCAGGAGCGCACAAAAGGAATGCCACACTGATCAAAAACTGCAAGAATGCAATCGCTGAGCCCCTATATTGGATATGGGGACGATCACTAGACACGGGAGAAATTTCGGGCATCCTGAAGAGAGCGAGCATAGTCCCAATATATAAAGTAAGAAATCGATCCGAGGCCAAAAACTATAGGCCAGTGTCGCTTACATCTCATCTCACTAAAATTTTTGAAAGAATAATAAGGGAAAAAAATCTATAACTTTTTGGAAACTCAGAAAAAATTAAATGATACCAACATGGATTCCGGTCAGGCAGATCATGCCTATCACAACTAATGGAACACAACAACAACATTATTGATACACTTAAAAGGAATGAAAACTATGATGTAATATACACAGACTTTGCCAAAGCGTTCGACAAGTGTGACCATAGAATCATAATACATAAACTGAAATATATGGGAATAACAGGAAAAGAAGGGAAATGGATATATAATTTCCTTAATTAATGAGCGAAGGCAAGCAAGTCGTTACAGTTCAAGGAATATCTTCATCAGAATCAGAGGTCCTCAGCTTAGCACCACAAGGAACAGTATTAGCTCCATTACTCTTCATAATCTTGCTAACTAACATACTGTAGATGAGGACGTTACCAGAGACAGCACAGTAACATCCTTTGCCGACAGGGGCGGATTGGGTCACTGAAACCGGCCCGGGACCTCCAGTTGTACCGGCCCTAAAATTTGCCTAAAATTTATTTAACATAATTATGCTCATCGTATCTAGCCTATTCATTATTCAATTTTTAAAAATTTAATAACAGTATAACAGATATCTTTTACGTAATTGAATTTTTATTGTATGATGCATATGACTAATCGCAAAAAGGACAGATTGAAAGCTTGAAATACTCGTAGACGGTAGCATTCAGTATTTGTACAAGTACAACCACAAGTGCATTTAAGTATAATACTACGTTTGTATGCTGGTGTATGGAGAGACACGTAATCAAATTAAAGCATAAAGTCCTAAAGTACACAAGTCTCTATATGATCAACGCAAGCACAGTTTTTTGCGCAATAACGCACTTTTCTTAGCGACAGCATCAATTATTATGTCACAGTCAAGGCGATGCAAAATCTCCTTTTCCACAGCCATGAGCAGAAAAGCTTCCAAATGAATGGCAGACAGTGTACTTTAAAGTCGATTTTTCACAAACTTAAGAGTCGAAAAGGTGCGTTCACAGGCAACTTGAGTTGTAGATAGTGTAAGCATGTAGCGGTAAGCAAGTCCAATAGCACTGCAAGTGTCTGTGAATAAACTGAATTTTTCAAGAGTATAAAACACGCAACTGCACAGTTTTGGCAACGCTTGCATACAACTTCCTTCGGCCCATAGTCATACTCAAGTTCGTCTTCTTTGTCCAATGCCTCTGGAGCTTTTTTCTTTCGAGCCTTGTATTCCGTGGACAGTCCAGCTTTCAATCGATCCCAGCTGTTAACCAAATGCACCAGTTCTTTCTGTAGTTGCTCTTTTGTAGCTCTTCTATCAATCGTTATAAGCTATTCGCTGAGACTTTGCATGGCTTCAGCAGGCAGTCCTGACCTCATTTCACCAAAGTGGTCTGGAGACAGGCAAGCCATGTCAGTGATCAGCAAACCATTGTTTTCAGACCGATTTTTGAAACTTTCTACAATGGTGTCCAGAATCTTCTTGTGGACAGTTACTTCAAACTTTTTGTATCCATTAAGTAGTGGCTCATCTGCACTCAATTCTCTTGACATGCCCTTTCGTTTCCTTATTCTCTGTACCGGAAAAGAATCTTCCAGAACTATCCCCGTTTCAATATCCAACTCACTGAACTTTGTCTCCAATTCTTCAGATACTTTGTTGATGAAATTTGACGCAGACTTCCAAACACTCTCCATATCTCTTTGACACCTAACATTCTTGAGGCCTTATTCTTTGCTGCTATACATTGATTTTTGATTTTTGTGTCATTAGAGACAATAACACCCAAGTCCTTGATACAGGCAGTTTCTTCCAATTTAATGCTACCCATAAAATAATCTACTCTATCCTTCTGATTTCCAAAATGCATTACTTTACATTTATCAATATTAAATTTCATATTCCATTTCTTTGACCAGTTAATTAGTTCATTTAAATCAGATTGTAAAATATTATCTCTTACCATAATGTGCAATCACTGTGATGAAAATATTATTAAAAAATAAAAAGTGTTTGGAATCACTAGCAAAGTGCAATAAAAGAAGGGAAGAGCAGCAAATCTCTCAAGGATCTCTTGGTAGTTTCTTTTCAACTTTTGGTCTTGTATGGAGTAAAATAAGAAACAGATTAGGGAGAGAGAAGGGTGAGATGATAGTTAGGGTTGGGTTTTTGGTGGATTATGGGTTTTTAGTCATAGGTCCCCTTAGTTTAATTAATAACGTTGGTAGTTTAAGTGTAAAGATTGTCACTCTTTGAACAGATGCCATTTTAATAATTTATTTTTATACACATACGGTAGCCTATTTTATCATTGTTCACACGTTTCAGATTCAATAGCTTACAGAACAAATTTGAATAAAAAAAAGGCTTACATAAAATTTTTTTTGAAATACCTAAATATCATTCAGGAGGTAGAAACAGAACTAATGAGAGAGAAAGGTGAGATGCTAGTTAGGGTAGGGTTTTTGGTGGGTTTTTGGGTAACAATACTGCTTACCAATAAAGTTCACTGCAAAAGTTGTTTTAATATAGGGCCTATACGGCTATACCCTCGCTACAATACAGGCTTCTTCATCAGTTCATTTGAAATAAAACTTAGTTAGGTTATATAAAAAAAATAAAAAACTTGTCCTGTAAAATTTATTAGCTAGTTAGTTAGTTAGTTGCCCTATAAAGGGAAAGAGCAAGTTTGTATGCAATGTATGTGTGTGTAGACTTGGTTGTGACTGTTAGTTTTAAAAGTTATCCTATTCAGTGTATGTTTATTGAAGTTTTTGCTCATTCATTTCTAAATATACTGTATGAATAACTAACTTACAGTAGCTATTTATTTTGCAGCAGTGAATGATGCATAGCTATATTTTAAAATGTCTTTACACCAGAACTATTATAACCACTGTTGTAATCCATTAAAAAAAAGCAATTTTGAAAAGCTTCAGACCACTACCACTAGTTTATAACAAAAACTTATGTTAAGTAGCTATCTTGAATGGAAAGTGTGTAGTAGCTAGGCTAACTGTTTAAATAAACTTAATCAACTTGAGGAGCCATGTAATTTATTCGACCACTCTTCCAGTGAAGTCTTCGCTTTTATTACATCTCCAGATAAAGAAGAGTAGGCCTACTATTGAGGATACGGTAGTGATTGTGAACTTAATTTAAGATATAAAATCAACGCAAATCTTGGGGAGCTAGCCGTTTCGTCAGTAAAATTCAATAGTCCAACGTAGAGCATCATTGATAAACACCAGCTACAACTCCTGTAGATGAGTTTAAAAGTTATTGAAAAACTTTCAGATGAGATACGGTACGGTATTTCTCCTTAGGGCATACTTGTCATCAGAATATTGTAAAAAGTCAGTTAATATAAATATATAATATTTTATATATATATATATAATATATAATATATATATATAATATATATATATATATATATATATATACTGTACAGGGTGGGCGGAAAGTAGCTCCCTAATTTAAATTACATATAAATTATGTATAAATTGTGATTGTATTGTTATATTGTTATGGTGTGTTCTCTAAAGTGGTACAATTGTAACGGTAATCTTTTTTTCTCTAAAGTGTTCTCTTTGTGTTCTCTAAAGTGGTACAATTGTAACGTTCATTTTTTTTTTTCATTTCAGATTGAAGGGTAACATGGCTGAGCGTTTAACACTGCAGGAGCGTGCCCAGTTGGCGGCACGGTACGAAGTTTGGCAATCTGTCGTTCGAGTTCAAAGATGGTGGCGGGCCATTCACGGACCACGTGCCCAAGTGGACCCGAAAACAATCAAGAACTGCCACTCGAAGCTCATGACCACGGGGTCTGTGGCAGATATTCGAAGATGTGGTCGCCCTTCGACATCCAGGGCCCAGGAGACGGTGCAGGCAGTTCAGGAAATGTTCGCACGGAGTCCACGAAAGTCAACTCGCCAGGCAGCTCGGGAAAGTGGACTCTCCCGCTACTCAGTGCGAACTGTGCTGAAGAAGGAGCTGAACTGGCGTGCGTGGAAGCCGCATTACTGCCAATCTCTCTCGGACGAGGACTGCGACATTCGCATGGAGTTCGGGGAAATCATGCTGGCTTGGCATGAAGACTGGCCCCATCTCTTCCGCAACATCCTCTGGAGCGACGAGGCGGTGTTCCACGTCGGTGGCTTTGTCAACCGCCACAATTGCCACTACTGGGCAGGAGAGGATCCCATGGTTACCGCTGAAAAACGGCAGAATCGGTTCAGTGTAACGGTGGTGTGGTATGACCTCAGATCAGGTTGTGGGCCCGTTCCTTCTGCGCAACACCATGAATGCTGAGCGGTACCTTGCTATGTTGCGATACGAGGTCTGGCCGGTTGTCAGCACATGGGAGAACATCGACGATCTGATATTTATGCAAGATGGCGCCCCTCCGCACTTCGCTCTTGTTGTCCGTGAGTGGCTGGATGCCCACTTCCCTGGGCGTTGGATGGGTCGTCGTGGTCCACATCAATGGCCAGCCAGGAGCCCCGACTTGACACCGTGCGACTTCTTTCTTTGGGGTGGGTAAAGGAAGAAGTCTACCGCACCAAACCGAGGACATTGGAAGAACTGGAGGACCGAATTCGGGAAGTCATGTCCTCCATCCCGCCGGAGTTCCTGCTAAAGTCAGTGGACGCCATTCCTGGGCGGCTCCAGAAGCTGGTGGAAAGAGTTGGAGCCCACATTGAATTTTAGAGAAAACCTACCATGTATGCCTACCTTTTCATATTATTTCTTCTGAAATAAATGGATAATATACGTATTTTTTTACCAATCCAAAATAGGGAGCTACTTTCCGCCCACCCTGTATATATATATATATATAATATAAAAATAAATATATAAAAATAAAACATTTGTGGCCAATGTATGTAGGCCAACGGATTCAAGAGGTTAAATGAGATCAAGTCTCCTGCACACCTTTACACATAAAGCAATATGATAAAATAATATCGGGAAAATAAGAAAAACAAAAAATCTTCCACTACAACTGGACGGTGACGACCGGCCCTAGATCAACCGGCCCACCGGGCAGCTGCCCATCTGCCTGAAGGCCCAATCCGCCCCTGTTTGCTGATGACACATAGATCAGTAGAAAAATAAGAAACCCAGAGGATATAGGCTCTCTTCAAACAGACATGAACAGAATCTACAAGTGGTCGGGAGACAACTCTATGAAATTTTACACTGAGAAATTTCAACTTTTAAGGTACAAATAAAGGGAGGACCTAAAATCCATGGAATACTATACCCCAAATGGAGAGGTAATCCAGAGAAATTCTAAACCAGAGATTTAGGAGTTGTAATGAATGATGATGCGAAATATGAAACACAAAATAAGAGCAGTAAACAGAGCAAAGAGAATAACTGGGCAGATACTGAGAACCTTTAAGCGAATGGATAGGAATATAATGATTCCTCTATTGAAAACACTGATCATACCCAAGTTAGAATACTGCTCAGTCCTAACATCCCTATATAAAAAAGAAGACATTAGTAAGCGAGAAGGGATTCAGAGAAGCTTCACAGCCAAGATCAATGGGTGCAAAAAACTAAATTTAGGAGTTGTAATGAATGATGATGCGAAATATGAAACACAAAATAAGAGCAGTAAACAGAGCAAAGAGAATAACTGGGCAGATACTGAGAACCTTTAAGCGAATGGATAGGAATATAATGATTCCTCTATTGAAAACACTGATCATACCCAAGTTAGAATACTGCTCAGTCCTAACATCCCTATATAAAAAAGAAGACATTAGTAAGCGAGAAGGGATTCAGAGAAGCTTCACAGCCAAGATCAATGGGTGCAAAAAACTAAATTACTGGGAAAGGTTACGTGACTTAAACCTATATTCACTGGAAAGAAGAAGAGAGAGAGATACACCATCATTTACACTTGGAAAATAATGGAGAAACTAGCCCCTAATCTTACTCTGACCCTGTAACCCCGCAAACAACAGTGGAAAGTAGGAAAGAAAGAGTGTGTCGTGTTCCAAAATTAAAGGCTAGACAGGGAACATTCTCATCCTGAAGGAAAATAGTTTTGTAGAGAGGACCAAGACTGTTTAACCAGCTGCCCAAGGAACTAAGGAACACGAGTGGCGTTGCAGTGGACATCTTCAAAAGAAGATTAGACGCCCAGCTCAGAACAATCCCCGATGAGCCGAGCGTACTACAAGATGTGAGGTGGAGAGTACAAGAAACCAACTCACTACTTCACCAGGCCAACTCGAGAGGAGGGGCGACAAGCGTGACCTTCGTGAGATGAGGAATCATCGCGCGGAACATTTGAAAGGTTGAAAGGAATGATATATATTATATATACAGTATGTCCCACAAAAAAGTACACCCAATTTTAGATTGTACTAACTCCTCCAAAAATTGAGATATTTTGGATCTGTTTGTTTGATTTAATATAGCAAATTATTCTCTGTTAACGTTCAAATTTATTCATGTTTAAACGAATTAGTTGTTTAAGCATCTGTTTTTAACTGAAGGGTACAACAAAATGGATTGCGCAAAATTGGTCAATGAAAAAATAATGTGTGTGCTATCGATGTAATGAAAAGACAAATACATAATAATAGATACTTTAACAATTTTAATAAGATACAAAGCAGATTTTTCTTTATTCCTTATTACAAAAGTTATGCTTAGTTTCGTTTTCTTTCAACATGACCGCCATTCCTATCGATACAAATCTGGAGTCGAGCTCTCATCTTCCCCATCACTCTTTTGATAAGATCTGGATTTCAGCTGTGATGCGAGTCCTCAAATCATCTAAATTGATAGGTTGTGATGCAAATACTCTATTTTTCAAATGACCCCATAAAAAGTAATCACACGGGATCAAGTCAGGGCTTCTTGGAGGCCATTCAATGTCATGGCCTGTAGCAATTACTCTTTGGTGGAAGACTTCCTGCAAGCGTTCCTTCACAATAACTCTCCTGTGAGCAGGAGCTCCGTCTTGCACCCACCAAATACGATTAAATCGGTTTCCATAAGCAATACATATTTGTGGAAGGATTTCTCGGTCTGTCATTTCTAGGTAAGCTTCACCATTTAGATTACCATCGTAAAAGACCGGGCCAATTAACGCTCCATTACCGCACAGTCCTACCCAGAGAGACAGTTTTTGTCTAGAGTTATTCTTTTCGTAGATATGATTTTCAGGTGGATGATTTTTTGGTGCATATTGACGGCAGATTTGTCTGTTCACTAGACCATTCATAAAAAAGGACGCCTCATCTCCAACCACTAATTGTTCCGTGAATCTTTCTTGTTTTTCAAGAAACCAATGGCGGTCATGTTGAAAGAAAACGAAACTAAGCATAACTTTTGTAATAAGGAATAAAGAAAAATCTGCTTTGTATCTTATTAAAATTATGTTAAAGTATCTATTATTATGTATTTGGCTTTTCATTACATCGATAGCACACACATTATTTTTTCATTGACCAATTTTGCGCAATCCATTTTGTTGTACCCTTCAGTTAAAAGCAGATGCTTAAACAACTAATTCGTTTAAACATGAATAAATTTGAACGTTAACAAAGAATAATTTGCTATATTAAATCAAACAAACAGATCCAAAATATCTCAATTTTTGGAGGAGTTAGTACAATCTAAAGTTGGGTGTACTTTTTTGTGGGACATACTATATAATATATTTTTTGTATATTTTTATGGGATTTGTCTCTTGCAATATAGAGTATCATTATCATTATTGTTTATAGTAATATTAATAATAGTAATGGTAATAACATTATAAAGACCTATAACCATCGGACAGACGAGACCATAACAGCTACAATCTAAAAAAAAAACAATTTAACCTAACCTAACTTAACCTATTTTAATCTAACCCACAATATACTTCTCGATAGAATGTCAATTTGATCAGATGTCGTAATTCCGCTTTATAAATGCATGACGATTAAAAGTGTAAACTACATAATCACACTTAAAATTAATCGTCAAAACAGTTAGTTTCGTTACTATGTGTGGATGTACAGAGTGTTGACAAAAGTAAATAGACATCTTTGGTTTTTCCATAGTTTTTTATTTGATAATAAAAGTCAATAAATAATAACAGATTTATTAAATGAATATATTTATAATCGTGTTATTTTCCCATTTCCATTATGCAAAAGTGACACGTTCTGGCCTTCTGGTGATGAGCTTTGCTATTTGTTATCGGGGACAATCATCGTGGTGTCTATTTACTTTTGCCAACTCTCCGTACACTTTCGAAAAAAGTTCGCCTAGAACCGCATAATTTCGGAAAAGCATAAAAAAATTACTAATTGGTAATATTCTGTTTGTCGATGGATGTTTTATTCTTTTTTGGTGACGGTGATAAAATTTAATATAAAAACAATCATTACTAATTAATAATACTTTTAAAGTATCATTTAAAGTTTCTAGGTAAACTTTTTTCAGAAACTGCGCATACCCTGACCTCGAAAAATGTATGAATACCCATTTTTCGATACCAAAAACAACGGGGTTTGTTAACTTCAAAATAGTGGTGATAAGTAGCAGTTGTGGATGTAATCTAGCAAAAACAAGCATTGAATATTTGCTCGCATATGCAATAGAGTAGCTTTAAGATTCCCCAAGAATAATTCATAAATATCCACTGGTGGATATCGAAAGCGTTGCGGGATTTGGCTATTTTTTCAAAATTGGTAGTAGCCAGAATCTGGCTATAAAAAACATACATATAAACTGTCTCTGTATATCCAACAATTAAAACATTAAAACATCAAATAAAAAAACACTTTCCTAATATTTAGTTCGCATCTCATCCACCTCCAAATTACGATGTAATTATTTGATTGATATACGAAAATATTACGCTTCTAGTGGAGTAAGTTAAATTTGATTTTTGAGGAAAAAGGAAACGTGCGCATCACTCGGCTTCCTTTTTCCTTCAAAATCGAATTTAATTTACTCCACTAGAAGCGTAATATTTTTGTACGATGTCAAAGAAATAACTACACCATAATTTGGGGCAGAAATACCACTTTAATTTTTACACTGTACATTTTTAGATATGGGAAACGTCACAAAGTTTGATTAGCTTCAGGATACCGGTAGTATGCAGCAGTACCATATCAAATGAAGGTGATATATATACAGGGTGTTTCTAAAGTTGCGCAACCATATACATATATAAACCGTATATACGTTGGGTTGCGCGACTTTAGAAACATCTCGTACTAGATCTACAGTAGTATAGCAAGTATTTAACATTAAGATTTCATAAACTTATCAAGTATATATCTTTTTATGAATGAATACCAAAAGGTAATGCGTTTTGGTCAACTTCAGAATACCGATGATAGAAAACAATTGGATGTCTAAATGTGAACATTGGACTATTCCTTAGTGTATCCTCCAGTTATTATTCAGATTTGAAAAAATATTTTGTAACGAAATAGGCTGTGTATCCAGTACACACGCCGTAGTCATGTCACAACATCACTTCCCGTAGATCAACGAAGTTAAGCGACACTGGGTCTGGGTAGTAGCTCGTTGGGTGACCGTCCTCTGAATTCAGATGATGTCCCTCGGTTCGAAGAGAGGAGGAAACAAATTGACCTGGTTCAGATGTAATATGGTTTGTTTTCTCTTGGTTTCGTGGTTAAGCTGTGGGAAACTGACTTCGAATCCACTTGTTAAATTGGACCATAACGTTGGTCATAAAATTTGAGAAACCAAGTGGCTTCGAAGAAGGGACTTTATTTTAAGTTGATTTTTAAGGAAAGGGAGGAGCTTTCCTTTGAAGGGAATGTCAATGTCCAATCAAAGGACAATGATTCTTGTAACATCCAGTGAGGAAAAAGGGAAACTCCTTCTTTCCTTATGTATGGATGAAAGCTTTCGTAGGAATGAACTCATGTAATGAAAATGGTTTTGATAGGTCATTCAAAGTACTGTAAGGCGGAGTCCTTGTAATTTTAAGGTGTAACTTGGAGTTCTAAGTTAGTTGTAGTTCCTTCTTCAAAAGTTAAAGTGGCTTGTAAAAAATAAATCTTTAAACTCTGTGGCACGATTGAAAATTTCTAAGTTGAGTTAAAAACTGCTTCACGTTGTACGAGAATCTGAATTGCCTTTGTTTTACGCGAATGTTGTTGTAAGAGCTTAATGTTAACCGACAGAAAAAGAACTTTTTGAAATTTCTTTTAATTTAATTATTGTTCACGTTTAAGTACATGTTAAACCTGTAAGTTTGCGAAATATTATGTTTCCTCAGGGGAGAGTAAATATCTTGTGGTGATCTTGTTCCCCAAGGAAACGTGAAGTTAATGCATGACCATTTAAAGCCTTTGTGAAAATTTATTTGATTTAATTGGGGGACTTTTTTCCTGAAACACCTACGGAATAAGCGCAGAACTTTTGTGAGTAAATTTCTCGAATTTTTTGAAATTGAACTACTTCTGTACACTTGTTCTTAGATTTCAGAATTTGAATTTAGTGCTATTTCTAGAGCTACACGCAAATCAAAAGCCCTCTGTATAAATGCTTTTTTGAGACTTAAATAATTGCAAACATTTTCTTTAAATTGAAAATTTGTTGTTTGGAACAAAATTTGTGATCGTACATCTGTATATATGTCTTCAATTTATGTCCTATTTGGAGTGAAATAAAATAAACTTTATACGAGGGAGAGTGTTGTTTTATGTTACCTTGCAATAGGCCTCTCTTGTAAGCTGAAGGTAAATTAACATTGAAATTCGAAATTCAAAGTGGGCTTCAAGTAAGCCGAGAAAAACTACGCCTATAAGATTGAAAGGTCATCCGAGTGGATTGGCAGACATCCTGAAATAAACGAACGCGCGCGCGCAATAAGTGCAACCGATAAAGGAGTTCCACCACAAGGTTAACCAAAGTTATTCTTTGTTCTTTGTTTGTGTATATATATATATATATATATATATGGAGAGTGAGTAATTACAAGAAATGCATGTGCCCAATTATGCAAAGCTGAAGACGGAAGTTTAATTGGAGATACAAAGTAGAAATCTCCTTTGCTCATCTTAGCTACGCAACTGAATAATTTCTGCACGGCTGGTTTCTCCTTTCGTTTAACAATACCAGACAATCGTTTATTCTGTTATATATGAAATAGGGTTAGTTGTCGAATCGCATAGTTCTCGAGATGAAGTCTGCATTTTTCATGTGATGGAAATTAGCATTTCCGAGCGCGGTGAAGATTCACGATGGCAAAAGGAGAATGGTGATAATTTGTAGAATACCCACTGTATATGGTAATAATAATAATAATAATACAGTTTTAGAAATAATGGCTAAGTGGCTAAGTGGGAATGCCTTCCTAGCCAAGTTGGTTAGGAGGAATTCTAAGTGAAAATGCCTATCATCCTTATTTCAGTTGCAAAATTGAAGATCAGGACAAAAGTTGGGCTCCCCATATATGTTGCATTTCGTGCGCAACGAATCTCAGGCTATGGCTAAGAGGAAAACACACTTCAATCCCATTTGCTATCCCGATGGTGTGGAGAGAGCCAAAGGATCACAGCAGCGACTGCTACTTTTGTCTTACGAAAATTGCTGGGTTCGATTCTGACAAGAAGCATAGTATCCAATACGCTAATGTACCGACTGCTACTAAGCCATCATGAATAGGAATTGCCAATTCTACCCCCACCAGAAACTTGTGAAGAACAGCAGTATGATGGAGATATGCCAACAGCTGAAGAAGGCACCCATACATAGCCTCAGATAACACTTACAAACCAGGCACGTGCCGTGAGTAAATACTCAGGGTAGGCAGACTCAATGCGCGAGCGAAGCGAGCGGTTCCAAGCTAGGGGGTCTGGGGTGGGCGCGAGCCCCCAGCGGGTTGGGCGGAGCCCCAGCCACCAACGAATTTTAAGCATAATTAACCCCTTCCGCACCATTTGTGCTAATTTTTGGTCAACAACAAATACTTACTTACCGCTTATTTGTAGATAAATTCCATTCTTCTCTCTTTGTTAGTAACAAAAATATCTGTAATTTTTTCAAAGAAATTGTAAGTGGGATTTTGCTCCATTTTAGTAAATCTTTCCTTTTCAATTGAAATTAGGGCAAGTGATGAAAGCCTTTCCTGTTTCATTCTATTCCTGGTGTAGCTTTTAATTCTTTCAAAGCTGAAAATGACCTCTCAACAGAAACTGTTGTAGCTGGAATTGTTAAAATCAATTGCAACAGCTTCCACCGCTTCAAGAAACGTTAGTTCAAGTCCATTTTGAAATATGAAAGCAAGCAAATCTTTAATTGATTTATCCCTGAACACTTGTGCACTATAAATTCCAGCTAGATCAGTTTTCAATCTTATGACATCGAAGAAGTTACCATAATTCTTCTCTAAACTTTCTAGTGCATCCTTATCAATTTCTGTAGCTAGTTTAGAAACTTTTACTATGAACTAATGAAATAAATTGTAAATTTTTGAAGTCACTGTATCTTGCTTCCATATGCTGCAGTATATCATTCAATATTAGACAGAATATTCTTTCTCTTTCTTTTTAATTGGACCTTTTGTACGACATTTTGATTCAGTCAAGTTATTTTCTTTGAAACATTCTTCAAACTTCTCATAGATATCATCAAAATTTTTGCGCAGACCCTCGAGGGAATTCATTGTTTCATTGATTCTTTCAATGCAATATGGAATATCTATAATTTTAGTTTGTAAGATATTGAAGAGTGTGTCAGTTCTAATGAAAATCTTATCATATACCATGAGAAGAAAGTATGATGAATCTTTCGTTAGCCAATTATAAAATCCATTACTCCTCACTAAAGTATCTGAGTCCCACAAAAGGATTGCTGTCAATGTTGTTGAAAAGTTTACAAAGGTCACTATGATAGTGTAAAATAGTTTGCACTAGCTTTGAGTTAGAACTCCATCTCGTTGGTGCAGCCTTTGGAATGCGTTTATGTACTATTTCATCAAGAAATTGCGTTCGTTTGTAGAGTGATTGAAAAATGCAGCAAGACCATCAATGGTCTTGAAAAAGATTGTACATTCAGGTATAAATTTCGCTGACTGAGATAGAACAAGATTCAACTTATGAGCGTAGCAATGGGTAAATAACGCTGATGATGCCTTTCTCTTACTTTAGCTTGAACGCCATTTAAATGCGATGCCATTACCGATGCTCCATCATATGTCTGTGCTACAAGCTTCTCAGCACAGTTGTATTTATCTAAATTTTTAAATATGCATTCTGTTACACCAGTAGCTCTTCTGTCTTTAAGTTCGTCAAATCCTATGAAAGCCTCTTTAATTTCAGAATCCAATACATATCTTAAAACTGTGGAACATTGAGCTGTATTTGAAATATCAGTCGATTCATCCACTTCTATAGCAATGAATGGGGATCTTGCGATATCTTCTTTAATATTATTTTCTACAGCTATGCCTACTGCTTCAATCAAGTCATTTTGTATCTTGTTAGAAACGTCAGAAAAAAACGGATGACGTCTGTAAATGTTGTGCTAATTTTGGTCAAATTTTGCAGTGTAGTTCAGTAACTCAATATAGTTTCCACGATTTAAAGAGGATTTATCTTCATTATCACCGCGGAAAGCAAGTTCTTGTTTAATCAAAAAGCAAGTAGCAGAAATTAATGTTTTCAGTATGTCTCTGTTTTCCTTTACCTTTTTATTGTGAATTTCAATGCTAAGTTTTTTTTGCTTATATATGCTCAAGTCGATTCGTGTAGATCCAAATGTTTTCAACGATATTTGACTTTCATAATGCGCAGCAGACCTCTCGTGCTTACTTAAAGCATTAGTCAAATTATTTAAATCACAATATCCTGTTCTTATCCACACACTTTCACTAGATACGGAAAATAACAAGCATGGAAAACAAAAGAGTCTACATGTTGTAACACAACCACACAACCACTCTTTCTTGCTGTACCACGTCGTTTAAAACGTTCTGATTATTTTTTGTTCCTTTACGCTGTAGCAACTGTTTCAGTTCCGGTGTCGGCCTACCATTTTTAATCACATTCAACCTTTCTTCATAAGACAGTTTAGAAAAATTCTTAAGATACTCACTGTCCATATTTGAAAAGGGTTAAATTTTGAAATGAAATGTCTAAAATTTAGTTCAATCACCAGAGGCAAACGACAACACAGACGCGCGCACAGCCACACACCCGACCATGTGCCCGAACGGCAAAACACTAAGTGAAAAGCAGAACTAAATCTGCTTATATAGCGCAGTATTTGTCACAGCTTGGAGCTCCACTCACGGCACGTGGGAAAATTTCATTGTCAAGCGTTAATATATATAGAGGTTGAAAGGCACGGGGAAATTGTGCTTCTAACACAATATTATCCATTTACAAATTTATACATTGAATTTCATACATTAAATTAACATTTATATAATGAAGTGAAAATCATTTACTTATTATATTTAATATTTTTAGTTTTATTCAGGGTAAGCACTGCCTACCTTGCCTACCCAGAGGGCACGTCCCTGTTACAAACCACCAAGGAAAGAAGACAGAATGCCACACTTAATAAATCAACAAGAGCTGAATGATCTAGTACGTTACTTAACTTTATCAAAGCAACAAGCTAAACTTCTTAGTTCAAGGTTACAGCAGTGGAATCTACTGGCAGAAGGTATCGAAATTTCTATATTCAGGAACCGCAACACAGTATTATCAACCTACTTTGAAATGCAAGATTCTGTTTGTGTGTGCACGGATGTCACTGGCCTTATGCATGAATTAGGTTATGAGCATAACCAAAATGAATGGCGCCTGTTTATAGATTCTTCGAAACTAAATCTAAAGACAGTTCTTTTGCATAATGGAAATAAGAAACTTTCAATTCCATTAGCTTATTCTGTTGGTATGAAAAAGAAAGTATGGCCACACTTCTCAATGCCATCAAGTATAAGAGCCATGACCGTAACATTTGTGGTGATTTGAAAGTCATAAGGCGGCTTCTCCTCGGTTTGCAACCAGATTTCACAAAATTTGGCTGCTTTTTTGGCCTCTGGAATAGCCGCGCAACTGAACAGCACTATTTGGTGAAGTAGTTGACTCTAGAGAAGAATCCACTCCTGGAAAGAGTATTGTTAAGCATTCTCCAATAGTCAATCCGAATAAAGTTTTTCTTTCCCCTCTACATATCAAGCTAGCCTTAATGTAAAATTTTGTCACTGCTTTATACAAAGTAGGAGAGGGTTTCAACTGTCTCAAGGTTAAGTTCCCGAAAATCAGTGAAGACAAGCTGAAAGAAGAGATTTTATCGGACCGCACATTTATGAGATTGTAAATGATCTAACTTTTGACAACGAATTGTGTGATATTGAATTAATTGCCTGGCAATCATTCAAGGCAGCTGTAAGAGGAATCAAGGTAAACACAAAGACAGAAGACTATGAGGCAATGGTGTCAAAGCTTCTGAATGACTGCAAAACCATGGGCTGCCGAATATCGCTAAAGATCCACTTCTTACACGCTCATTTAGATTTTTTTCCTGAGAATCTGGTTACTGTTAGTGATGAACATAGGAGAGCGCTCCCATCAAGATATTTCGGATCAAATGTAGAATTCGGACCCCAGCCTTCTTTAGTTAGCTTTATAAGGCTAACTAACGAAAATATCATGACCTAACCTAACTAATCGTCAAGGGCGTACAGTTAACCTAACGATTGGTTAGGTTAGGTCGTGATATTTTCGTTAGTTAGCCTTATAAAGCTAACTAAAGAAGGCTGGGGTCCGAATTCTACATTTGATCCGATATTTCTGTAATGGAAAAGTAGTATTAGGGCAGATGGACTCCAGGAATGATGGGAGACTATTGCTGGTTTCTTCAACAAAGGAAGTGAGATGAAATACAAAAGAAAATCAAGCACAACACAATTTCTCCCGACAAAATAGCTTACTCTTCTTTTTTGCATTTCTGCAGAAATTGTTGCATTCGTTACAGTATATGAAAATTTCAAAAATCTAGTTGTGATAGAAAACTTTAAGCATATTTTTTAAATGAGAAGGATATTATTAGTAAAACATTGTATATACAGTGTATATATATATATATTATATATGATATATATATATATATGTGTGTGTGTGTGTGTGTGTGTGTGTGTGTGTGTGTGTTAAATTGTATATATTATGCAATAAAATTTTGTAAACCAGTGAATTATTTTTTTCATTTGAAATACTAATTTGAAGTTAATAAAGTATAAATATTATTGAAAGTCATAAGTTACACGTAGCATAATAGAACATTATAAATGAAAAGTGGGGCAAAAATAGTTTTATGTATAAGTAGAAGAGTCTGACAGAAATCTAAAGATGTTGCTTGACTTTGAAGGTCTTTTCATTCTTATTTAAAACTGTTTGAAAATACACGGTGTTCAAAAAGAAACGCAACCCATTGGAGAATGCATATATCAGTGTAACCTAAACGTTTTCGTTCCCAATTGGGTTGCGTTTTTTTTAACACCCTAATAGAATGTAACATTAACGCGGAATAAGGAAAATGAAGTTAATATGATTGGGGGTCTTCCTTCGTATTCTACAGTGACACTTATGAAATACTTCTTAGCCACAAGTTCATAAGATGTACAGTTTCGGAAAAAAGTTCGCCTAAAAATAAACTTTACACTAAAAAGCATAAAAAATTACTAATTGGTAATGTTTTCTTTTTCTTTAGATATTTTATAGTAATAAATTTCAAAACAAATTATTACTCTGATTACTAATATTTTTATGTTTTTAGAGATGTTTACGTTTGTATGCGAACTTTTTTCTCACTTCTGAGTTACATGAAGACGAACTATTGTTTTATTAAAGTGAATGAATAATAAATGATACATTCGCTTATTTTTTTGAGATTCATCGCGTAATTGTTAATTAAACTTGCTTCAATGGATAATGATATATCGCCCTTAGCCCCTCCTTCCTGCATGAAAAAAATATTATATACGTACATTTCTTAAGTTTTTATGTTGATTCGTGCGAAGAAAGTGTTGCAAATGCGATGATACCATTTTTTGGCGAAAATTATTAAGCGACGGATAAAAATGGTAAAAAAAAATAATCGCTTTGAACAAATTTATTTGTTGAATAATTTAACTGGCACGTACTATTTACATTTTCTAATCTATTTTGTGTTTGTTTGCTGGTTTGGATGGGTATGTTTACCTTCTTTCGCGACAGCCAAGGTCATATGACGAAGTTTAACGTGGGATCCGAACCACGGGACGCTACATAACCCGGGTGCGGAGGACGGTCTCCCATCCAACTGCTCTCCAGACCTAATGTTGCTTAATGTCGCTGACCGACACATTTCCTAATATAGCGAACGAATAAATGTAAAAATATTCATTACAGATTTTTAAAGAATAAAAGAATCCGTGTATTAACGACAATATTGTTAAACTGCTTTACATAATTTCGAATTTCATAATGTCGACGTTTAACTTCATGCAGGTATGTCGATTTCAGATTTCGAGCTACATTTCAGATTTTCAATGAAAATGACTAACCTAATCTAACCAGAACTAACCTAACATCGCCTAACGTAAGCGGGTATAATATAACCTAACCTAACCTAGCGTAACGTAAGCGGGTATAATATAACCTAACCTAACCTAGCGTAACGTAAGCGGGTATAATATAACCTAACCTAACCTAGCGTAACGTAAGCGGGTATAATATAACCTAACCTAACCCAGCTGAACCTAACCTAACCTAATTTAAATTAACTTTTTAGTATCGACATTATACACTCCTTCATTTGTAATGAATATTTTGTCTTTTCAAACAGAAAACGCATTTTGCCGATTTTGTCGCTTATCCCCTTCTCCCGCTGCGCTACACATACAATAAACAATGTTTTGGAGGCCACATTAATTCATATTATGATATTTCCTACGTTATCTGTTAGTCACGCAGGGGTTCCCAAATTGTGTTCCGCGGAACACTTCTCACGGTATACAAGTGTTCCGCGGAACACTTCTCACGGTATACAAGTGTTCCGCGGAACACCAATTTGGGAACCCCTGCCAGTTAGTGTTTTCTTCCGTTGCATTATATCACTGAGACAAGAATTTACATCGACATCGTGAACCGTCAGTCATTAAGCATAATGTCGATACTAAAACGTTAGTTTAAATTAGGTCAGGTTACATTATGCCCGATTGAGTTAGTCTAGTTAGGTTAGGTCAGTTATTTTCATTGAAAATCTGGAATTAGTTTGAAATCTGAAATACGTATACTTGCATAAAGGTGAAAAGTCGACATTATGAAATTCGATTTTGTTCGTGTAACGCAAGAAAGAGAACCATTAACCCTTTCAGGACGACCGGTACAAATTGGTAGCCTTTCAAACACACTCATTCATAACTTAAATCTACAAAACATTCCGTCCTTAATTGGTAAAATATGGTAGACTTTTATTGTATAATACTGTAAATCGTGAGCTGAAATGTTTACGTCATATCTCGTCCACCTTTTACTACTAATTATTTACAGTTTTTAGTCTTTAAACTTAATTTTTGATGTAAGTGAATTCTTGTCTTTTAGTACTGAGAATGGAAAGAGTACTTCAGAAACGTTTGTGGAAATAAATTGATGGAAATAAATCTTTAACCCTTTCAATACTGCGTGTGAGGGCGAAACGTATTGTACGTATGTCTCACAGATGGCGTTTCTTTTACGCCCATTTAAATGCGGTGACAAAACTTAAGATCGTAAGGAGTACGTAATTAGTCCGCTGTGATTATTCGCACGTCGTAAGTAGTTACAGTAGGTCTTAGAGGATTAATTATTCTAAACGCATTTTAACCTTTGACTATCAACGTATTTTAGCTTTACGTTTATTTTTCAAGCTGTCATTTTTAAATTTAACTTTTTAAATACTTTTTATCTTTGGAAGTTTTGTAAAAATTTAAGTCTTCTATAATTGGCGATGATTCCAAAAATGAATTTTGTAAAATTCCGGATTCATGGTATTGCCTAGAAATATTTTTACAACTTTAAATCCTGAAAGATTTTTTCGCTATTAATTTTAGCAAATTGGATATTAATATTTTAAAGTCTTTATTACTAATTAAAGGATAAAGATATTTCCATTTCCAAATTTGTTGATAAAAAGCAACGGAGTTGTTATTCTCGATAAAATATAAAAACTTACACTGCGAATGTACGGAAAATCGATTGCTCACACTCAATATAAAGACTTCTAAATTTAGTAGTTATAAGTTCTTTTCAGAGGGTGCATTTTAGGGGAAGTTTTTTCTTCTTTTGGGTATCAAGCTTCTTGTCAGATAATACAGGGTGTCCGAGAATTATCTGTACAATTTTTGGCTGTTATTAAAAGTCAACCATGAAGTGTAGAAATTCCAGTTTTGTCCCATTTTACAGAGAATCTCATTACGTTTTTTCTGATACCAAGTTTTGACAAGTTTTTTAGAAATTCCAGTGTGTCCGAACATTATCTGTACAATTTCATCTTTTAATAAAATTCTTGAGAACACGTAAAATTCTTAAACAAGATTATTTAGAATCTGTATTTTCAAAAGTTTCTTTTATTAAAGTAACGTTGTTACAAACATTCGATATTGCACCATTAGTGATTCGCAAAACATCCAATGCGATACTCCAAAATGTTGCCATGTACGCTGCAGCATATCCACATCAATTCGCTCAATAGCAGCTGTGATTCTTGCTTTTAAATCATCAATGTCTGTCACCCGCGTACATTTCTAAAACACTTGTCAAACGTGGTATCAGAAAAAACGTAATGAGATTCTCTGTAAAATGGGACAACACTGGAATTTCTACACTTCATGGTTGACTTTTAATAACAGCCAAAAATTTTACAGATAATTCTCGGACACCCTGTATAATACCTTCATTTAATGATACGTAACTTCTTTAGATGGAAGAATTGGTGTTAATCTTTTTTTTTTTGAGACAAGAGAAGATAATATTTCTAAGTTTTGAATGTTGCTGGAAGTCTCTGTTTTCTGTGCAGTTTCTTGGTAATCACGTGACCTCAGTGGAACTAAGAATTTTTTTTTTGTGAAGATGCTGATACATTCAACGTCTGTTCTCAATTTTTAGGGTGTCTTAGTGCCTGAATGGCGTTCAGATCCCAGCAAATAAAAAAATTTGCTCTTGAATTAGTAGCGAATATTCTACAGGGTGTTCGAAAAGTCCCGTCACCCCCTACAAAATGTACATATTGTAATACAAATTTTATTTTTGTGTGATTAATTGAATTGATATGTGATTCATTGACATTTTTTTTCTTTTCCAGGTATTAGAGTTGTGTGAACAATGGCAGACCAGTTCACTTACACTCTGGACGAAAGGATAGTGATGAGCACATGGGTTCATGAAAGGTCACATACTGGCAAAACGATGCATGATATCCAGAATGATTTCAACACAATAAGGCTGCACCACCAAACAAGACAGTATTACGCTGGGAGAAAAAGCTGTTTGAAACTGGCTCCATCAAGGACAGACCACGATCAGGAAGACCAACAACGCGAGCAGAACAACGTGAAGGTGTAATTGCATTGGTGGTTCGTTCACCGAAAAAATCACTTCGGAAACGATCACAAGAACTTGCAGTCCCCATGTCCACAATGAGAAATCACATGATAAAAGATCTCGGCATGAAACCATACCGCTTGTCATTTGTTAATGAATTAAACGATACGATATGATGGTGCACACACAGATATCCTTGATTGGTAACTGTAATTAGTAACTGTATTTACAGTATATAATTAAAGTAATTATTGCTAGTGACTTGTTTCTTAAATTACACCTACCACATATAAATACAATTAATCACACAAAAATAAAATTGGTATTACAATATATACATTTTGTATGGGGTTGACGTGACGTTTCGAACACCCTGTAGCTGCATGCGGGGCATCTAATCTTTTTATTCTGACTCATCCTTATACGCATAATGTTCGCTTGTGCCTGAAGTAAAATTAACGATTATATCTGATATTAATCCATTCTATGATAGTGGCTCCATATTTAATTCGTATAGGTCGGACCTGTAAATCCACTTCATTGCATTCGTATTAATGTCGCATTGATACAAAAGATTATTTCCCACGAGCTACATTGCAGCCGGGAGCTTTTTGGGATCGGGTGGATATAATTTTTAAATCATTGTTATATGAGAATGAAATCATATTAACCTTATTACATGATGTTATGATTTCATTTTAGCTTCCCTTTAACTTAAAAAAATTATTTCCCACGAGATACACTATGTGACCTCATTTTTTTTTTATACAGGGTCTTTTCAGTTTGGCGGACTGCTGCAGAATTTTACGAAACTTAGAAAATCAATTATTTACAAATGTTAGTCTAAGGAAATGTAAATTAGGTTAGGTTAGGTTAGGTTTAGTTAAGTTACGTTAGGAATTAGATATTTTCTTAGGATAAAATTTGTAAATAAGTGATTTTCTAAGTTTCGTAAAAATCTGTAGCAGTCCGCCACACCGAAAAGATCCTTTGTATCAACTGGACATTTTTTTTTTTTCGGTGTAAACTAAAATCTGATAGGATTGTATCAGATGGATCTACAGTATGTTTAAACCACTATCACGAGACCCCTTTCTTAGTACTATACAACTCAAAGACGAACTTAACAGTTATTGCTAATGCTTCGTATTCTCTTTGAGATTCATTATTTTACTTAATAAATAATGTAAGGTAAAATTTTCTTACCATATAAAGGGACTAAAATTTCTAAACTATTATAAAATATGAATGAAACACAACATCAACGTCCGCAACTCTTTCATTTGATATAAAAGTGAGAAGATCAAAAGAAATTCGATGACCCTTCGGGGTTAAGGTAATTTTTGCATGCAAAATTCATTTTAAAATTTGTTAAAAACGAAGCATCTGTTTGTGGCATTCAAACCATTCATTCTTTCAAAGACGGACTCGTGGTTTAAATATGAAAGGGGAATATTCGCCGAAAAGCTGAACGAACACTTATTATTATTATTATTATTTTATAGTATCTCTTCTTTAATAATGGTTTTGATATTACGAACAGAGATTTATCTCAATATGATGAGTGCTATATTTAATATGCAATAGAGAAAAATCAAAATCAAATATATATATAATATATATATATATATATATATATATATATATATATATATATATATATTTATGCATATATAATATATATATAATATATACACACACATATAATATTTTATATATATATATATATGTATATATACACACACATATATATATTATATATATTTATTTATACACACAGTGTATACTTACTTTAGGTGAGTTTGAACGACAGTTCAGGATCGACCTGCGGTCGACCCCTTTGCAGCATCCCGTCTCATTTGCGGGATTTGGTGAAGGAGGGAATTGCTATCTGATCTCCTCCTGCCATCGTAGCCGGCCACGCATGACTGGTCAGGGACTTTGTACAGGAATCTGTCCAGCTGGTTCTTGAAGTTATTCAGGTCGGTGTGCTGGAGATTCCTCACTTCTTTTGGTAGGACATTGAAAAGCTTTGGGTCTCGTATTCTGAGGGTATTTTCCATCCTCATTTTCATGGCCCCTTGTCCCATCGCAGCTGGGACCGTACAAAATCTGCCTCTTCTCTCATTCCAGTTTGTTTCTATTTCCTTTCTAAGGTTAGGGACAGAGCCCTCAAGTATTTTCCATATGTAAATTATTGTGTAACGCTCTCGCCTTCTTTCGAGAGAGTAGAGTTCCAGGGATTGTAGTCGAGACCAGTAATCTTCACCTTCCGTTTCCTCTATCTTAGACGCAAAAGTCCTTTGTATAGCTTCAATGTTCGCAATGTCTCGTTTTCTGTATGGTTTTGTGAATACTGAGCAATACTCAATTATTGGTAGGACTAGACTCTTCCGTAATTTGAGCATGTTGTTTGCTTTTCTGCTGCGGAAGCTCCTCCAGATGATTCCCATTATTTTCCTAGCCGTTGTAATTTTGATGTTATAGTGCTCTCTGAATTCTGCATCCGACGACATTATTACTCCAAGATCCCTGACTTGTGGATTTGGTGTTATCTGTTTGGCTTGCATAGTTTTGTACCCTTTTTTTCTGTAGCTCCTTGTCATTACCATATCTTAGAAGTTGGAATTTTTCTTCGTTGAACTTCATATTGTTGTCTTCTGCCCACTGGAATAATGTTTCAATGTCGTTTTGTAATTTTATTATGTCGTCTTTGTTCAATATTTCCTTACATATCTTTGTGTCATCTGCGAAACATGATACAATACTGTCCTTAATATCTGCATCAATATCTGCAATCATTATTATGAACAGCAAGGGAGCTAATACTGTCCCTTGTGGGGCAGAGCTCACGACTTCTGAGACTTCCGGTTTAACTCCGTTTACCACCACTCTTTGTGTTCTTTGGGTCAAGAAATTAAATATCCACCTTCCTAGCTTTCCAGTAGTTCCTGTATTCTTAAGTTTGTGTGGTATGATTCCATGGTCACATTTATCGAAGGCTTTAGCAAAGTCCGTATATATTACATCTATGTTTTGTCCTCGACACAATGTTTCCAATATTTTCGCCTGGTGGTCTAGCAGCTGTAATAGGCATGACCTTCCAGCCCTAAAGCCATGTTGATTTGGGTTGTATAAGTCTTTTTCTTGTAGGTAGTAGGTAGTTTTGCCTCTAATTATACGTTCAAAACACTTTATAAGGTGTGAGGGGAGAGCTACTGGCCGATAATGGTTGGGCAGTGCTCTGTTACCACCTTTAAATAGGGGAGCAATGTTCGCGTTCTTTAAGGGGAGTGGAATTGTCCTGTGTCGAGTGATTTCCTCCATAGTAAGTATAATGGGTTGGCAATACTCTCTTAACAGGCACTTAACATTAAAACACACTCAAAACACACCACACTCATCAACATTTACATCCCACCAGATAGTTATAATGTTATAATGTTATAATGTTTCAGACCAACAAAGACCCTAGAATCCACTCATGGCTGGTCTACCTAACTGTGTTCGTAATTGTGTATTGTGCATGTCCTCCGTGGTGGCGGAGAGGACCTACAATTTTACGTGGGTTCCGAACCACAAGGCCTTAATTTTACTACCTTAAATTATACCCAATCTATCAACATACGCGTTTAATCGATTTTTAAATATGTTTATAGACGTACTACTAATTACTTCTACCGGGAAACTATTCCAGCTATTTACTATTCTATGCGTGAAAAAGTTTTTGGCAACTGCTGTCTCAAACCTTCTACTTGTCAACTTACACCCGTTATTTCTAGTCCTATTTTGTTGAGATATTTCGAAAAAGCTATCTCTATCTGCGTTATCAAACCCATTCATAATTTTAAAAACCTGGATTAGATCACCTCTTAGCCTCCTAGTCTCGAGTGTAGTGAATTTTAACTCCTTAAGGCCTATCCTCGTAAGACTTGGACCAAAGCAACGTAATCATCTTAGTTGCTCGTCTTTGAACTCTTTCGATTTTGTCTATATCTTTTCGAATATACGGAGTCCAAATTTGGATCGCGTACTCTAGATGGGGTCTAACTAACGATTTATAAAGCGGAACAATAATATCACGCGATTTGTACTCAAAATTCCGAGCTATAAAACCTAGCACTTTGTTCGCTTTATTAACAGCTGCTGTACTTTGTTTCGCCACTTTTAAATCACCAGTGAATATAACTCCTAAGTCTTTTTCCTGCTCTACGCTTGATAACTCCTTTCCTGACATACTATACGCAAAATTACCGTTACGCGAACCTATATGTAAAATTTTGCACTTATCGACGTTAAATCTTATTTGGCATGTGACTGACCAATCAACGATTTTATTCAGATCTTCCTGGATTTTCCTCTATCTTCGTCATTAATCGCCCTACCACCCAACTTCGTGTTGTCCGCAAACTTTGAGACTGTACTGACTAGGCCGACATCTAAATCGTTAATGTATATTAGAAAAAGCAAGGGGCCCAATACAGAACCCTGAGGAACGCCGCTCGCTATATTAGCCCAACACGACTCCGTTCCATCAACGACCACCCTCTGTTTCCTACCTTGCAATCACTCTTCTATCCAATTTATTTCTACACCCCTGATTCCAGGAGCCTTAGTTTTTCCAATGAGTCTTTTGTGCGGTACGGTGTCAAACGCTTTTTGAAAATCTAAATACACTACATCAACCGCCCCATGACTATCGTAAACTTCAACCACGCTTTGAAAAAATTCTAAAAGATTAGTTAAGCAAGATTTGTTTCGCCTAAAACCGTGCTGCGTATTTCTAACCAAGTTATGCAATTCTAAGTGTTCGACTATACGATCCCTAATTAATGATTCCAGTAGCTTACCTACAACAGACGTTAAACTGATTGGCCTATAATTTCCAGCCGCACCTTTATCGCCTTTCTTAAAGATAGGTGTTACATTTGCTAACTTGAAATTATCTGGTTCGCACCCCTCAGAAATAGACGCATTAAAAATCTCTTTTAGCGGTACAACAATGCTTCCTTTTAATTCTTTAAGTTGTATGGGATATATGGAATCTGGCCCTGGTGATTTATGCATTTTCATTTTATCAATATAGTGCATTACCTCCCTTTCACTAACCACAATATTATCCAAAGTATTACGATTATCAAAAGTTTTTATGTCTATGACCGTAGGAATATTCGTTACATCTTCTATAGTAAAAACTGACGTAAAAAATTCGTTTAGCAAGGTAGCCATTTCCTTGTTTTCAGAAACTAGCTCTCCGTTAAAATTTTTCAACGGCCCCAAGACACTTTTTACTGGATTCCTATTGTTGACGTATTGAAAGAATCGCTTGGGTTTTTCTTTGCCGTCACGAGCTATGGAGATTTTGGACTTTTTTATTACACTTTTCGTTTCACGCCTTAGAGATATGTAGTTGTTTCATAACCACAAATTGTCTTTATCGCACTTATGTAGCCTATAAGCTCTATCTCTACTCTTTATAATATCTCCTACTCTAGAAGTAAACCACAAGGGCTTGTTGTTTACTTTCGCACGCTTAATCTTGTCCGGTACACATTCTTCATTTATAGTCCTAAATACTGTTTCAAACGATTCCCACATTACTTTTGCGTTGGAGATCCCCATTACGTTTTCCCAAATGACGTGTGGCAATTCATTTCCAAATTTACAAAAGTCTGCGTGCTGGAAGTCCCGAATTTTAGTCGAGTTAGCTGGTTTCGAGTGACTTACTGAGAGGACAAACTCTACCATATTGTGATCGCTAGTTCACCTCAGGTGCCAGCCAATTACAATCCACAGTTACACAATCTGGCCTCTCTCACTAATGTCATCTTAGGAGGAGACTTCAACGCTAAAGACACTAGTTGGTACTTGCACAACTAAAACAACACCAGAGGCGTAAACATAGCCACACAACTAAACAGCTTCTTCATTCTTAACAACACAGAAGAACATACACACATACCACATCAAGCAGGATACTCAAACTCCTCCCCAGGCATAACGTTCTGTTCTCCCTCACTAGCAACAGATACACACTGGAGAACAGAAAAACAACTGTCATCAGACCACCTGCCTAGCATCATTACAACACATTCTACACTCTGCCCCAACACCCTTAGGCACACTTAAAGAAATTACAAGAAAGCTGATTGGGAACAGTTCAAAATACAGACTGAGGAACAATTCACCACATTAACCAACACACCCATCATAAACATCAATACAACACTCAAGACATTTAATCAGATCATTAATAATGTAAACAAATACATACCCAAGGGCAACATTAGGAAATACAACCCAAATTACACTAGAGAAATAGCCCACCTCATAAGGCAACGTAACAACCTCAAACATAACACACAAACACCACACACAGAAGCCATAAAGCAGCAGATACAACAGCGCAACACAGAAATAAACAACAAACTCAAAGAAAAACAGAAACATTTAGGGAATTCATAACAACACTAAACCACTCCACAGATAAATCCAGGCTATACAAGACTATAAACAGCATTACCCATTCTAACAGCGGCATTCACACCTCACACTTGGCTATCTGTCGCAGCCAAAATAATATCCCAACATATACACAACAAGCTAACATTCTAGTTAATCACTACGCGAAGATAAGTCACTTAAACAGAGACAACAACCAGAAACACGCAGACAGACAAACAGCCAGACACAAGAAAACCTACAGACTCAACACGACCATTACACCCTTCAATACAGACCAGACCACCAAGATCATCAATAACATTAAGAATTCGAAAGCTACTGGACCAGACAACATATCTAACATACACCTTAAACACTTGGGCCCACAGGGAATACTAGCTCTCACAAATATCAGCACATATTCATACCAACACTGTATTATTCCTGACATATGGAAACAAGGTAACATTATTACATTACTCAAACCAAACAAAAATCCAACAGAACCAGCTTCCTATAGACCCATTACTTTACTATGCACACCTTCCAAAATAACAGAAAGACAAAGCTTACATTTCACCAACCCACACATACTACTATCGCCTACTCAACATAGATTCAGACCTCACCATTCAACCACAACATTACTCACTAACCTCACGCAGCACATCACGGATATCATCAACTCTAGACGACCAGCTCAACGTACACTATTAGCAACAATATACATTAGTAAAGCATTTGATGCTATCCCACGCTTCCCTCTCATAAACAAAATACTCAACACAAACATGCACAATAACACCAAAAGGTGGCTGAGCTACTGTCTTTCAGGAAGATACTCACATGTCACCTTTAATGGCAAGTCATCCAAAAACAAACTTTTTCCGAACGGGGTCCCTCAAGGCTCTATTCTCTCACCAACACTGTTCAACTTATACATGCATGACATTCCAACACCCATAGATAACAAGCTTACCTTATCATCATATGCAGATGACATCACTCTAACATCCACCCACAACAACATCGATACCGCTACAAATAACCTACAAACACACATAAAGAGTATACAAGACTGACTCACACACAATAGACTCAAAGCAGCGCCCACAAAATCAACCATCACCTTGCTCACAAGCAACACAAAAGAACACCAGATAACTCCACAGCTTACACTAAACAACACCAACATTCCACACACTCACATGACCAAAATACTTGGGGTCACATACAACACATCATTATCTTTTGGAAACCACATTCAGGAAATTAAAAACAAATGTACGTGAAGACTTAACACGCTTAGGGTACTACCAGGCACAAACACTTTGGACACCAGCAGGAAACAACATCACTCATATACAAACAATATATTCGCTCAGTTATGGACTATGCTAGCCCATGCTGGGCACCCATTATCTCAAACACACACATAAACACCTTACAAACAATACAAAGCAACGCACTTCGTATCATTACAGGATGTACTCAAACAACACAAATACAGGGTGTCCCGTAAGTCTGGACCCATAGGGAAAAATAATAAAATTACAAAATAGTCCAAAAATTTATTTATAATATATATATTTTTTTTTTTATTATTATTTTTATTATTTTTTTATTATGATCATACTCCGCTGGAGTTTTATTTGTGGGGCCACTTGAAAGCCAAAGTGTACGAGGTCAAACTTCAGAACATTTTCCACCTTAAAGCACGCATTTTGGAGGCGTGTCAAGAAATTTCTGCGACTGTGATTCAGAAAGTGCTGTCGCAGTGGAGATTGCGTCTTCAACTATGTGTGCGACACAACGGCGGACACTTTGAACAGATTATGTAATAAATTTTTGGACTATTTTGTAATTTTATTATTTTTCCCTATGGGTCCAGACTTACGGGACACCCTGTAGAACACCTACATAGAGAAAAAAAAATACTGAAAGTTAGGGAACATTTAGATATGAGGGGAACACAATTCATGGCAGCAGCGACCACTAACCCACAACACCCTTGCCACTACATGTACAATCATGCACCAACACCTCGCACCATTAAGGTAACACCAGAGAGATATTATAACCAAATACTCCATTCCATACCACGTCCCACAGACATCACACAGACTAGACAACTCCACAGACGACACCTGCCACCTGTACCAGGAAACACCACAAACAGTTGAACACATTACGACAGACTGTACCGCTCTAGCACAACATAGAACACAACACAACATCACTAGTGCGCTGAACCTCTGGTCCACTCCGGAGAGGGCAATCGGTTACCTGCGTGCTGCCGGCTTGCTCGATCAGGGTGGGCTGATCGGCTAACCAACAACAACAACTCTCTTTGCATTTCTTCAGAAACGTGGCACTCCATGTGTCTGACCCTGGCGCTGAATTGTCTTGCATCTGTGATAAGGCCGTACTTACATCTCCTTCCGTGAACTTGAAGTCCATTAATAGGCTTGTGCCGGAATTTGCTCTTGGTTGATTTGTATCTATGTCGAAACATTCGTCTGGGTTTTCCACTTCCATCTCGGACTTAGAGGTGCTACACAGAGAGTTAAATTGTTCCCTAAGCAGTTCGCTTATTTCTTTCGGGTCATTTGTGTATTCGGCCTCCCCGTCTATCAACGGTCCAATACTCTCTTTACACTGCATTTTCCTTTTCACAAACGTGTAGCAGTATTTTGGGTTATTTTTTGTTTTCTGTTACTTTGTTTTCATCCTCGTTTTTCTTATGTATGAGTATGAATGTTTGCTTTAGGTCCATTTCTATTTCGCCAAGTTTCCTCTCTGTTTGAGTCTCTTTGTATCAGTTCTGCATCTGTTTAGATGTTTTAAGGTTTGTCTTCGTTGCCTGAATAGTGTCCTGATTTTCCTCTCGAGCTTGCTACGTTTTCTTTCCTGTCTCTCTGGAATATGCTTCAGTATTATAGGTTTGGTTTCAGTCTCTATTATACAGAGTATTTCTTGTGGAGTCTTCTCGTGAAGTAGCAATTCCCAATTTACCTCCTTTAAATCTTTATTTACGTTTCCCCAATTTACTTTCTTTGAATTTATGTTTAAGCCTTCAAATATTCCATCTGCCTCTCTAGGATGCGTTTTCGGACCTCTGGGTGGTAACTTCAATTATATATCGATGAGGTTATGGTCGGCGTTATTGTAGTAATGTCTAATTAAGAATTAAATGTTTGTTTATAAGAATGTAATAATGTTCAATTAAGTTTTGTTAAATAAGAAATTAATAATGGTTTGTGAAATTAAAAATATAAAATGCTAGTTGGCAACACTAAAAATCTGAGTAGAAATGCCCTTCAGTTATCGGACAGCGTTCAAATAAGGTGTTTGGTATTACGATGTTTTTGTAAAATTTAGAATATTCTTTCGTGAGTCTCTCTCCGAAAAAATGTTAACCCTAATTCCCCCCCCCTCGAATTACTCCGTTTGTACCATCGCCGTATAACACGCAAGGTGATTTTTGGAGTATTTTTTGGGGAAAAAAAGTGCGCGTTATACGCCGGGAAATACGGTAAGTGTATAATTATCCCCGGTCTCTTTTGCATTATTCGAAAGTGAAATGGCCTCGTCTCGGTCACGTGCCACCCGCGTTTATAAAGTACAGCGAAAACGAGTGAAACGAGAATGATAAAAGATAAAGAGAAAGTAAATAACGAAAGTAAATACGAAAATTGTAAAAGAATTATAAAAGAGTTTTGTAAAACGAGGGTTTTAAGTATTAATCACTACATTTTTGGTGGTAAGTGGTTGTCCCTATTACATTCACATAAGGGCATTCCTACGTCCTCGGTTCGCGCCTTATACTCTATTTCGGTCAAATTTTTGCTATCCGTTTTAGAGTCTTTATAAAATTAATAACTATTCTGTTTCGGTACTTTAAACAGTAAAATGCATTGTGTACCTCATTTGCAAGCAAATTCTGATTCCCTTCTATGATCGAAGATGGCCCCCATCATTTTCAAAATTTCTTCTCATAGCGCAAATTTTCATAATTTTCACGGAGTCAAACTGTTTCACTCACCCGTTTCGACTCAAATTTTCTTTTCGTAGAGTTAGCCGCTATTCCACCCGCTTCGTTTAGTGTGTCAAAAAAAAATGCTGAGTCGTCTTGTCGAGGCCGTTATAATGTGGAGTCATAAAGTTGGAGTCGAATTTCGAGAATTGTTTTTTTTTTCTTTTTCTTCTCGTTGATCCATCCTCAGTCCGTTTTCTTCAGATTTCGTTCAGTCAGGGAGAGAGACTTATTTAAAATTTGGAATTGCCGTTCGATGACTCTTCTTTTTTTCTTTCCTCTTCAACTGTTATTACTCTTTAAACAGCCTATTTGGGGTTTTAAAAATTATTTCATGTTTATATTTTCGGCATCAGAAATAATTGTGTTAGTAATAATAATACAATAATAAGTAAATAAAATTCACGCTTACTTATATGACTAAATTGTTTTAGTTATCATAAAATTGTTACATGCAATTTAATATGGTCGGTTTCAAAGGTTGGTACGTATATTGTAGCGCAGTTGTAGGTAATATATATATATACACTCGTGTGTGTGTATATAGAGGGTGTCCCATAAGTCCGGTCATAAGAGAAATTAATATTTTTCTATTTCTACAAACCATAATTTATGCTCGGGATGCCAGTTTCCCGTCCACCATTCTGTTCAGTGACGAGGCTGTTTTTTATGGAAATGGTGAGGTAAATCGACAGAACACCCGCTACTGGTCTCAAAACAACCCTCACTGGTATACCTCTTCAAAGGAACAAGGTGCATCTCGGGTGATGGTATGGTGTGGCATTTGGAAGGATCGCATCATAGGCCCCCTCTTTTTCGATGAACATGTCACTGGAGGCACCTACCTACGTATGCTCAAGGAAGAAGCATTTCCCAGTGTCTTGAACGAAGAAGAAAATTTCCCAACATGGTTCCAGCAAGACGGCGCTCCTGCACATTACAGCACCCAAGTAAGGGAATACCTGTACCAACAATTCCCTGGTCATTGGATAGGACGTCGAGGGCCTGTGGAATGGCCAGCTAGAAGCCCGGATCTCACGCCACTAGATTTTTATCTCTGGGGCCACTTGAAAGCGCTGGTATACGCAGAGAAAATTAGGAGTGTTGAACATTTGCGGCAGCGCATTATTGGGGCATGTAACACCATTACTCCTGACATCATTCACCGTGTGCTTGCTGACTGGGTATCACGTCTGAATTTGTGTATTGAAAACAACGGTGGACATATTGAGCACGTTCTGAAAATAAAAGCTTTTGTTTTGCCTTTTTTTATTATATTTCCTATGATGCCGGACTTATGGGACACCCTGTATATAGTAGCGCATTGTAAAAGATTAAATAAGTGAGTAACAAAATTTTCCAGTATCTAGTAGGCAGTTTTTGAGATTGTTCTTCGACGGATAATGGCTTTTATGTTTATTAAAATAAAGGATTTCAAGTCGACACATGACCACCATATGTGTATACTTTTAAGATAGCTTCGTTGTTTTAAGTTCGCTCTCTCGCTTTTCACTTTATAATTTTAAGTTAGGTTCTTTCTACTTTTAAGGTTTCAAGTCGAAAAATAATCGTTAAAGACACTAATTTATACTGGGTCAAATTCGGACTGCTTGAGTTTATTTGCTTGCCGTATATATATTGTGTGAGACCTCAAAGGAAGCTAAATTTGTTATCAAAAGATAAAAATTTGTTTAATTGAAATACAGGAATTATTTTCATATATTCTTTTGATAACTTAATTTCTGTTTTTTTTTTTTTTTTTTTTAATATACATTCACTTTTTTTTTTGGGCTGATTGTGGTTGTCTATTTTTTTCTTTCTTTCATTTTCATGACAATCCCAACGGATATTTGCTGTTTAATTTTTTTTTATTCTGAAATTAGATTTTATTGTAATCAGGAGCGTTTTGGTTCAACATTTTAATTTGGATAAAAATAATGAAAAATTTTTCTCCTTCGCGTTTTTGCATAGAAAATGTTACAAAGATTGTTTCATGATGTACTGCAGTTTAATTTGGTTAGGTATATTTTATAGAGGTTCGCTTACAACAAAAAGTGAACACTCTCTTCATTATGCAATGATTTATTTTAATTTTTGTTTACGTAGTAGGTTGCGCTGAATTTTTCGGTTCATAATATCTGTTCTTATTTAGAATGACAATGTGAAATTGTATTTAGTTTCACCTGGAAACGATAAATTACTGGAATGCCTGTGCTTTACACACCATGCTGGGTTTCGTGTTGAAGGAGAGAGTTGTCTCTCAGATGTCATTTTGTGATTTACGAGTTTTTTCCTGTGAAATTTAGCGTTGCAGGTTGGAATTAATATATTACGTTAATTTTCTGTTTTAATATTTAAATTTTTTATATTTAATGATTCTGTTTTGGAAAATGTGTTATTTTTTAAACTTTATTTGGGTTTACTCGTGTAATTGAAACTTTAGCTTGAGTGTTGATCGGAAATGGGCCTTTTAGATTGCCAGTAACGCTTTTGTGGTAATCTATTGTGTGCTTCCCACAAAGTGTAAGATGGTTCATTGATTATCGAGAATTGATGACATGAAGTTTCTGGGTTTCATTTTTGTCTTTTGTTTGAATAACAATATTTTTTTAAATTATAATGACGGTTACTATGTAGGGGCGCTTTTATATTTCTACTATGTAGTTTTGTTTCGTTGCGTTTGATAATTTTTTTTATCTTATCCGATGTAACTACTATAAGTGACCATATTAGTAGCTAGACCTTGATTAGATTTTTGTGAAATTCTGTGAAAGGTTGTCATATTTTTCTGTAAATATATACACGCACTCACACACACACACACACTATATATATATATATATATATATATATATATATATATATATATATATATATATATGGGATGAATTTCACAATTAAACACGTGAAATGAATGAATGCTGCAAACCCACAAGGAAAAAGGAAAACGATTCCAAGGCCTTTCTGTATTCAGAGCTACACCTCGTCAGGGGATTCCCTGACGAGGTGTAGCTCTGAATACATGAAAGAGCTTGGAATCGTTTTTTTTGTCCTTGTGGGTTTGCAGCATATATATATATATATATATATATATATATTATATTAGACCGTTTCACGATTATATGGTAATTTTTCAAATTGAATTTTGATAAACGCACACACTTTTATTTTTTTATATAAAGGAAGAAAAATAAATAGACAAAATATCATTTTATTTGAATGATAAAAAGGCACCCCTCAGATGGCACTTCTTTTACATTAATGGATAATTAGAGCAAATATAAGACTGAACGAAAAATATGTTTTAAAACAAAGCGACTTAAATTCTATTTAAGACATATATTGATTAAGAATATAGGGATTTCAGTGGCTGAGGACCTCCTTTCTCTGATTTTCAATGATTTGAAAGGCCAGTTGTCTCTCTTCCTCACTCTTTGTGAGCTTCTCATTAAACTCTGTAGCCAGTTTGACTCCTCGTTCAGCACAGTCGTTGATTACTTTGACTGCCATGACCCGATTACGGTGCTCCTCAATGTCTTCAAGTTTCTTGGGAATTTCTATTTTCAAACACTTGAAGAAGTCTTGTGTTTGAGTTGTGACAAAACTGGTAATCTTTAAGTCATTGGGGTTTTGCAACATTCGGGGGTCCACCTTTCTTGCTCTCACTTTTCGAGGAGGCGCGTGGTGAAGGTTGTGGAGCATTAGAACCTTATCATCTTCAGTCACGAGGTTTGAGAAAAAGCCAAATCCTACAAGATCCTCACTCAAGTACCAACCATGGTTCTGAAGTTTTTTGAGGGCTGTAGCACTCACTTCCTTATCAACCTGGATCTTGTAGATATGTAGCATCTTGAGGAGGGCCAAATCATTTGCTGGAGCATCAATTCCAACTGGAGATGTATACCAAGCTTGAAGATAAACTCTCACTGAAAAGGCGTTTATTCGTATCAGAGCTTGTTTTTCATGAGGGGTGAGAAGGAATTGGTTCCTAAATAAGTAAATTTTTAAGGAATAGATGCCCTTTCCCATCCATCTAGCTCTGCTGTAAGCTCCTGGGTAGTGGAATCTGCTATCAGAGCCTTTATTTGTTTTAGGCATTGGACAACCAAGGAAGATAAGTGCAAGTTCTAAGTATTCCCTGTAGTCACCTCGAGTGTGGCCCTCTTGAAGTTTGGAGTTGATGAAAGAAATAAGCTTGTCTCTGTGCTTCAAGATCCAATGATCTAAAGATTCTGAGGTGAGATCATTGGGTTCATAGGGCTTGTAATTCTGCTGATCAATGTTATCCCAACAATCTCTGAATCGATTGAATAAGGGAATTTGTGGACCCGAAGAAGAGAAAAACATGTCAAAAACTGCAGTGATAAGAAGCTCGTGGATATGGTGGCGGCATGCCAGAAAAAGGAGTGATCTCTGAAGGGCCTTTTGGATGATGGTACAAGCCCCAGCATGGATACCTGTATTGCTTGCAGTAGTATTAAAACAAAGGCCTGCTACCCACTCATTTACTTGTGGCCATTGCTTCAAGACATCTAAAACTGTTCTCCCCATTTCTTCTCCCGTTCCAGAAATAAGCTTTGGAATATACAGTAATTTTTCTAATTCGCCTGCACCAGTCACAACAATGGGCATTACATCAATCTTACCCCCATGCATGGATGGAAGAAGCTTTCCATCAAAATGAATTATTAAAGGGGTATTTGGTTGGAAACTGGCTTTAATGTCTTCTCCCATCTGCATCCGTGTTGATCGCCGAGACCTGTAGATAGAGGATGATGAAAGTGTGATCTCTTCAATTTCCACTCCAGCAGCTGAAAGGGCAGGTGCCACAATGTGCATAGCAGCTCTTGCAGATGTTCCAGTGCGGTCCAGAGCAGCCAAGAACTTTTTATCCCTAACAATTACACCTGGTTCAAGCTTCTCCTTTTTTGAAGATGATGATGAGAGTGCTCTGTAGAACAATTCATCACCAGATGATTCTTCACTTCCTCCTGAACCGGAATTTTCACATTGGTTGAGATCCACAACCTTTGTCAATTGCCTCATTTCTTCCTTTGATTTCCTGAGAAGTTTTTCCATTCTTTCCATGCTTATCTGTCGTGCTTTTGCCTTTCTTGAAAACTCCTTGTCTTCTGGACCCATAATCATTTTCCGATCGTTCCTTTGATCCTTAAGAAAATCTTTATCCTCCTGCAATTTTATTTCTGTTTCCACTTCTGAATGAGCTACATCGAAAAGCTTCTTTAAGCTGGTGACAAATTCTGCTTCATTCTTCTCTTGGGTAGGAGTTCGTCGAGTTCGGTTCTTGACCAGCCCTTCATGCTTATTGTAAAGCCTTTTAAGCTTTGAGACAATATAAGGCTTGTGGGATGTTGTTGAAAAAAGTGGTTAGAAATAACCGCATATATTTCCAAATAAAATATAAACAAATAAATAAAAATAAAAACCCTCGTTTCTAACCAACTAGTGAAGTTGGGTTTCCCTAATTAACAAAAAGAAGGAAAAAAAAAGTTTCTGGGACAAAGAAAAACGGAGCTTTGTCCAGTCTTGAAAATTTTTGACCGCATGAAGCGGGCCCTTTTTTCTCAAAAAAATTAAAATGCTCGTGGTTACCCAAACCGGGAAACTGAGTCAACCTTCAAACCTAACAACCTTTAATTAAACCGTATCCTTAATTAATAACCACTGCAATTAATCAAAACCCATGTTTAACTAAATAGAGGCCTATCAGAACTAGGTGCAAGTAAGTTAAAGAAAATAACTAAGGTAAGAGAAAAACTAGGTACCTAGACGAAACTCGAACCGGGCTACAACGGCCCTAACTCAATAATTAAATGGCTGTTATAGCCCCTATTAAAACCTAAAGGCAATATAGCCCTAACTTAACTTAAATAAAACCTTCTAAACCTTAAACCTTTAAAACCAAAAACTTAAGGGCAATCCAGCCCTAGCCTAACTTAACCTGCAAAACCTAGGTCTGGGAAATAGCCCCTACAAATAAATAACCTAGCAGTGTGTTAAACAATAACCTAAAACTTAACAACGAAAATTAAAAACCTGGAAACTAAATTAAACTTATGAATCAGTTAGAAACTGAAAGGGTAACGTTCAACTGGCAACTTCATTTTTGGTAAGTCTAAATTAATTTTGATGAATTTAGCTTCACCATAGTTAGTAATCTGGCTGCTGACCAAATTTAACCTGAAAACCACTGCAACCTACAGTGAATAAGTCTGTAGCTGTGTTGACAGTGTCTAAATAGGCCATTATTATTTCTATAATTACCGAGTCTATTTAAAGTAAACTTAACCTTAATACTACACCTAAATCAAAATAATCTCTCTCAAGCTAAATAATAAATTTTTCAATATGGCGCCCCCGGGTGGGCTCGAACCACCAACCTTTCGGTTTTCAATATGGCGCCCCCGGGTGGGCAGTCGAGAAGTTAGTTACCCTTTTTTTGTTTTAATTCTGATACAATAGTTTTAAATCCAGTGAATTAAATTTTTTACATAATCTGAAAATTTAAATATAAATATCATTTATAATAAACCTAAAAATGGCTAATCAAACTGAAGCCACTCGTGGAAAAAGTATGGAGACCTGGTTGGGAAGTGATGTGGAAGCACTTGAAACTAGTAAACTGGTAAAAAGGAGGGGAGCAATCAGAACCTCAGCTACTAAACTTTTAGCTACAATCAAAGAGAGATGGGATGATTGGACTGAGGAACAAAAAAATTCACATGCTCGGCTTTTGTCCTCACAACTGGACAAGTTACAAAATTTAGACGAGGAAATCCTTAGAATGTATGTTTGTTCCGAAGGCTTCTCAGAGGATAAACAAGAAAACTAGATGAAAAAAATAGTTATTACCACTTTGAAATAGATCAAATGATACAAGCATTAACAACTAAAAAAGAAAATAATGCCGAAGCCAAACCTAAACTAAGAATAAGTACTAAAATTCCTGAGCTTCAAATATTACCATTTGATGGAAATCCCTCTAAATTTCAAAACTTTAAGACCTCATTCAGAAACATTTATGATAACATAGGTCTTTCCGAAGAAGAGAAATTTGCCTACCTAAAACAACATTTGAGTGGAAACCCTGCCATTCAAATAAACTGCATGCAAGAAAGTAAAACATCTTATGAAGAAGCATGGCAGCAGTTGGAGGGCTGTTATGCAACACCAGGCCAAATTAAATTCTCCATAATAAAATCCCTTTTAACTAAATCCATAATAACCAAAAATTTTAAATCACTTCATGACTTTCAAGCAGATATGCACTCTACCATAAATTTAATGCAAACTCAAAAATTAGAATTAGAAGATATACTCTTGTATGTATATTATAATAAACTAACTCAAGAAACTCAGGAATTTTTAAGAACTTGTGGGTTTAAACTCTATGACCCTTTAATAAGTTTAAAGAAGCAATTGCTGAAGCTACCAAAACCTTAGCTAATGTTAATTTTGATCTGGAACAAAGTGAGTTAACTACCTTGATACCTAAACAAAAAAGAAACTTCTCTCCAGAACCAGCCAGAAAACCATGGTATTCTGGCCAAACTACAGCTGCTCTGGCGGTTTCTACCCAAAGACAATCCTCAAGAAGAGCTCAATATACTGACCAGAGAGAACCTTACTGCAAATTGTGTAAGAAAAACTCTCACAGAATCTCAAAATGTGATTCTTTCCCTGAAAGTTGGGATAAACTGAAAAAACTTGCTAAATTAAATTATTGTACTAAATGTACCTCATCTAAACACCAAGCCAAAGAATGCCCCATTTCTTTACAACCCTGTTCATTTTGTAGGTTTTCTAACCATTTATCCTTCCTTTGTACCAAACAAAAAGGAAAACCAGAGGAAGATAAGAAAACCAAAACCAGTACGGAAGTAGCTACCCAAAAAGAAAACTCAAACAAGGGAAACAAGTTACTAACTTATTAAGTTTAAAAAACACTGATCAAGAAGTAGCATTAATCCCTTCCATGCAAATGAGAATAAGAAACTCAGAAAAATCAATTAAATGCAGAGCACTTTTGGATAATTGTAGTCAAGCCAGCTACATTACCAAGGAACTGTGAAAAAATTAAATCTTCCAACTAAACACTACGAGGAATCCATAACCATAACAGGATTTATAGCCGACAAGAAACAACCAAATTATGAAGTAGCTATAATTAAATTGGAGGATTCTAGAAACCCTGGAAACTACCAAGAAATAGAAGCCATCATAATTGATGATATTAATATTAAATATGAAGTTCCAGGATTACTGAAACTTCAAACTTATTTAAAATCATTAAATTATCAGCTTGCAGATCACTTTGAAGCTGATGAAGTGGCTGACTTCATGTTAATTTTTGGGGCTGCAACCCACAAACTTTTTGCCCTCAGCAGTCATCAGATTCATACTGCCTCTTGTTATAAATCTCCCTATGGAATACTTTTATTGGGTTTCCCTTCAGATTACTACCCTGAAAAAGAAAAAGAACCAATAAGAGATCAGATCAGCTTCTGTATTACCAACCCGCTACCTACTAGTACAACTTCTAATGAAGATCTAAAAAAAATTGAACACCAGATTGCACAATTTAGCAAACTAGAAAACTTGGGTATTTCTGGGGATGAACCATTTTCAAACAAAGAAAAAGATCTGATTGCAAACTTTGAAAAGGAAGTTAAAATAGAAGATGAAAGATTGTCTGTTAAGGTACCATGGAATGACCAAAAAGATAAAATTTCACCAAACTTTAACTATGCTATTAGCAGGTTAAAGTCCACTTGCAAAAAATTAAAAAAAGATAACTTAATGCAACCTTATTCAGACATCCTTGAACAACAATTCCAGGAAGGAATAATAGAAGAAGTACCTCTAACAGAACACTTAAGACAAGCAGGAAATTTTTTACCTCATTTTCCCGTAGTTCGCCCTGGGGTACAAACAACTAAAGTTAGGATTGTAGTAGATCCCTCGGGTAAAAGCAAACCAGAAGAAATAACCGTAAATGATGCTACTGAGGACTGCCCTTCACTCCTACCTCACTTAGCAAAATTGTGCATTAAATTAAGGCATGGTAAATATTTGATGATTGGGGACATTCAAAAAGCATATTTACAACTTAAATATCAAACAGAATTTGACTGCAATGCCCACAAAATTCTGTGGGTAAAGAATACCCAATTGGCTCCAAATGACAACAACCTGATTGCTATAAATATAGAAGAGTTACCTTTGGCAACAAAAGCAGTCCATTTTTACTACAACAATCTCTCCAACACATTTTTAATGAACAACAAAACCAAGTGGCAGACTACCTAGCTAACCGCTTTTACATGGACAATGCTTTAATTAATGCCAACAATCTCTCAGAACTCAAAGACCTTTACAATTATAGTGTAAACACTTTAATTGAATATAATTTGAAGCTATATGAATGGGCCTCTAATCACTCAGAACTTCAAGGACTATTTGAAAAACATGACATAGCCTCCTCCGAAGATAAAGAAAATGTAAAACTATTAGGATATGGTTGGAACACAAGTGCTGATACACTCCATCTAAAAACTGTAAACTTGAACTCAGAAGCCAAAACTAAAAGAGAAATACTAAGTTCTGTGCAATCATTGTTTGATCCAATTGGATTTGTTGCACCCTTAGTGTTTAAATTAAAACTCTTCATGCAGAAAGTAACAGCTACCAAAAAAAATTGGGATGAATATCTAGAACGGAAATGCTGCGTGAATGGAAAAAACTTTGTAAAGAAATAAACAAAGTGGAATTTCTGAATTTTCCTAGACAAGCTTTTGAAAATCCCAAACCTCTCATGGAAAATCTTCAACTCCACATCTTTTGTGATGCCAGCCAAGAAGGTTATGCAGTAAGTTGCTATCTAGTTGGAAATGGAAAATCCGAACTAATTTACGCTAAATCAAGAGTCAACCCCAAATCAAAAAATTGGACCATTTGTAACTTGGAATTAATGGCAATCTGCCTAGGAACCAAAGTCCTAGAATACCTTAAAGAAACCTACCTAGAAGAAAACTCAGAAAACCAAAAGTTCTTCAAAACAATAATTTGGACAGACTCACAAGTGGCTTTAAATTGGACTGCTCAAAAATCTCTAAAAATGAAATCAATCTTTGTAAAAAACAGAGTGAAAGACATTCAGGAAGCAACAAGAAACTTAAACCATCACCTGGAATTCAGACATGTAGCAGGAGAAGACAACCCAGCAGACCTACTCACCAGACCAATATCTTTCAAGAAATTTCAAAAACTTCTTCACTTTTACCAACATGGTCCCACATTTTTGAGAAATGAAATTGAATGGCCACCAACTTAATTTTTAACCCCCACCAAGAAACCTTACAGACAACAATAAATGTGTGTCAAACAACTTGTAAAGAAATAAATGAAAAAACTCCCTTGTTAAACATGGAAAGATTCTCTAACAGGAAAAAACTGGTCAGAATCACTGCCTATGTTCTACGGTTCATAGAAAACTTAAAGTACTTCCGCACTCACAAATATAACCCCAAATGTAACCTGACAATGGAAGAACAAATTGCTGTCTTGGAGAAAAATCATACAGCTTACAAAACTAAGGCCACAAATTACTGGCTAAAATTAGTCCAGCAACAACATTTCTCAAAAGAAAAAGAAATAATCCACAAACTAAATAAAGGAGAAAAAGTTGAGGACCTAACAAAGCTGCAAAAGAATCTAAAACTCTTCATTGACAAAGAAGGGTTAGTCAGAACAATGGGGAGATATAAATATGCAACTAACCTTAACTATTCTGCTAGGTATCCTGTACTACTGCCTGAAAATTCTCATTTAACAACGTTAATTGTAACTGAATGTCATGCAAAAGCCAGTCATGCAACCTTAGCTACCACATGCAATTTCCTCAGACAGGAATTCTGGATCCCCAAAATAAGGCAAGTAGTTAAAAAGGTTCTGAAACAATGTCTGTTTTGCCAAAAATACTTTGCCATGGCTTATGAAGTGCCTACTACTGGACCCTTAGTAACGGAACGTTTAAGCTATGAAAAACCCTTTGAAAAAACTGCCCTTGACTATGTTGGTCCAATTTCTGTCCAGGATGAGAATAACCAATTCATGAAAGTCTACTTATTATTGTTCACTTGCTGCGCCACAGATTCACCAGCCTTCACATCTGCACTGACCTTTCTGCTAAAACCTTTTTAAGAGAACTCTACCATTTGTCCTTAAACTACTCCCTTCCAAAGGTTTTGATTTCAGACAATCAATCCACCTTCAAAAGATCTGAAGATTACCTTAAACATTGGTTCCAAAATGTTCTTGTGTCTCAGTACCTCTCTGATCATGGTATCCAGTGGAAATTTACAGCAGCCTATTCACCCAGAACCTTAGGAATAGCTGAAAGAATGGTGGGTTTAGTCAAAAGAGCCCTCTATACCTCCCTAAAAGGAAGAAAAATCCCGTTAACTGAACTAAAAACAATTGTTCTTGAAATAATGAACACAATTAATTCAAGACCACTCACTTATGTTAATTCAAATGAAGATCCTTCCTCTGATCTACTAACTCCTTTCAAGTTGCTTTTTGGGTATGACAATACCAAATTCAACTTTTTAACCACTAATGATACCCAAGAAGCTGTTAATGAAGATGATCAGGTGGATGCTGATTATATGACAACAACAGAGGACAAAGAAAGAAAGAAAATACTGGATTACTTTCATAAGGGAGCTAAACAATCTCAAGAAATCAAAAAAAGATGGCGATACGAATATTTGAGTAGTTTGAGGGAAAAAGAATACCAACAACACAAACAACCAGTAAGTAAAGAACCTAAAGTAGGAGAACTATGTCTCTTAGATGAAAATTCTATGAATCCCAAATACTTCTGGAAGATTGCTGTAATTGAAACATTACACCCAGATGAAGATGGCATAATCAGGCATGTAACTGTAAAAACACCCAATGGTCATCTCTCCAGAAGACACATATATCGGTTATACCCACTGGAAATAACTGATAAGCCGAATATTGACCTGGAAGAACTGGAAAATTCTTCCACAGAATCAGGAACTGTAGATTCTCCTGACACTACTACTGCCGCTACTCAACCCCGACCACAAAGACAAGCTGCAGTTAGATTTCGGGAAGAACTGCAAAGGAAAATACAGAGTGGATCTTTGTGAAGATCACAAATAGAAAATTGTAAATAATGGTAAATAGCTATAACTTAGGACCAACGTTCTACAGAAAAGACGCTTTCATCTTCATATTTCACCTAAAAGGAACTTTTCTGAAGAGCATGTCATTTTCATTCAAAAAAAAAAATAAAAATAAAAAAATAAAAAAATAAATAAATAAATAAAATTTCCCAAGAATACAATTCTGGGTAAATTTTTCCCCTTGGGGGGAATGTTGAAAAAAGTGGTTAGAAATAACTGCATATATTTCCAAATAAAATATAAACAAATAAATAAAAATAAAAACCCTCGTTTCTAACCAACTAGTGAAGTTGGGTTTCCCTAATTAACAAAAAGAAGGAAAAAAAAGTTTCTGGGACAAAGAAAAACGGAGCTTTGTCCAGTCTTGAAAATTTTTGACCGCATGAAGCGGGCCCTTTTTTCTCAAAAAAATTAAAATGCTCGTGGTTACCCAAACCGGGAAACTGAGTCAACCTTCAAACCTAACAACCTTTAATTAAACCGTATCCTTAATTAATAACCACTGCAATTAATCAAAACCCATGTTTAACTAAATAGAGGCCTATCAGAACTAGGTGCAAGTAAGTTAAAGAAAATAACTAAGGTAAGAGAAAAACTAGGTACCTAGACGAAACTCGAACCGGGCTACAACGGCCCTAACTCAATAATTAAATGGCTGTTATAGCCCCTATTAAAACCTAAAGGCAATATAGCCCTAACTTAACTTAAATAAAACCTTCTAAACCTTAAACCTTTAAAACCAAAAACTTAAGGGCAATCCAGCCCTAGCCTAACTTAACCTGCAAAACCTAGGTCTGGGAAATAGCCCCTACAAATAAATAACCTAGCAGTGTGTTAAACAATAACCTAAAACTTAACAACGAAAATTAAAAACCTGGAAACTAAATTAAACTTATGAATCAGTTAGAAACTGAAAGGGTAACGTTCAACTGGCAACTTCATTTTTGGTAAGTCTAAATTAATTTTGATGAATTTAGCTTCACCATAGTTAGTAATCTGGCTGCTGACCAAATTTAACCTGAAAACCACTGCAACCTACAGTGAAAAAGTCTGTAGCTGTGTTGACAGTGTCTAAATAGGCCATTATTATTTCTATAATTACCGAGTCTATTTAAAGTAAACTTAACCTTAATACTACTCCTAAATCAAAATAATCTCTCTCAAGCTAAATAATAAATTTTTCAATAGATGTAATTAAGGAGGCTTTTTCCCACATAGCAATAACTTCGTTGGCTACAGTTGCGCAAGCTACAGAGACATTTTGCTTTCCCACCTTAATGTGATAAAAAAGACGTTTAAGGACATCACTGTTAGTTGGAAGCTGCTTCTCAGAAAAACCCTCTTCCAGCACTTGTCCGACCAACCAGACTTCACACTTGTTTCTGGTTTTTGCCATAATTCTGAGGGAAAAAGTTTTACCACCTGTTAGTCTTAATAATAATATAATATAATCATTAATCACACCTAAATTATATTATGACTTGATTACTGTAAGAAAGTTGTAAAGTAACATGAAGTAACCTTTCTAGAACAGTAAACTTGTGAAAATATCAGTAATTATAGATGAAAAAGCAAATAAAACATCATATAATCCATAAAGGGAAAAAATGGAAATTCTAGAATAGTTATCCTGAAGGAAGAATTTTCTAGAATTCTCTCTAAAGAATATAGGGGGGTTACTGGACCATTCCTGAAAATGACCTACTTATCTTCCAATTTTATTTATGAATTTTATATACCAAATTTAAGAGGACATCACAAAATAAATAAATATATTTGCCAGAAAAATGAAAATTTTCTCATGAGGGGTAAAATAGATATGCATTGAGGGGTGGGATAACAATAAGCTCTTGTCTTAATATTTTGCATGAAGTCTTTATTCATGACATATTACTTTTTTAGTATGTGTGCGTTGAGCCATCATAAATTTCGATTTTTCGAAACGGCCTAATATATATATATATATATATATAATTGGGTTCGAAGGGGCTTAAATGAATTAAAATCGTTTTACAACGTTAATAAACGTCATCATAAATGTTCGTTAAAGTGAAGACAAAAACTGGGAAGGTCGAGTTCGGTGGAAGTGATTTTAGTTTCCAATAACTGAGGAAGATTAGCTGCTAAGGGAGAATTTTAGGGTTTAATATCGAAGCACATAATTGGATTTCCAATTTGGGAATACTTACAAAGGAAAATCCATATTTAAGTTCACTCGCACAAAAGCAAAATGTTATTTTAGGCTTACAATGTTTTTAAAGGAAACAATTTGCATGCAGCGAAAACATTTTTGTAGAAATAATTCAAAGATATGAGAAAATTTTGATAAGAGAAGTTTTATATAAAGTATCATAAGCAAGTACAGGTATACCCCGTTATTCATAGCCTCGATATTCGTAGCTTCGCTTATACTAATATATTTTTTTACACCAAATTCCGCAATTCGCAAACCCAGCTCCGTTATTCGCAATGCCTGCGAGTCGGGGGTGGTTTGACCCTAGTCGGGGGTGGTTTGAGGAAATAAAAGTACAGTACAGGTATGTTTATTCTTTTATTGATGTTATTCCTAATTTACTATGCTAATACAGGTCTGTATTTGTGTTTTATACTTGCTTTTATGTATCGTATGGGAACGTATCCAAACATCTTACCTTCTGAAAAATGGTCATCGGAACGCATCCCCCAATAAAACAAGTATTTATATGGGCAAAAATGATTCGTTATACTCAATTTCGCTATTCGTAATGAGTCTGAGGAAGATAACTCCTGCGAAAACCGGGGTTTACCTGTATACATAAATATATATATATATATATATATATATATATATATATATATATATATAGGGTGTTCCATAAGTTCGGTCTCATTGGAAAATTTATTTTAAATTAAATTTACAAATTTACTAATAATTTTCTAATAACGTTTTAAATTCTAGATCGAAAGAGCTGCTGGCTCGGTAGAGGGAGCGACTAAAGGAAAAACTAATAAGATTGTTTTAAGAGGTATACTTCCTCGAGTTATCCAACGTAACGAGTTCTACAGCAAGGCGACCCAACAGGAAGGAGTGCATTTTGCAAATTTTTGGAAGTTTTTACGACAGGAGGGACTTGTTCCTCGGAGATGGACTTCATCTTAATGACGTTGGAGCTGGGCGTCTAGGAAGACTACTTCATAATATTGTCTCTTCTTTTCAGGCTGCCGTAACTCGACCGGCCCTGGCGTGATTTCCTTAAATTACAGGTCAAAAAATATGAATTTACCTTGCGCGCGCGAAGGAAACGCGGTTTTAACAAACAATTTGAAAGTTCTATCTTTAAATGCTCGTAGCCTACGAAACAAAATAAACGAATTTTTTTCTTTAATTGCTCGCAAAGACTATGATTTAATTGCGATAAATGAATCGTGGCTCAGCACTGAAACACGTGACTTTGTAGGGGAGTATCAAATTAGAGATTGTAGACTTTTTGTTAAAAACAGAATAGGTAGGCGAGGAGGAAAAGGTGTTAGGGTGTATATGAAATATAATTTCGCGAACGCTATAGAATTAAAACACAGAATTCCAGAACCGATAGATTCGACTATAACAGAACTTAAATTCAACAATTCCAAACTTGTTGCTGTTATATATAGGCCCCCGAATCAAACAGCTGATAAGGACGAAGCGTTATATCGTGAATACAATGCAGGTTGAGGAACCTTCGAGGTTGGACAGTATTTTAGAGTTAGTAATAACTACGGATCATAGGCTAATCACCGATCTTCAAGTAATAGAACCGTTAAGCAATAGCGATCACAATATGGTAGAGTTTGTCCTCTCAGTAAATCACTCGAAACAAGCTAACTCGACAAAAATATCACGACAACTTAACCAATTATCGAGGGCATACAGTTGACCTAACCGGGCATTCAATTAACCTAACCGGGCATTCAATAATTCATTTGCACAAGGAATGAAGGTCAGATTTGAATAAAACACACCAAAATACATTAGAAAAATCTATTCTCATATCCAAATCGACTCGCAGGGGTAAAACGAATAATTACCACCATACTATTTCAAATGATTTTAATCGCTTCCAAAATTGCTTATAACTCTTTTAATATCAATTTGTGCAAGAAATACCATAGAAGAAAATACATTCAGATTTAAATTTTATATAAGAAAAACCGGATCTTGTGGGTTGTTGTATTATATGAAAAAATGAAGTAAATGATCCAAATTTTGTCGAAAATTCATCGTAAAATGTTGAAAATATGAATAGGCGAACAATCGTTGAATTTTGGATTTCTTCTGAAAAAATGAATAATTTCAAAAAGATTAATATCACGTTTTTCCCCTTTACAAATTATTTTAAACTTGTTATTCTTTACAATAAGTTGTAAATACAAAAAACGTGATACGAATCTTTTAGAAACAATTCATGTTTTATAATTTTACAAACTTAAAACAGTTTCGTCTATTCATTGAATATAAGATGATAAAGGACCTTTTATGTTCCACTCGCTTTGTTGTTGTTGTTGTTGTGGTTGTTGTTGTGTGTTGTTGTTGTTGTTGTTGTTTAATTTTTGGGGTCTCTTGGGGTTGAAGGGGCCCATACTTAGTACATTGAATTATATCTTATAGTTCCCCCAATTTACGCGGAATTCATTTAACGCGGAAGGTTCAGGAACGCATCTACAGCGTAAATCGGGGGATTACTGTACTTGCATAAGATCGAACGTCGACATTATGCAACGCATATATATATATATATATATAAAAGTGTCAAAACAGAGTATGTAATTGTACTGTAATTTAGCCGCACGATTTATTGAATGTCCCAGATATCGGGGATCCGTACCTGAAAGATTCATGAGGCCACGTTCTGTCCGCTGAATAGAATAATTGAGAACAAATCAGATTTATGCTTTAAATGCATCAGAGCACTGTTTTATCGTTTTGAGTCGTCAGAAGGGTATCGTTTATCATGTTATCCGATGAATAGAAAATTCTGCGGTCATTAAAATGCCTCTTTCGCCTTTGCAGTCGAATGTGTCGGAGGGAAATGGCTTTTGAAAGCGAGATCGAAAGGTAGCTTTTCATTGAAAATTTAAATCTGATGGAGTTGAGGAGAGTTATGGTCCTAAAGACGAGTTCCCCAAACGCCACTTTTTCACTGAAAGCAGTAATAAATGTTTAAACTGAAAAGCAAAAATGGGGAGTTTTGACTTTCTTTTGACTTTTCTTTACTTTCTTTTAACTTTCCCGAAACGTGATAAAATCTTTTAATATATATATATGGCCTTTAATAATTGTTAAATTAAACATTAACTTATGTATCTATTATGTTCATGTAGTCGTAACCAAATTGTATTGTTTCTTTTAAATTTATATAAATAAAGTACATTTGGGGCAAATAATTTTATATAAAGTAAAAATAAGCCATGACATTAGTGTATGATTGTATATAGATAATAAAAATGAAAAGGTCCACTGCGGATGAAACCTTAATTGACAAAAAATTAACCTGACCTTGAAAATGATTCAACAGGAAGCTCTCGCTTTTTCTTTACCTCTCATTATTACAATATACACACTACAAAAACTAAAGAACGAACCTGCGTTGGGGTTTGAAACGTTTTGTTTACAAAAGAGTGCCTTTCTCTTTTCTATTTTATTATCATCATCCCGCCGCAGTAGTTCATTTCGAAGGTAGCGTAAAGCACTCGCAATTAGACACAACTGCATAATTGGAAAGTCGTCCGAGCAAAGCGTACTCGTCGTAGGCAAAACAATCAATATTTGATATTTTATGTATGAGGAACTTTTGCGTTTTTTTATTACTATGTGACCAAAACTGTTTTTCGACTTAGTGACCAATAATCAATAATTTCATTGCAAGCTTCATTGTTTCGCTTTTTTTTGTATGCAGTAAATGAAGAGCGATTATTTTCTATTTTACACCCCTGATCAATTACAACGTTTATTACTTGTTCAAATACAATTACTTTATATCTTCTACAAAGGGTCATTTTCCCCGCCTAATTAAGTTAAATGCTAATAAAGCATATATATATATATATATATATATATATATATATATATATATGTATATGTATATATATATGTGTGTGTGTATGTGTATGTGTGTGCGTACGCGTGCGTTTGTGTGTGCATCTTGCACACCTACAAAGAAAAATGAAAAGCTATTCCAAGTCCTTTCGTGTATTCAACAATACACCTTGTGTATACACATTTATATATATGTATAGCGTAAGCAAAATAGTTAGGAGCAATTAGCAAAAAAAAAGTAAGAAGTACTAATTAAAGGAAAAAATATTTTAACAAGATGTAGTTCATTTTACACGTCCATTATATACAAGGTGATTATAAACATCTTAGGCAAATTTAAACCTTAATGACTTTTTATGTGCACATGATAAGAAACAAACTGTAAACGGCATAAGAAATTATAATTATTGGAGATTTAACACATTACAGTAACAAATTTCTAAGTCTCAACATAACTGCCATCTTTCTCAATACATCGTTCAATCCGATTTTCCAAAGATCTGAGAGCATTTTCCAATTGTTGAGTGATTTCACGAATTGCATTTGTGATCTTGATCATAAGTTCATCTGAAGAATGCGGTTTTGATGAGTAAACATTACTTTTAACATGACCCTATAAAAAGTAGTCCAATGAGGACAGGTCAGGTGAGTGAGGTGACCAAGCAATTCGTCCACCTCTACCAATCCGCTTGGCTGGGAAGATATAATTCAAGAACTATCCCACACTCAAAGCATAGTGTCAGAAACCATTGACTTGATGAAAGAAGGTGCTACCTGAAAGATTTAATCGTCTTAGTTTAAGGATAAAGAAATTCTGCAACATTGCAAGGTAACGTTAAACCACTGACTGTTGGTTCTTCAAAAAGGAAAGCACCAATGATGCATGATTTTCTGAGAGCGCACAAAACTTTGATTTTTAGTTATTTTTCATGTTGCCAGACTTCGTGAGGTTTTACTGTACCCCAAGCGCAGCATTATGGCTGGTGACTCTGCACTAATGTGGAATATAGCTTCATCAGAAAATGTAACTCGTTAAGAAACTCAGAGGACTTCTTGATATTAGATTGGAGCTGTTCACAGAAATCTAACCTTGCAAGGTAGTCAGTAGCATGGGCGCAAAATAAACACGTGCAAGAATGTTGCAGTGCAATGTTGATCAATGTCGCAAGATTTTGGAAATGGGTATGCAAGAAGGGGGTTATGCAATGAAGGAGGAGGGGTTATGCAATGAAGGGGGGAACCTAACCTAAGCCTTAACCTAAGAAGGAGAGAAAGGAGAAGAAGGAAGGGTGTTCGCCTGGCTCCAGCCAGACGCATAATGAGAGTTCATCTGAGCCCCCCCTGTCTTATAAGGTGTAAATCCGCCAGTTGGCTCAGAAGGCGTAAATGGCTTGGTCATGTGTACATTATTAGGGTTGAGTTGCCAGATTGCGCTATTTATTTAACTAAAGCATATATTATTGACAGTTGGCTTAGAAATCCGTCAGTCGGTTTAGAAGGGTTAATTGGCGTAAATGGCTTGTCCAGGTGTACATTATTAGGTTGGAGTTGCCAGATAACGATATTTATTTAATTAATGCATATATTCGTGACAGTTGGCTTAGAAATCCGTCAGTCGGTTTAGAAGCCGTAACCAGCCATTTGGTATAATTAAATAATAATATCGTTTACAACCAAAAGGATTAAATAAAACACCATTACATCATTCTGTTTATTTAGACGAATTATTGGAATCAATTTCATGAAATATATAGAAAATAAATATACAATCAAACGATAGAATATATATGATAAAAAAAAAAAATAAATAACAGTATAAGAAATATGAACGACGAATATATATATATATATAATCAAAATTTTTTAATAAAAAATAATATGATACAAAACAATGGATTATAACCATCAATATAACAGTACAGGAGAAATATATATATGTATATATATACACACAATTATATTAAATAATTAAATATATTGAAAATAAATACATACACTTTATCTTATACTGCTCCTAACTAAAATAAAAAATAAAATAAAAAATAATAACTGTATAAGAAATATGAACGACGAATACATATATATATTCAAAATTTTTGTTATAAAAAATATAATACAAAACAATGGATTATAACCATCAATATAACAGTACAGGAGAAATATATATATATACACACAATTATATTAAATAATTAAATATATTGAAAATAAATACATACACTTTATCTTATACTGCTCCTAACTAAAATAAAAAATAAAATAAAAAATAATATAAGAAATATAAAGCGATGGATTATAACCATCAATATAACAGTACAGGAAAAAAAATATATATATATATATATATATATATATATATATATATGTATATATATACATATATATATATACGCACAATTATATTAAATAATTAAATATATTGAAAATAAATACATACACTTTATCTTCTACTATAATTAACTAAAATAAAAAAATAAAAAAATAATATAAGAAATACAAAAAGATGGAGTATAACAACCATCAATATAGCAGTACAGGAGAAATATATATATATATATAATATATATATATATATATATATATACACAATTATGTTAAATATTTAATTAACCCTTTGACGGCCATAGACCTTAGGGTGGTCCACAACATCGTTTGTTGGAATTTTAAATTCGGTCACATCTGCCCTTATTCTCTTCCCCCACAAGAATAAACGTGCCAATTATCTTTGCTCTAGGACCTTTTTATGCACTCGCTCAAAATGAAACAATTTGAATAATGCCTTGACAATTTATGACTGGATCATTTATTGAACAAGGATAATAATGACTTGACAATTTATGACTATATTATATATACTGTATATATAATATATGTATATATATTATATATATATATATATATATATATATATATATATATATATATATATATATATATTATATATTAATATATTATGAAATTATAACAGCGGAACAAATAATGCACAGTTGAAGATCTTTAGGTCTTCTTGAGACCTGTTTTAGTCGGCTCTTTGAATTCCTTGCGGTGCTAAGCGACTGCGCGGAGAAGGTACTGCTTTTGCGCTTCATCCTTCGTGATTGTGCTGTTGAAAGCCTTAATGAGCGCAACTCCTCTTTCTGCGCAATCGTTAACCACTGCCATCTTCTCTACACGTTCCTTCATTCCTTGGTAAGCCGGATCTGTGTTCCAATCATTTGGTGTCTTGGACAGGAATGATTGCGCCTGTTCACTTCCGTGCTGCATGACGAGGTTGAAGAAGATTGCTGAACGTTTGGTGGCATAGAATTCCAAGGGATTACTCGAGGAGAACGTTTTTCCGTCCACGCGCTTGAGTCCTTTTCTTTTTACGGGAACAGCTACGATGTTGTGAGCAATCCTCTCCTTCGTGGACGCGTGAACTCGAGGATCAAAGAGTACCAAGGGGATTAAGTGGTCAGAAATGAACCACAAATGGCGCTTCATCGCGGCAAATGCCGCGTCGTTCGTCTTTCCTGGGTGAGCTTTCAGCTGGCGCAAGAAAGTGAGGTCATTCAATGGAACCATGTATGCAACACTGGCCTCGTTCCAGTAGCGGCCGTAAAGGAGCGTGATAAACAGGCTTAGTTCCTCGATGTTCCGTTTCTCGGTCTGAAGCAAGGTGAATTGATCTCTGAATAGGAACACCTTGAGCGTGTAAATGGCCTTGGCCATCCATCGCGCATGGTGCAAGGCTCCAGGGCTTCGAATTCTCACAGGACCGTCAAGCTTCCCTCCCAAGAAAAGGAGGCAGAGAAGCATCAGTTCATCATAGTCGTCCGGCTGGCTCTTCTTCTCGACAGCCTCCTTGTAGTAGGAGATCATTTCCTTCCTCTGCTCTGCTGTTTCAATGAACAGGCTGTCGGGTGCACTCTCGAACTTGCTGCGATCATTGAAAACCCAGTGCTGCTTGGAGCGCTTGAATAGGCCAATTTCAGGTCCACTGGATGTTCCGAAACAAGTACCGAAGGCCGCAGCAAGGACGACTTCTACCACGTGGTGACGGCAAGCGATCCACACCAGATCAATACCCAACTCCTTTTCAATGAGAGTACAAGCTCCAGCATGAAGTCCCGTGTTGGACGCAGTTGTATCAAAAACAAGACCTCGAACGTTGACCCTCAAAGACCAGTCGTCCACAAGCTTCAGGCACGCCTGAACCTGAGATGCTCTAGTTGCAGCAGCTACCATTGGAACTCCAAGGAGTTTCTCTTCCCCGTTACCGGTTACAAGCACAGCCACACGGTCCACCACCTCTAACCCATGAGAGATATCTGTAAGCAGCTTACTATCCCAGTGCAAGAGAAGGGGCTCATGGGTCTTGAAAGTGGCCTGATCTTCGCGGCACACCGCTTCACGTGTACATTGTCTCACGCGACGAATGGTGCTGCGTGAGATTGACACTTCGTCCAAGTTGTGCCCCAGCGATTTAATATTTGCTGCGACCACTGCCATTCCTTTCCTGTCACTGAAATTGTGACGATCCAAGGCTAAGGAAATGTCAGGCGTGATCACAGACTTCAATCGCTTAGGAGTGGAACGTTTTCGTGCTGACTCCTTAAAAACTACAGTATCTGAATCTGATGATTCAGATGTGCTTGAACTAGAAGCCTCCAGTTCTCCCTGGGACCATCTGGCATCCGCCTCGCGCTTGGCCTTCTCCTCTCGGTTCATCTCCGCCTCACACTGAATCCTCTTCCTCGTTTGTTGGTCAGCCATTTTCTTGTCAATCGGGCCAAAGCTGGAGGAAGTGGGATTATCGAGCTGAGCGACAAGGAAGTTCTTGTCCTCTCATTCATCATGGTCTCGAGGGCGTCATGACGTGAAAGATCGAACACATCGTCAAGGTCTCCGCGAAATATGTCCTCCTTCATTCTGTAGGATGCGAAATTCTTTGTGCGATTCTTCTTCAGCCCCTTGTGTTGCTCGTACAGTTTCAGGAGCTTCTTCTCAGCGTATCTGGTATCCGTCATTGGAACGTTTGCTTTTGTCCAAAACGGGATCAAAGCCTCAATGGTCATCACCGCACTGTTATATTCTGTCTTCCTCTCCTCCAGATGGTGGAACATGAATTTCCGGAGGACTTGAAGCTTGGTAGGGAGTCCTGCCCTAGTTAACTTCTCCTCCGCCTTCCCTAGTAACCACACCTCACTGGTAGACCGTGCTTTTGATTGCTTCGGCGGCATTTCTACACATTCCTACAAAAGAAGAAGCCAAATTTAGTCATACTATAGTAATCAGTCATTAGTGAGACACGTCATGCATGATTGAGCGACCTTTTAACGACACCGTAGGACAACCATACTTCACACAGTTATTCACACTAAGTGTAGGAACAAAAGCAACAATGACCCAAAAGTGAAATCTCAGATGCTAAATTTTCCCTATGCTTGTGAACCACCCTAATAGACCTATCTGTAGCCATTCTGAGGCAACTTCCAAAAACCTTCCAGTAGTTGTTGGCTGTTTTAACCTTTATTTTCTTTTATTTATTCAAAATTATTTGATATATTATTAATTTTGCTTATCTTTGCAAAGTCTAAATACAGTTTACATGTTTTAAATATATATATATATATATATATATATATATATATATATATATATATATATATATATACAGGGTGTTTCAAAAAATTTATACACATTATAGTAAAAAAATTCTTTATTTCAAAAAATGACAGTTCTTTTTTTGGTCAGGATAAAATTGTTATCCATAAAAAATTATTATTGGAGATATTACTAGAGAAAATGAGGATGTATGGGTAACTGATTCAAGTTGATACAGTGATTTTTTCGGCCCCCCCAAAAAATGTCGAAACTTAATTAAATTTAGGCCATGTTTCGGCATGACATAATGGCATAGAAAACGGATCCTAGCAGTCAAAGGGTTAAATATATTGAAAATAAATATACATCAAAATACACTCACTTTGTTCTACTGCGCAAAACACTAAACTCACGCGCAATCGAGTCGACAGTAGGGATGGAAAATAACCGAAAAGTGTAAAACCGGTTTTCACCGTCGCTATATTCTTAAAGCCGGTTTTTACCGATTTTCACTGATGGGATTCTGTATGCTTTTTAGGGAGGTAAATGATCAAAATATTAAACAGAAATAAGGTTTTAATTGATTCAATCAAGTATGCGTAACATTTGAATTGAAAAGTTTATTATCGAACTTGATTTTTGAAATAACACTTGAGAAAACAAAGAGCATTAAGTGTCTGATCTGACATTCTTGATCAAATCTTTGTGACGAATAAACCAGCAACTGAAAACACTCTCTCGGACTCTGGATGGATGGATGAGGCTTGTCGTATTTTATCTTTCTTAGGCTTTCTTGAATGAATTCACTTTTAGCAATTGATTGGAAACTCAGTCCATCTACACACGCGTTTCGAAATTTCCTCTTCTATGGACTTTTTTTGCACAAACTCTTCCATTGTTCTTTATTTCTTCAGTGGCTGATTAATTTGGTCGATGTTTATGCCATGAATATTTTTCATGTGGGATGATAAACTTGAAGTAGAACCTCCACAACACTTTAAAACTTTGTGACATGTCATACACTCTGCTTCTTCTTTATTCTTACGATTGAAATGATACCAAGCATTTCATTTCTTTGATATGATGGAGTATTAAATCTTAGAATCTTAACTGATCAATGTGCAATCATCCACATAACATTCAAGACTGAAGCATCAATTATTTACACTTATAAACAAACAAAAAACGATAAGAAACGATGCAAAACGTAATTACTATGTTTTTAAACGTTTGGAAACGTTTGTTTCATAGAAAATGGACCAAAGTGATCGGAGACTTGTGCAAAAATGTGAAAACCGGTTCTTATCGTTGGTTTCGGTGATGATTAAAAATTTTCATCACCGGTTAAAAACCGGTTTTTTGAAACCGGGTTCCATCTCTAGTCGAGTCACATCATTATTGCTTTGCACTAAGCAGTAAACACGGCTTAATATGATTTCACCGCTCAAGTTATAGGGATACTTATACTCTATGTAAATCGCCTTCATATCGTTCAACACTATTTTTGTGCCCACTTTACATTCGGTTGGCAAGTTATCTTTAAACACGACTAGAATACAATCAAAAGCACGCACAAAGAGGTCATCGTTAACCGCAACACCATTATTAAATACAAGTTTATAAACACTCCTTTCCAATCGAGGGTTTATTTTTACCGCCCGAGCTTTTCAATCGTGAACTCTTCTTCACACTGCATAGTGGCAGTTGAAATAATCTTCTAAGTCGTTACGACAGCTGCTCATTATATAAAGAAATAGTTATTCAGGGTGAACCGTGTAGGTGAGCTCAGCCCTGTCCGCTCAGGTGCTTTGTACCAAAGTTCATGATATTTCAAAGAGTCTAAACTTTTTAAATAAGCATCCAGCTCGAGACCATTCTCGCCTTGTTCTGTCCTACACTCGGTAAACCCATCGAGCAGAGCGGTGTGTGCGTGTTCAAGAACCGTATCAAAATAAAGCATATCTGTAATACGCGCGTCTAATATAGGCTTCAGCTTGCGGAATCCGACGATTTCAAACATTCTGTCGAGGATGAAACGGTTTCGCGTAAGGACAAGAACGCTATTATCAGATGCATTCTTCTACATCAGTCATATATCAATGCATGGCTGATCGTTATTTATACACAACGTACAAACAACGGCATATGAGGGGGTATCACTAATCTGCTCTCTTCTTGTACCACTGCAGGAATTTTATAATGATCCTCACTCCATTTCTCAACTATAACGAAGATTCTATTCATCTCGACACTTAAATAAACAACATTCCATTTGTTTGTTTGTCTACAAGTCGCTTCCAGTACATAGTTAATGGCACCGGTTTTACGCCTGAACACGCGCAACGACTTCGTCACGGACACATCGTACACGACATTGAGAATACCGCTCAAAGGAAGTTCCATCGTACTCGAGGAGTGCACGTCCAGTCGGTTCAAGCTCTGAGATAACTATGAGCCACAGGTGGACGGATCGGCTCGACGGGAGGAGTGAGTCACACCATAAGCTAATGAAACGTGTACGGCGCTGTTCCAACATGTAAGAGTCAATTGAATTTACAATTTACCCATTAAACACAATTAGCTCACCGAGTGCCCCTATAGAATTCGTGATACGCAGCTCAGGCCCTTACTTTTTTGACCCAAGCTGTGTGCACATGTATGCTAAATTACGTATAGCCCATTCTGATAGAACGGACTGCGATGACAAATATGCTGTATACCCTGAAACAAACTTTCTGCACTCCTTATTCAACCAGTGTGACGTATATTTAAATCAGGTTAACATATCGGCAGGAACGGGGTACTACCACCTACGATCCTATCTGGAAAATGTGCTGAACTTTTCCAAAGAAGCGAAGGATACCTTTTTAAGTGCCGAGGGCTATTATCAAGCAAAGACGAAAGTAGTATAAAGGGCAAATTTAAAAATTCTAAAAAAAAATATGAGTGTTTTGGACGCCTGCACACAGACTTCACATTCCAGGAGAAGTTGCTTGTGAATAGGGTGGATATGAAAATAAAGCTCACCCGTACGAATCCTGAGATCTGTTTAAATCTGGATGCTGATCAAGAAGAGGGAGCAAAACCCGTTGTGATTCACATTATGGAGACACACCTTCGCGTACGGCGAGTGAAATTAAGTTCACCAAAACAAATAGAAATTGAGAAAAATTTACTAAACGCCACAGTAAAATACCCAATTAACAGAGCACAGATCAAACTATACACGGTGCCAGTAGGATTGGCATCGAAGCAGAGAGAAAACATCACCCAGGACCATGCTTCGATGAATGGAAAATATAAAAAAAAGAGTGCCTTTAAATTCGAGAATTTCGGCCTTAAAAATATAACTCTATACGTTAATGGCATTACGTTGGGCAGGGGTATGGATATGGATTATTTATCAGACGCTGTGTTCCCGCTTTGCGCGAGAGCATATAGTAATCTGGCCCATATTGCAGGTGATTGTGATGAGCTCAGGAATGGGGTAACGCAGAAAGAATTCATCCATCAATTTAACCTTTATCCGTTTGACATCACACCTGACTTATCTGCTGGTGTAAATACACATTTAAGTCCACAACAGAGTGGAAACATCTCAGTCAGATTGGAATTCGCCAAGCCTATAGACGCACCTCTCTCTGTATAGTTTACCTCGAGTCAAAAACCCTAATAGAAGTAGACAGATTTAGGAGCGTTGTCACTGACTTTTAAAATGGGTGGGAATACACTTCAGAGAGTAATGAATAGTGAACGAATCACACGTTCCAAATTTATTGGGGTGTTTGCGAAGAGTGAAACATTGAAATTGCCATCTACGGGAAATTGCGGTAGCCTTATTGTGAACACAGATGTTACTGGTAGTGAAGGGATTCATTGGTTTGCAATCTATTTTAAAAATAGGGACCGCATATAATATTTTGATTCTTTCACTCGGCCCTTAACATTGGAGTGACCCTGTTATTGTAAAATTCCTCGATCAGATGCATATCCCCGAAGTTGTATGGAATCCTTTCCGGCTACAAGGATATTTTATTAATACGTGTGGGATGTACTGCCTTTCATTTCTCATGCATATATCACGTGGTAAAGAATTTATAAATTTTTTAAAATTATTCGACCCGTGTCACACTCAACGAAACGACGAAATGGTATACAGACAGATAAAAAGCTGTTTTCCGATTTTGCGTACTCGTTGTATAGTATGATGTTTTGTCCGTGTGTGTTTATATATTTGTAACCAATGATATTAGTTTATATATTCTGTAGTTTAAGAAAGTTATGGTACTAAAAACATGATTTCTTTCATTTAATAAATTGATGAAATTACATTGTGTCTTCTTCCCCGAAAAAAAAGAAACAAAAAAAAAATACTTACATTATTTCGTTACTGATGTGACAATCGTTGGGTTGACTGCTCGGTAAATCTTCTATCTCCGTATTGAGGTCAACGACATGGGTTTCTTCAGAACTAAAAGATTGTATAACGCGTGTCAAATCCTCATGGGTCCTTAAAGGAGAAATAATAATTAATTAGTTCATATTGAATCTTTTCTAATAAAAACCCAATTGTTTAAAACATATGCAGAGTAAACATATAGTAATAGTATTACAATGTGAAGATATCTTTGAACATTTATTACGGAATTTATAAAATTATTTAAAACATGCAAAAGATTGCTATAAAAAATTCATTGAATCAAAACAGGACTTTAGCATAATATTAATTGGAAACTAATCTATAGTTGCGGATACCTAAATGAAGCATTTTTAATGTGATGAGATGAATTACTACAACCCTCCATATATATGATAAAATAATCCAGAACAGTGCTCTTTCTCCTAATGACAGGCACATTAAATAAATAACCAGTTCGCGAATAATTGGCTACAAAAAATAAAATTACAGGCACATAATTACTTACATTTCTACGGCAGTCACTTGCGTTGGATTGTAAGGAGCGTCATTGAAATATCATCAACGGTTTGCGTTGAAAATAATCCATCCCGATCGGCTGCGTTAAAAAGATTAATTGTGGACAGCGGTGCACTGTCACCATCTTGATATAAATCAATTCGATAAACTCTAAAGTTCTTGATTCATGGCGGAGGGGATGTTTATTCACTGGTGAAAATAACTACTGTGACTCCCAGCTGAAAATATTTCATTTTATATGCACGATCCCCAAGCACTACCCCAAAAGACTAATAAGCGGTTCGTAAGTTTGATGATTGGTTGTCAATGTAACTGGGCGGGGCTATGTTAAATTTGTGTACCAATCGTAACACCTATATTATGGGTCCACACTTTAGACGTCCTGATTGGTCGACTAATGGTGTCTTTATCTTCTCTCCATAGATTTAATGCTCACATCGTGTATTGCTACTTGCACTCTCTACCTTGAAAATATTTGCATTAATATTTGCGCCCATACTATTCTCGGTTTTCCATTTTAGAACCCACCCCTTTATACAATATCCCTCACCCCTTTGCAACATTGATCAACATTTGTAATCTCTATCACGACAATATTTTACATTATTATTATTATTATTTGCGGTCATACGATTCGATCCTCAACTGTGGTTCATGTATTCGGCTTGACTTTTTATCTGCCAATTCTCGCGTAGGAGTGTGATTAAATTGTGTTTAGCTCGTAAAAATTAATGTCTGGTTGGCTGGTAGATAAATGGGCGCCCTAGGTATCGTAGTGGTTAAGACTCTGGGGTGCTGATCGGTGGTTGAGAGATCGAGTCCGGATGGAGACATTGTAATTTCTTGGTACATACAATCCCCGATGAGCCGGGTGTACCTATGCGAAGTGGAGAGTAAAAGAAGCCAACTCACCCCTTCATCAGATCAACTCGAGAGGAGGGGCGATAAGCTTAATCTTCGTGGAATCATCGCAATGAAAATTAAAATAATAATAAACCTTTCCATTTTTTCATTCATTCATTTCATTTCAATAACAGACAGTGGCGATGGAGAAGATACACAAACTACACGCAAAGAAAAATAGTTCGGATTCAACGTTAAACTGCAGGTCCAAGGCGGGTGACAAGCTTGATCTTTGTCAAAATGAACAATTCGGGGAGGAAAACCGGTTTAACTTATTATTACGACTGTAATTTGCACCACCCTATATATATATATATATATATATAATTAGGGTGATTCAAAAATTGACCGAAAAAAAATTTTTGGAATTGTTTTTCGGGACACGCTCTGATTATGTTTAATTTGGTAAAAAAGTAATGCTTGCAAATTTTGAATTAAAAAAATTAATTTTTAGGGGTCGCTACCATAAGTTGAAAATCAGACACAAAATAAGAAATATATGCTGTTTCCACACCACCCTTGAGGTAAAGCATACGGCGCGTTACCTTTTTTTTAAGTGGAAGTTCCCTGGTAGGCCTATCATAACCACTCTACATTTTCAAATTGACAGTTCTTCTGTAATAGTAGTAAGACTTCCGTAATAATAATAACCTTTTTTTCATTATATTTCACTGTTAATTTCTTAATGATGATATTGTCTTGTTTTTATTTGGAAGAGCAGCTCTATATTTCTTTACCACTTGGAGGAGATATTGTTTCGGTTCTTCATCATTTGTGATTAGTTTGTTGTATTCATCGACTAATCTAACTCCTCTTTCTGCATTGTCATTAACAACTTGAATTTTTCTTATGACTTGTTTTACGTTGTTGTAGCAGTCATCTTCACTCGATTCTTCAGAGTTCTTATTAAGAAACGTTGATGGTAAACCAAGTCTATTAAAAAATTATTTTGTATTTGCACTAACAAAGTCTTCCAGTTCTTTGTTTTCAATAACTTCAGGGTCAATAACCGCTTTTTTCTCTGGATTTGGTTCGGCGCCGTTTTGCAATGCTTGCTTCATTCGGTTTTTAGTTTGGTGTAGCACGCCATCATCAAAGAAAGCAAATGCTATTAACTCCTCTGAAAGATACCATAAATGGTTCATCATTTTCTTCAGGGCAACAGTTGCAATGCGTTCATCTTTTAGTTTGTACAGTTGCAGTTTCTTCAACCTCTCTAAATCGAGACGAGAAGCGAGAACTGAAACTAACGCTGCAAACCAGGATTTAACATACAGGGTGTCTCAAAAGTCACTATCTATTTCGGTGACATTAGATGTTTTTTTTAAAAATGCTATGCTGGCATAAAGATATGTACTTCTGGTGCAAGTTTGTGTATTTAAAAAAAGTTAATTGGTTTATTATCTTGACATGCTTGAACAATTCCTCATACCTCAACTTCTTACAGATGGCATTCTTGACACAGTAGTTTTTCAGCAGGATGGAGCACCGTGCCATTATGCAATAATTGTACGTGATTATCTTGACAGACGCTTCCCCGGTCGCTGGATTGGTCGTGGAGGAACACAACCATGGGCAGCACGTTCACCCGATTTAACACCATTAGATTTTTTCGCCTGGGGTTTCATTAAGTCTAAGGTGTACACTGGTAGAAGAATTAGTGATGTAGCCGAACTTCGAAATCGTATTACCGATGCAGTTCAGAAAATAACACCTCAAATGCTGGAAAGTGTGTTCCGGAAAACAAATTATCGCTTTGAGCTCTGTAGAGACACTGATGGTCGCCATGTGGAGACAGATAAATAAATAGCACTAATTCTTTGTGGCACTTACTTTGAAATAAATATATTTTTCATGTCTTAAACCAGTTTTTCGTAATTCCCATTATTTTTCAAAATAGATAGTGACTTTTGAGACACCCTGTATATATGTACAGCAAAGAGGCAAATATCTCTAAGGCCTTTTTCTTCTCTGGGTGTTAATTTAAATTGTTTTAAACAACCAAATTTTCAAGGCATAAATGACTTTTGCCATCCATCTTGCTCGGTGAACGCCAGCTAGTCTTCTGAATGAAACTTTTTTCTTTGGTACTCCACCAAGGAAGATGATTGTCAGTTCCAGCAATTCTTTGTAATCTTGTGTGCATAGCAGTACCCCTGCTAGAAGATGGTGGGGGTTCCATGACGAGAGTCGACGGCAGAACCTCTTACACTCACGACAGTCAGACGACTACTGAATTATAGCTGTAAAGACAGTACAGTGTACAAGTGCCGGTTGCCCTCAATATTCGGTCAAAACAGAGTGTAAATTAGGGGTGGCCAACCTATGGCGCATGCGCCAAAAGTGGCGCATTGGATGATTAGAAGTGGTGCATTGAATTCTCTGCTGCTCTCAGTAACTAATTTAACTCCAAACATTAAAAGCTTGGTGAAAACAAAACAGACTCAAAAGTCTCATTAAGGTAAGTAATGTTTACATTGTTTTTATATTAAATCATTATATCATGTAAAAATGCTAAATATATCTATATTAACATATTTTATACAAGAATTGAATGGGGGTACAAGACTTGTATGGCGGATCTGAACTCATGCGTGAAAAAATTGGCGAATGAAATGTAAAAGGTTGGCCACCCCTGGTGTAAATGGTTACAAGAGTGTTGTGTTTACTCAGCACTGTTAGCTCTATGTGCATTAACGCACTTATCACACGGAACAGATATTATAAGAAAAACGTCACAGTTCAAAACTCAATTTCCTGAAAGTAAACAGAAAAGTAATAGTTTAGATTACGGTAGCGACCCCTAAAATACATTAGAATCACCTGAAATTTTGTATACATTATATTTTTACCAAATTAAACATAATTAGAGGGTGGCCCGGAAAAAATCACCCTATATATATATATATATATATATATATATATATATATATATATATATATTATATATATATATATATTATATATATATATTGTTGCATTGGGAATATGATAAGGAAAACAATCACGTGATGCTTATATACATATTTATGTTGTTTAACTTCATTATAATAATAACAATATTCAATACAATCAGTAGGAGTCGAGAGAGGTTTTCTTAGGTATTATGGGATGAAATTAGGCCAAATGGACCTTTGCGGTCAACCTTTGCGGTCGGCTTGGCGATTCACCTGTTTCGAGTTTACCTCGTTATACATTTTTTTCCAGAGATGCTTTCAAAGAAAGGAAATAGCAAAAGTAAATAGACACTTTAGGTGAAGTTAGTTAAAATATTTTTGTTTTTCTTTTATATATATATATGCGCCTCGGTGGTGTAGTGGTTAGCGCCGCTGACTACGAATCCATCGGCCCCGGGATCGAGACCCGGTGACGGCAGCCGGCGCGCAGCAAAACGCAGCTGTTCATCCTTCCATACAATAAAGAAAATGGTTGGTAGATAAATGGGTACTCTGGGTGGCCTAGTGATTAAGACGTTGGGCTGCTGGTGGGGCGTGGTTCGGATTCCACGTTAAACTGTAAGTCTAAGGTGGAGTGAAAAGCTTGACCTTCGTCAGAATGAACAATTCGGGCGGAAGCTAAACAAAGGTTATATATATATAAAGTGTGTATTGTTATTTTTGTTTTCTGCTGCCATTTGTTTTTTCTTTCATTTCGGACAATAATCTATGTTTTTCACTCCACCTTAGACCTACAGTATACACAATAGGCACACGGAGGAGCGAGGGGGAGGGGTTATGTTTGAATTTAATCTACGTTTTTCACTCCACCTTAGACCTACAGTATACACAATAGACACACGGGGGGCTTATGTTTGAATGTAATCTAATTTTTAACAGTGATTTCGAAATAATTCAATAATGTTTGTGTGTGTGTGCCGTCTTCAGTTTTTCGAGCATTAACTCTCTCTCTCTCTCTCTCTCTCTCTCTCTCTCTTTCTCTCTCTCTCTCTCTCTCTCTCTGTATAAATAGAAATTAGATTCAGTTAGATATATATAGAAAGGATTGTCAAAAGTAAATAGACAGTATACATTCTAAGGTGTTAGAATAAATGAAAGCGTTTCATGCATTATAGGTAAAGTGAATATTATTCTTAGAGAATATGTTATTGGAATAATGTACAATATAATGAGTCCTGTGTATTTCCTTTGTTATTAATATTAAGATGAACGATTTCTTTTGCTAAGCCATGGATCAATTGTCTAGTGTATTTCTTTTATTGTTAATATTGGGAATCGTTTAAATAACACTGGTCTACAGCCAAAATGCTTCGGAAATAAAAGTAGTCAATCTTTACTAATTTTGAGTCACTGAATATGAAAATGATGCCTAAAATTGCCAACTGGCTCTATTTATAAAGATATCAGGCAACCCTGCACCATACTAACTGGACTACATCTGTCGCGTAATATGTAGACGCCTGTGACACATCGACGCATTGACTCTACTGCGCATGCGCGTAGTTATATTTTTTATTTTAATAAATTAATGTAAATATATACATATATATATATGTTAAACACAGACCGTGCATGGAACAAGGAACTCTTCTGGGAAAATTAAATCCACTATAGTCCGAATAAGTAATGGTAAATGACAAATACCATAGTTTTTTTCCCTTTTTCATGATTTTAGCCCGACGTGGGCAACGGGTCTCTCGCAAAGAGATCCCATAAATATAGCTTCCCTCACCAGCTATCTGCAAAGCAGACAGGATCCAGCTTTGGGACGTGGATCTAGGGTTTAAAGCAAACCTAGATCCCTACACTCAGAACCTCTATATAAGTAAAAGACTCGTTGCATTCACGTCGTGTTGAATAAATCAAAGAAAAAGGGGGTAACTATTGTATTTTTAGCCAAAAAAACCAAAACTTAAACCTCAACCGGGACATTGAGCGTCCACTTTTCAAGGCACGAAACACGTCCGTTTAGTATACACAAACTCAGAATGGTTCCCTGAGAACATTATGTGTTAAACACAGACCGTGCATGGAACAAGGAACTCTTCTGGGAAAATTAAATCCACTATAGTCCGAATAAGTAATGGTAAATGACAAATACCATAGTTTTTTTCCCTTTTTCATGATTTTAGCCCGACGTGGGCAACGGGTCTCTCGCAAAGAGATCCCATAAATATAGCTTCCCTCACCAGCTATCTGCAAAGCAGACAGGATCCAGCTTTGGGACGTGGATCTAGGGTTTAAAGCAAACCTAGATCCCTACACTCAGAACCTCTATATAAGTAAAAGACTCGTTGCATTCACGTCGTGTTGAATAAATCAAAGAAAAAGGGGGTAACTATTGTATTTTTAGCCAAAAAAAACCAAAACTTAAACCTCAACCAGGGACATTGAGCGTCCACTTTTCAAGGCACGAAACACGTCCGTTTAGTATACACAAACTCAGAATGGTTCCCTGAGAACATTATATGTTAAACACAGACCGTGCATGGAACAAGGAACTCTTCTGGGAAAATTAAATCCACTATAGTCCGAATAAGTAATGGTAAATGACAAATACCATAGTTTTTTTTCCCTTTTTCATGATTTTAGCCCGACGTGGGCAACGGGTCTCTCGCAAAGATCCCATAAATATAGCTTCCCTCACCAGCTATCTGCAAAGCAGACAGGATCCAGCTTTGGGACGTGGATCTAGGGTTTAAAGCAAACCTAGATCCCTACACTCAGAACCTCTATATAAGTAAAAGACTCGTTGCATTCACGTCGTGTTGAATAAATCAAAGAAAAAGGGGGTAACTATTGTATTTTTAGCCAAAAAACCAAAACTTAAACCTCAACCGGGACATTGAGCGTCCACTTTTCAAGGCACGAAACACGTCCGTTTAGTATACACAAACTCAGAATGGTTCCCTGAGAACATTATATGTTAAACACAGACCGTGCATGGAACAAGGAACTCTTCTGGGAAAATTAAATCCACTATAGTCCGAATAAGTAATGGTAAATGACAAATACCATAGTTTTTTTCCCTTTTTCATGATTTTAGCCCGACGTGGGCAAGGGGTCTCCCAAAGCTGGATCCTGTCTGCTTTGCAGATAGCTGGTGAGGGAAGCTATATTTATGGGATCTCTTTGCGAGAGACCCGTTGCCCACGTCGGGCTAAAATCATGAAAAAGGGAAAAAAACTATGGTATTTGTCATTTACCATTACTTATTCGGACTATAGTGGATTTAATTTTCCCAGAAGAGTTCCTTGTTCCATGCACGGTCTGTGTTTAACATATAATGTTCTCAGGGAACCATTCTGAGTTTGTGTATACTAAACGGACGTGTTTCGTGCCTTGAAAAGTGGACGCTCAATGTCCCGGTTGAGGTTTAAGTTTTGGTTTTTTTGGCTAAAAATACAATAGTTACCCCCTTTTTCTTTGATTTATTCAACACGACGTGAATGCAACGAGTCTTTTACTTATATAGAGGTTCTGAGTGTAGGGATCTAGGTTTGCTTTAAACCCTAGATCCACGTCCCAAAGCTGGATCCTGTCTGCTTTGCAGATAGCTGGTGAGGGAAGCTATATTTATGGGATCTCTTTGCGAGAGACCCGTTGCCCACGTCGGGCTAAAATCATGAAAAAGGGAAAAAAACTATGGTATTTGTCATTTACCATTACTTTATCGGACTATAGTGGATTTAATTTTCCCAGAAGAGTTCCTTGTTCCATGCACGGTCTGTGTTTAACATATAATGTTCTCAGGGAACCATTCTGAGTTTGTGTATACTAAACGGACGTGTTTCGTGCCTTGAAAAGTGGACGCTCAATGTCCCGGTTGAGGTTTAAGTTTTGGTTTTTTTGGCTAAAAATACAATAGTTACCCCCTTTTTCTTTGATTTATTCAACACGACGTGAATGCAACGAGTCTTTTACTTATATAGAGGTTCTGAGTGTAGGGATCTAGGTTTGCTTTAAACCCTAGATCCACGTCCCAAAGCTGGATCCTGTCTGCTTTGCAGATAGCTGGTGAGGGAAGCTATATTTATGGGATCTCTTTGCGAGAGACCCGTTGCCCACGTCGGGCTAAAATCATGAAAAAGGGAAAAAAACTATGGTATTTGTCATTTACCATTACTTATTCGGACTATAGTGGATTTAATTTTCCCAGAAGAGTTCCTTGTTCCATGCACGGTCTGTGTTTAACATATAATGTTCTCAGGGAACCATTCTGAGTTTGTGTACTAAACGGACGTGTTTCGTGCCTTGAAAAGTGGACGCTCAATGTCCCGGTTGAGGTTTAAGTTTTGGTTTTTTTTGGCTAAAAATACAATAGTTACCCCCTTTTTCTTTGATTTATTCAACACGACGTGAATGCAACGAGTCTTTTACTTATATAGAGGTTCTGAGTGTAGGGATCTAGGTTTGCTTTAAACCCTAGATCCACGTCCCAAAGCTGGATCCTGTCTGCTTTGCAGATAGCTGGTGAGGGAAGCTATATTTATGGGATCTCTTTGCGAGAGACCCGTTGCCCACGTCGGGCTAAAATCATGAAAAAGGGAAAAAAACTATGGTATTTGTCATTTACCATTACTTATTCGGACTATAGTGGATTTAATTTTCCCAGAAGAGTTCCTTGTTCCATGCACGGTCTGTGTTTAACATATAATGTTCTCAGGGAACCATTCTGAGTTTGTGTATACTAAACGGACGTGTTTCGTGCCTTGAAAAGTGGACGCTCAATGTCCCGGTTGAGGTTTAAGTTTTGGTTTTTTTGGCTAAAAATACAATAGTTACCCCCTTTTTCTTTGATTTATTCAACACGACGTGAATGCAACGAGTCTTTTACTTATATAGAGGTTCTGAGTGTAGGGATCTAGGTTTGCTTTAAACCCTAGATCCACGTCCCAAAGCTGGATCCTGTCTGCTTTGCAGATAGCTGGTGAGGGAAGCTATATTTATGGGATCTCTTTGCGAGAGACCCGTTGCCCACGTCGGGCTAAAATCATGAAAAAGGGAAAAAAACTATGGTATTTGTCATTTACCATTACTTATTCGGACTATAGTGGATTTAATTTTCCCAGAAGAGTTCCTTGTTCCATGCACGGTCTGTGTTTAACATATAATGTTCTCAGGGAACCATTCTGAGTTTGTGTATACTAAACGGACGTGTTTCGTGCCTTGAAAAGTGGACGCTCAATGTCCCGGTTGAGGTTTAAGTTTTGGTTTTTTTGGCTAAAAATACAATAGTTACCCCCTTTTTCTTTGATTTATTCAACACGACGTGAATGCAACGAGTCTTTACTTATATAGAGGTTCTGAGTGTAGGGATCTAGGTTTGCTTTAAACCCTAGATCCACGTCCCAAAGCTGGATCCTGTCTGCTTTGCAGATAGCTGGTGAGGGAAGCTATATTTATGGGATCTCTTTGCGAGAGACCCGTTGCCCACGTCGGGCTAAAATCATGAAAAAGGGAAAAAAACTATGGTATTTGTCATTTACCATTACTTATTCGGACTATAGTGGATTTAATTTTCCCAGAAGAGTTCCTTGTTCCATGCACGGTCTGTGTTTAACATATAATGTTCTCAGGGAACCATTCTGAGTTTGTGTATACTAAACGGACGTGTTTCGTGCCTTGAAAAGTGGACGCTCAATGTCCCGGTTGAGGTTTAAGTTTTGGTTTTTTTGGCTAAAAATACAATAGTTACCCCCTTTTTCTTTGATTTATTCAACACGACGTGAATGCAACGAGTCTTTTACTTATATAGAGGTTCTGAGTGTAGGGATCTAGGTTTGCTTTAAACCCTAGATCCACGTCCCAAAGCTGGATCCTGTCTGCTTTGCAGATAGCTGGTGAGGGAAGCTATATTTATGGGATCTCTTTGCGAGAGACCCGTTGCCCACGTCGGGCTAAAATCATGAAAAAGGGAAAAAAACTATGGTATTTGTCATTTACCATTACTTATTCGGACTATAGTGGATTTAATTTTCCCAGAAGAGTTCCTTGTTCCATGCACGGTCTGTGTTTAACATATAATGTTCTCAGGGAACCATTCTGAGTTTGTGTATATATATATATACAATAAAATGTAATTTTAAATTTATCTATTACATTATGTATTTGTAAATTATTTATTAAAAAATAGATTGGATCATTTTAACATATTGCTTCCCATAATGTTTTTGATATTAATATAAATGGAATACTAACCGAACTTAACCTTACCTAATTTAAAATTATTAAAATGCAATGTAATTACATTAATTTATTAAAATAAAAAAATATAACTACACGCATGCGCAGTAGAGTCAAGGTGTCGATGTGTCACAGGCGTCTACATATTACGCCACAGCATCAGTTCATTCGCGGAAGTCATACAGTGGACCCTTGTCAAACTCTTTTTAGTGTTTGCTTTCGAAACTTAATTTTTTTCAGCCTAATTTGAACAAAGATGCCTCGTAATTGCGTGAACAGTGTAGATAACTTCTGTTATGTTTGTGGAGAATTGACTTTTGTATCACAAAAGCGTGCTATAACCGCCGTGATTAGGAAAGCCTATCACCTTTATTTTGGCTGTAAGATTGGAGATCAGGACAAGAGCTGGGCCCCACACATATGCTGCAATACTTGTGCAACAAACCTTCGCCAGTGGTTGAATCGGTAAAGGAAATCTATGCCTTTTGCAGTGCCAATGGTGTGGAGGGAACCAACAGATCATGTCAGCAATTGTTGCTTCTGCATGGTACCTCCAGTCAAGAAAGGTATTTGCAAGAAGAAAAAGTGGATTTTACAATATCCGAATATACCCTCTGCTAAACGCCCGGTACCTCACGGCGAAGAACTACCCGTTCCTGAGCCCCCACACTCATTCTCCCTGGAGTCAGAGGACGAGGAGAATGAAGGAACCTGCGAAACTTGTGAGCCTTCAACTTCACAAGACCCTGAATTTGTTTATAATTTGACATCTTTTAAACCGCACATGATAACTCAGAATGAATTAAACGATCTTATCAGAGATTTAGAACTGCCAAAGAGTAAGGCAGAGCTGTTGGGCTCCAGATTGCAGCAGTGGAATTTCCTCGCTGAAAATGTTAGAGTGTGTAAGTTTCGTGACCGTCAAAAAAATTTTGTCCCATTCTTCATCATGGAAGGTGACCTTGTAGCTTGCACCGACATCGATGGTCTGATTGCAGCTCTCAACATTATTCACAATCCTGATGAGTGGAGACTGTTCATTGATTCATCGAAGTTGAGTCTAAAAGCTGTTTTGTTGCATGTTGGCAACGTATTGCCATCAATTCCAGTTGGTCATGCAGTCCACATGAAGAAAACATATGACAACATGAAACAACTTTTGAACTGCATAAACTATGACAAACACCAGTGGCAGGTTTGTGGTGACTTGAAAGTTGTTGCTATCGTGCTTGGACTGCAGCCGGGCTACACTAAGTATTGCTGTTTTCTGTGTGAATGGGATAGTCGGGCTAGGACTTCTCATTACATCAAGAAGGATTGGCCACTCCGACACTCATTGGAACCTAGAACAAAAAATGTTCAGTATCCTCCATTTGTAGAATCGAGCAAGATTTTGTTACCATCCTTACACATCAAACTGGGCGTCATGAAAAATTTTGTTAAGGCTATGGATAAAACGGGGGCAGCTTTTAAGTAACTCGGTGGTAAATTCCCAAAGCTCAGTGAACCAAAATTAAGGAGGGTGTATTTGTTGGTCCACAGATCCGCGAGCTTCTTAGAGATGAGGAGTTCAAGCTTATCCTAGGTGGTGAGAAGAGAGCGTGGAATGCTTTCCGGTTAGTAGCAACCAATTTTCTCGGAAATACCAAAGCTGACAATTACAGGGGGCTGGTGGAAAACCTGCTCTTGTCCTATCAAAAAATGGGCTGCAATATGTCTTTAAAGATACATTTCCTCCATTCGCACCTGGAATTTTTTCCGGCCAACTGCGGAGCAGTCAGCGATGAACATGGTGAACGTTTCCACCAGGATATCTCAGCGATGGAGAAACGCTACCAGGGGAAATGGAGTCCATCATTGTTAGCAGACTACTGCTGGACAATAACAAGAGATGCTCCAGAAGTTGAATACAAAAGACAAGCAAAGAAGCGACGGGTTGAATCAATATAAGTGACTGCATTATACAGGTATGTTACTAATATATGGTATACATATACACAAAATGTGTAACTTAAATTTTCTTGGAAACTGTAGCCAATCGACTGTTTTAATGGTCATATTCGTTTTCAGCACCCCAAAATCCATAATAGGAAACACATTTTATCTCCGAAGCACAAACTTTTTCAAAATTTGTAGTCTAGTGTAATTAGTTATCTTGCTGAAAAGCTTTAAGGAGAAAGTCGCTCTTGCCTTTAATAAATAAGTAATTAAATTAAATGGTGGTATCTGCCAACTCTCCTTATATAAATAAAAAACATTATTTGACAACTCATTTGAATAAAAATTAAAATAAATGGTGGTATCTAGCAACTCACCCTAATAAGGTATACTTGAACATAATTAAATTAAAAAACACTATTTGGCAACTCATCTAAATATATATATATATAGTGCTCTCTGGTAACCCCTCCATATATAAATAAGTGGTATCTGGCAAATCACGACCCTCTATATAACCGCTGCTTGGCCCCTGGACGTTCATAATACGTCGGACTCCGGTGGAATAAAGAACTCTCTCTCTCTCTCTCTCTCTCCTTCTTAGGTTAAGGCTTAGGTTAGGTTTCCTTTTGGAGGTAAGGACATCCCATTTTCTCCCCCAAAGACCCTCTTCCTTCTCCTTTCTCTCCCTCTCTTAGGTTAAGGCTACCCCTTTGCGGGGAGTTCATCCTCCCTTCTCCCCCCGAAGCCCCCTCCCTCCCCCTTCGCAGCATTGATTTGTTGCATAACCCTTCCCCTTCATTGCATAACCCCCTCCTCCTTCATTGCATAACCCCGCCCCTTCATTGCATAACCCCTGCAACATTTCACCCTTTGTTGCATAACTCCTTTGCAACACTCTCAACATTGCATTGCAACATTCTTGCACTCGTCCATTTTGCGCCCATGCTACTGTAGTCATCTTCCAGTAACATTTGAACCACCAAAATTTTGTACGCATGTTCATGCAATTTCAGTTTGAGTATTTTGCGCACTATTAATTGCGGGTTGTTTAGTTCATCGGATGCACGTCGCAACGATTACCGTATACACTCTCAAATGCTTCCTGGACTACGACCACAGTTTCCCCACTGATTTGAGGACTCCTGGATCGATGGCTGTCATTCACAGACCCATTTTCTTTAAATTTTTACATCCAACTGTTAACCGAGTTCTTTTGTGGTGCATCATTTTGGTAATGAGCAGCAGGGGCGGATTGGGTCACTGAAACCGGCCCGGGACCTCCAGTTGTACCGGCCCTAAAATTTGCCTAAAATTTATTTACCCTATTTATGCTCATCGTATCTAGCCTATTCATTATTCAATTTTTTAAAATTTAATAACAGTAAAACAGATATCTTTTACATAATTGAATTTTTATTGTATGATGCATATGACTAATCGCAAAAAAGACAGATTGAAAGCTTGAAATACTCGTAGACGGTAGCATACAGTATTTGTACAAGTACAACCACAAGTGCATTTAAGTATAATACTACGTTTGTATGCTGGTGTATAGAGAGACACGTAATCAAATTAAAGCAGAAAGTCCTAAAGTACACGAATCTCTATATGATCAACACAAGCACAGTTTTTTGCACAATAAGACACTTTTCTTAGCGACAGCATCAATTATTATGTCAGTCAAGGCGATGCAAAATCTCCTTTTCCACAGCCATGACAGAAAAGCTTCCAAATGAATGGCAGACAGTGTACTTCAAAGTCGATTTTTCACAAACTTAAGAGTCGAAAAGGTGCGTTCACAGGCAACTTGAGTTGTAGATAGTGTAAACATGTAGCGGTAAGCAAGTCCAATAGCACTGTAAGTGTCTGTGAATAAACTGAATTTTTCAAGAGTATAAAACACGCACACTGCACAGTTTTGGCAACGCTTGCATACAACTTCGTTCGGCCCATAGTCATACTCAAGTTCGTCTTCTTTATCCAATGCCCCTGGAGCTTCATTCTTTCGAGCCTTGTATTCCGTAGACAGTCCAGCTTTCAATCGATCCCAGCTGTTAACCAAATGCACCAGTTCTTTCTGTAGTTGCTCTTTTGTAGCTCTTCTATCAATCGTTATAAGCTTTTCGCTGAGACTTTGCATGGCTTCAGCAGGCAGTCCTGACCTCATTTCACCAAAGTGGTCTGGAGACAGGCAAGCCATGTCAGTGATCAGCAAACCATTGTTTTCAAACCGATTTTTGAAACTTTCTACAAAGGTGTCCAGAATCTTGTTGTGGACAGTTACTTCAAACTTTTTGTATTCATTAAGTATTGGCTCATCTGCACTCAATTCTCTTGACATGCCCTTTCGTTTCCTTATTCTCTGTACCGGAAAAGAATCTTCCAGAACTATCTCCGTTTCAATATCCAACTCACTGGACTTTGTCTCCAATTCTTCAGACACTTTGTTGACGAAATTTGACGCAGACTTCCAAACACTCTCCATATCTCTTTGACACCTAACATTCTTGAGGCTTTATTCTTTGCTGCTATACATTGATTTTTCATTTTTGTGTCATTAGAGACAATAACACCCAAGTCCTTGATACAGGCAGTTTCTTCCAATTTAATGCTACCCATAAAATAATCTACTCTATCCTTCTGATTTCCAAAATGCATTACTTTACATTTATCAATATTAAATTTCATATTCCATTTGTTTGACCAGTTAATTAGTTCATTTAAATCAGATTGTAAAATATTATCTCTTACCATAATGTGCAATCACTGTGATGAAAATATTATTAAAAAATAAAAAGAGTTTGGAATCACTAGCAAAGTGCAATAAAAGAAAGGAAGAGCAGCAAATCTCTCAAGGATCTCTTGGAGGTTTCTTTTCAACTTTTGTCCTTGGATGGAGTAAAATAAGAAACAGATTAGGGAGAGAGAAAGGTGAGATGCTAGTTAGGGTTGGGTTTTTGGTGGATTATGGGTTTTTAGTCATAGGTCCCCTTAGTTTAATTAATAACGTTGGTAGTTTAAGTATAAAGATTGTCACTCTTTAAACAGATGCCATTTTAATTGGCTATTTTATCATTGTTCACACGTTTCAGATTCAATAGCTTATAGAACACATTTGAATAAAAAATAAGCTTACATAAAAAAAAATTTGGAATACCTAAATATCATTCAGGAGGTAGAAAGACAACTAATGAGAGAGAAAGGTGAGATGCTAGTTAGGGTAGGTTTTTTGGTGGGTTTTTGCACTTGGGTTTTTGGGTACCAATCCTGCTTATCAATAAAGTTCACTGCAAAAATTGTTTTAATATAGGGCCTATACACACGCTACAATACAAGCTTCTTCATCAGTTCACTTGAAATAAAACTTACGTTAGGTTATATAAAAAAAATAAAAGACGGTACGTGTAGATTATCTCCCCCCCTACCAATTTTGAAAGAATATTTTCGTTAAAACTAACGAAAATATCACGACTTAACCTACCCAATTATCAAGGGCGTACAGTTGATCTATTAGTAAATAGTAAATACTATTCCAGAAACAAACGATGTTATAATTAATAATAGATCAACTGTGCGCCCTGGATAAATGGTTAGGTTAAGTCGTGATATTTTCGTTAGTTTTAACGAAAATATTCTGTCAAAATTGGTGAGGGGGAGATAACCTACAAGTACCTAAAAAACTTGTCCTGTAAAACTTATTAGCTAGTTAGTTAGTTAGTTGCCCTATAAAGGGAAAGAGCAAGTTTGTATGCAATGTATGTGTGTGTGTAGACTTGGTTGTGACTGTTAGTTTTAAAAGTTATCCTATTCAGTGTATGTTTATTGAAGTATTTTTGCTCATTCATTTCTAAATATACTGTATGAATAACTAACTTACAGTAGCTATTTATTTTGCAGCAGTGAATGATGCATAGCTATATTTTAAAATGTCTTTACACCAGAACTATCATAACCACAGTTGTAATCCATTAAAAAAAGCAATTTTGAAAAGCTTGAGACTACTACCACTAGTTTATCACAAAAACTTATGTTAAGTAGCTACCTTGAATGGAAAGTGTGTAGTAGCTAGGCTAACTGTTTAAATAAACTTAATCAACTTGAGGAGCCATGTAATTTATTCGACCACTCTTCCAGTGAAGTCTTCACTTTTATTACATCTCCAGATAAAGAAGAGTAGGCCTACTATTGAGGATATGGTAGTGATTGTGAACTTAATTTAAGATACAAAATTAACGCAAATCTTTGGGAGCTAGCCGTTTCGTCAGTAAAATTCAATAGTCCAACGTAGAGCATCATTGATAAACACTAACTACAACTCCTGTAGATGAGTTTAAAAGTTATTGAAAAACTTTCAGATGAGATACGGTATGTGGAAAATTTGGGAGTACCGAAATGGAAGACCCACCTAATCTTGAATAAGTCACATTGACATTCAAAAATAATAAAAATAAAAGTAAATCTGAAGAACTTGAATTCTTGCTGAGAAAAATTAAAAAGACACCAACCAAGAAACAAATATGGGATGAAAAGAAAAAAGATCCCATAGCTAGAAATGGCAACATGTTTTTGGGAAGAAAAAAAAATCGCCATAATAAGAACAACGAAAAAAAGAGAAAGGAAGAAGAAGCAGGAATAAAAAGTTCATCATTGGTGTCAAAATATTAAATTTAAGATTTTATATCATTTCAAGGTAAGAAGTTCATAAATTTCCCTTCGGTTATTAAATTTAAGTTAACCCTTTAAGGACGAGTCCGCAGCATATGCGGTCACTCTTGTTACCAGAACGTATAGGTTTTATCGTTATTCAAAAATAAATATTTTAGTAACTAGTCACTGAAATGATACACACTTTGGGTTCCTTTCCCGACAACTAGATGACATCTATGTATAAACACGTAGAAACATTTATAGAAACGAGGCATTGTAGTACAATTTATATTATTATGTCTGGTGGACCTTAAGGTACCATCCGTCGTTAAAGGGTTAAATAAGCTGACATTTCAGCTGTAATTGTTTAACAAAAGTATGAAAGTCCAGTTTATGGACATAACTAGGCTGGTTCATCTTTGCCTAGGTCTTCCATCTTCAACGTAGCCTAGCTGTGTTTAGGCTACTCTGTTGGAGCAGGACCTATTTTTTCCATAACTAAATGGTGGCCCGTGTGGGGAAGGGTTATTTGCTGTGAAAACCTTAACCTTGAATAAAATAAAAAAAATTAAAACAAAAAACAAAAAAAATAAAAATTACGCCTTATCAATTAAATATTGACCATCCTAACATTTTGACATCTGAACAGAATTTATTCCATGTTTGGCTTTTTCAAATTTACTACATATAAATAATAATAAATTACGAAGCCCTAACTAAAAATAAAAATAAGAAATAATTCAAATACTTCAAAACTTATCATTTGGTCATAAATGTGGTAAAATTCTAGAATAAGGGTAATCAGAAGCCTAGCCTATTTAACCAATAAAGCTTAATATTGTATACATAATATAAAAAGCTTATTTATAGAGTTGAAAGGGTTTTAGGATTTTGGGGACTTATTTTGGAAAAATAAAAAAATATATGGCTGAATGTGAAGCAATTGAGGCAAAGATTAAATCATTAAAAAGGAAGAGATCAGCAAGGAAGGGAGTCATTACCAGGCTTTTAACTACTTTAATAGCAAAGAAAATCCAAATAAAAGGGATTATGATACTATTTTGGGTGGTTTAAATAGAATTAAACAGGAAATAATAATTATAGACGAGGAAATTGTTACAGAAACTGATGGTTAAATGTTGGTGAAGAGACATATACAGCACTTTTGTGTGAACAAGAACAGAATATTTTTGAAATAGATTCTCACATAAATGAATTATATGCTGCTTTAGATAATCTACCAAATAATTTAGAGGCTACAAATCAAAGTTTGATTGAGGCCTTCAGAAATGTATCCATTTCTAATGATGACAATAAACAACTAAAAGCCAAGTTACCAACATTACAAGTACCAATATTTGAGGGTGATCGAACAAAATTTCAGTCTTTTCTAGAAAAATTTGATAGTTTAATTGGCAACAAAGATTATATATCTGATGTTGACAAATTCAGTTATCTGCTTAATTATTTAAAGGGCCCAGCCCTAAAACTGGTTGATGCCTTACCGGCAATAGGCAGTTCATATAAAATAGCTCTCAAATTACTAGAAAGAAATTTCCTAAATAAAAAAGAAATAGTAAATGATTTAGCAATAAAATTAAAAAATATAAAACCAGCCAAGGATAACCATCAGGATCTGTACAATTTCTATTGTGAAATTGAATGCATGTTAGGTCATCTACAAAATAATGACATAGATCTAGAGAAATCAGCATGGTTTATCCAAGCCATAATATTTGATTGTTTACCTACCCAAATTAGGGATATTTTCCAAAGAATAACGGGAAATACATACCCTACCCTTGGAAATAAGGAATGAATTTCCAAATGTTTTGTCAATGTACAAATCTTCAAAGATTGATTCACAAACAAAGATTGATTCACAAATAAACCAAACAAAGAAAATTCAAACAAAACCAAACCACAACAACAAAAAACAAATCAGAACAAAAAGTGATAGGTCTAACTCCTACACTACAAATTTTAATGTTACGACAGAATTTGTACGTAAGTGTAAATTTTGTTCGGCTGATGATCACAATAGCACACGATGTACTAAATATGTAGACTTAGAATCCCGGATAAAGGTGTTCTCAGTTAAACCTTTGTACTAAATGCACAGGTGCAGGACATACTAACAAAGACTGCAAAACAAAAATAAGATTCAAATGTGTTAATTGTGGAAGTTTAAATCATGTCTCTTGTCTTTGTGATTCATTTAAAAATTCAAATAAACAAAACCTAAAGAAAAATGAAAAAACATTTAATGGACATATATCAATAAATAATGTCAATAAAAATTCTAGTGTACTCCTACCTACAATAACCTTGGATTTAAAAAATAAAAAGGTGGGACAACTCCTATAAGATGTCTAATAGATTCTTGTTCCCAACAAACATTTGTAGATCAATCATTAGTTAATCAATTAGGCCTACAAACTCATAAAAATGAACAAGAATTGTGTATAACATTATTTGTCAAAGAAAATGAACAGAAAGAAAAATATAGTAGTCAATTTAGATCTGGATATACCCACAGAGAATAAAAAAACAAACATAGTAGCAGTCAACAAAAATTTAAAATACCAAATTTAAAACAAGTAATACAACAACTTAAAAAGCAATATAAAATTGCAGATAGAAATTTAAATGATACAATAGATAATGTTCAAGTAATAATTGAAGCTGATTGTATTCACTTAATTCAGAAGGGCATAGTCAGAATAGGAGATGGGATAGCTCTAGATACTCACTGGGGTATAGCTCCACTGGGACACATAGATAAATATAAAAACAAACTCGCCCTATTATGACAAGGTCTTACACAACTCAAATAATGACATAAATACTGAAATATTGAATAAATCATTAACAACTGAAGAATTAGATAAAGGTGCACAACAGCTCTGGCTATTAAAGTCAGTGGGGGTGCAAGATGGTGATCATACAGACGAAAATCAATTAATGGTTGAAAATTTTAAAAATACCATCATGTATGAAAATTTCCATTATTTAATTGAACTACCTTGGAAGATCAATAGTCCAAAATTAGATGATAATCTAAAGGTAGCTAAAGGTCATCTCTATAATTTGATGAAAAGATTAAAAAATGACAATAGAATTAAAATGTATGATGATGTTTTCAAGGACCAGTTAGAAAAAGGCTTCATTGAAGAAGTTAAAGATCACCCCTTTAAAAAAGACAACTGCCATTATCTTACTCACACAGGAGTCTATAGAAAGGATGCACCCACAACAAAACTTAGAGTTGTGTATAACTGTAGTCTTAAAGATGGCAATAAGCATAGCTTGAATGACTGTCTCATAGAGGGGCCTAATCTTATTTCAGACCTTGTAAAAATCCTTCTAAGATTTAGATTAGATGACTATGCAGTTCAAAGTGATATAAGCAAAGCTTTTTTGAGAATTCATCTGAAAAATAACTATGACAAAGATCAACTAAGATTCTTGTGGTTTAATGATCCATATGACTTAAATAAAGGGTTTAAAACATTTAAATTTAATGTGGTTTTGTTTGGAGCAAATGCAAGTCCTAGTTTACTGGCTTTAACCATCAAACATCACTTAAATTTGTATGATGAAAATGATTTAACTGTTCAGTTCTTGAAAGATCACTTCTATGTAGATAACCTTGTAGGATCAACCAAAACAGAGTCAGAATTAAATGAAGTTTACATAAAAGCAGATAAAATAATGAAAGAAGGTAATTTTGAATTAAGAGAGTGGATCACAAATAATGAGAGACTAAATCAAAAAATAAAATCAGAAGACAAAGGATTAAGAACCAACAAACAGGGTGAAAACATTAGGCATGATCTGGGATTTGAACTCAGATTCTAAAGTTCATGACTCACTCTGCACAAAAGGCTACACCTTAGATACAACAGCTAACACAAAAAGAAAGATCTTATCCGAAAGTTCAAAAATATTTGATCCTATGGGTTTACTCCTTCCTTCTACTATCAGATCCAGGGTTCTTTTACAAGAATTTTGGAAACAGAAAGTAGACTGGGATGATCCTATAACCAATAAACAACAAGATAGCTGGAAAAGGTTAGCTAAAGATCTCAATAAATACAAAACATAAATATTCCCAGAGTTTGTGGACACAGAGATACACCTCAAACCTTGCATGTATTTGGCGATGCCAGTGAAAAGGTGTATGGCTGTTGCGCTTACCTTGTAGGTGAGGATGGCAGCCATTTGATCTATGCCAAGGGGAAAGTAACACCCTTAAAACAAAAGAAAACTATTCCTCAGCTTGAACTACTTGCGGTTATCTAGCTGTAAAAATAACAGTATTTCTCCATGAAGTCTATTATGATGTAAACATCACAACTACATATATTTGGCTTGACAGTCAAATCTGCTTGGCATGGATCAACTCTGATGAGTTAAACTCAAAAAACATCTTTGTCCGTAACAGATTAAGAGACATTAAAGAAGCTAGACAAAATTTGGACATAACCTTCAGATACATTCCAACAAAACAAAATCCTGCAGACTTTCACAAGAGGATTATCCTGTAAATTACTAAAATCCAACAAAAATTGGTTTCATGGACCTGAATTCATTCAGGATGAAACAATGTGGCCAGCAGAACAAATTAATGTAAAACTTAACATGATAACCACAAATAAAGTTGAGCCACTATTAGATTATAACAATTATTCTGACTTTGGCAAACTTGTAAGGGTAACATCTTACTGTCTCAGATTCATTCACAACTGTTTAAAGAAAATAAATAAACAAAGAAATAATGATAATGAAATGTATACAAGTCTAGCTACCAAATATTGGATTAACCACATACAACAAACAGAATACAAAAATGAAATAGATTTTTAACAATTGGTAAACAAATGAACAAAGTACCCTCTGTGGTAATAAACTTGAATCTTTACATTGACAAAGATGGCTTATTAAGATGTAAGGGTAGATTAAACAAATCACAAATCACATATAACAGTAAACAACCCCTTCTTCTTCCTAGGTTCCATCACATTACAACCCTAATTATTAGAGAGAAACACAATGAACTTTATCACATGGGTGTTCCACAAACATTAAATGCCATTAGAAAGTTGTATTGGATACCCAAAGGCAGAATGACTGTAAAGACAGTTTTGAATAACTGTGTCACCTGCAAAAGGATTCATTCCAGATCTTTCAGGAAGACCAATCCTCCTGATTTGCCAACAGAGAGAGTCACCTTTAATAGGCCTTTTGAAACAGTTGGCATAGACTATACAGGAAGTTTGACTGTTGGTCTGGGAACAACAGAACAAAAAATGTACATCATATTTTACACATGTTCATCTTCTAGAGCAGTCAGCTTAGATATAGTGAGTGATCTCTCTGCAGAATCATTTGGTTATTATGTATTTTATCACACTCAGTCATTTTACACACCAAAATACATTTTTCTAGTAGTATTTGATGTGATTTGTTCAAATATGACCTCCATTTCCGTCGGAAATGAGATCCAACAAAGTTATAGTACTTTGAAGTTTGGCTCATTTTCAAGGGAAATGGAAGTCAAAATCTAAGCAAAACACATCAAATATTACTAGAAAAATGTATTTTGGTATTAATTAACCTAACCTAACCTAACCTTACCTAACCTAACCTAACCGTGGCTAAACGAGCCTAACCCTGGCCAAACGATCCTAACCCTGGCTAAACGAGCCTAGAGTATTACCTTATTATGGATTAGGTGGTGGATACAGACGAGAGCTCGTTTAGCCAGGGTTAGGCTCGTTTAGCCAGGGTTAGGCTCGTTTAGCCACGGTTAGGTAAGGTTAGGTTAGGTTAGGTTAATTAATACCAAAATACATTTTCCTAGTAATATTTGATGTGTTTTGCTTAGATTTTGACTTCCATTTCCCTTGAAAATGAGCCAAACTTCAAAGTACTATAACTTTGTTGGATCTCATTTTCGACGGAAATGGAGGTCATATTTGAACAAATCACATCAAATACTACTAGAAAAATGTATTTTGGTGTGTAAAATGACTGAGTGGGATAAAATACATAATTACCAATCATTTTTCTATAGCTTTAGAAGATTTTGTGCTAAGCATTCTGTGCCCAAAATTGTTTGGACAGATAATGAACATATTTCAAGGCTGGTGAAAACCAAATAAATGACATATTACAAAATTCACATACCATAACATATCTACAAAATAACAAAATAAAATGGAAATACATCTCTGTTGCATCACCATGGTATGGACTCACTATGGAGAAATCTGGGAAAGGAATATCCAAACAATAAAGAATAGCCTAAAGAAATCAATAGGTAAAAAACAAATTGAATTCTTTGAACTTCTCACTCTCATTAGCGAAATTGAGAATGTTGTCAATAACAGACCTCTTACTTATGTAGGGGATAATATTAATGATGTAGAGCCTTTCACCCCAAATCATTTGGATGATCCACCTTGGAGTGATAGTAATCATAATTTGCAAAATAGATTATCACAAATAACAAATATAAAAACAAAATTTAAAAAGCAATGGAGTGGTGAATACCTTGTTGGGTTGAGAGAAAGGCATAAATATATACAAAACAAAGACTGGATTAATGAAATCAGGGTAGGAGATGTAGTTCTAATTAGGCAAAATACACCAAGACAATGCTGGCCATTAGGTAGAGTTTTAGAACTAAAAACCGGGGAAGATGAATTAACCAGGGTTGTAAAACTTAAAACCACTTCAGGTGAAACTATAAGAGATGTATCACTCTTATACCAGCTAGAAGTATGACCAACTACTGTTAACAAAAATGATCATGAAGATGAATCTATAATAGATTCTGATGATAATCCAAATTTGACCCAAAGTATACCAAACCTAACCTGTTCAATAAAGGATGTAACTAGTCCTACTACTACAATAACCTATACCACAAATAGTAGACCACAACGTTCAACTGCCCTACAAGCTAGGCAGATGTTACAACAAAAGATAAGGGCTGGAGTATTGTAATATTTCCTATGGAAAATAAATTAAAATGCAACACCCTTTCCAGGGCCGGCCCCAGCTATGTGCATCCTGCGCGGCTTCACAGGGCCCCCATTAATTAGAGGGCCCTCCAAAATTCATTTGTTCTTCGTATTTTTAGTTGCTATACCATCACCAAACTTATAAAACCGACACAAAACCGCATAAAAAAATTTAAATAAGCAGCATAAATAAGCGTGTATTATTATATTTATATTTGTAGGCTACTTTTTTCTTTATGTGTTCAGAATTGTCACTGTTAAAATTCTTTTCGTTTAATTTTTTCGTCTCTTTATGTACGTAATGTGGCGTGTACACGACGTATACGATATTATTATCAGTGTTTCTGTTCGGGTATCAATCTATTTTTTGTGACGGTATATTTTTGGTTATTATCTAATATATCAATTCTCTATTACATCATCAGTTTATTGATCATAATGTCGAGACATATAACAAATGAATGTGACCATCCGTCACCTCAGCGGCGCCTCATGTACAGTAGTATTGCCATAGAAACGTCATCCGAAAATTTAAAACCGTGATCTGTAGCCACCAGCCAGTTGGCAAGCAACTGTTTTAGGAAAGGTATGTTTGTCTCTCAGGTTTGAGCATAGTGCTTTAGTTTTGATATATTTTCCTAAGTAGCTTTATTAATCAAATGCTATAATTGTATAAATCTATGCATATCAAAGTAGAAAGTACTTTGTGTCGGAGATGCTTTCATATTTTTGGATGTAATTATTTCAAGAATAGTGCAATAGAAGTTGCTCGCTTATAACAAATGAAATTGGTGTGTTATTTTTAATTATTAGAATAAGAACATAGAACGGAAAAGCAAGTGTTTTGTTGCCTTTGTATACAGACTTTCTTTCGAAATTACTCAAGTAGCATAATGTTTTATTTATAATTTCCTTAGAATATTTATTGATAATAATTCATATACATAATACAGTGCGTTCGAAAAGTCTCTCCGCAGTCAACGTGCTTTTTGTCAAAAGTGTTTGACAACAAGTGTAGACGAGTTGCTCTGTGCCTGCAAAATGGTGGAAAACACTTTCAACACATGCTGTAAAATCAATAGGTTATGTAATAAAGTCACTAAATCATGGTTGAATGAAAATATTGTAGTTTTTCAATTTTCTATGCGTTTAACATAGCACTGCGGAAAAACTTTTCGAACGCACTATACATATAACTAGGGTGACCAGACGTCCTGCATTTTGCAGGACTGTCCCGCATTTAGAGTTTCTGTCCCGCAAAAAACATTGACCAATGCGGGACAATGCAATGTCCCGCATTCTGTATTTATGCAATTTTCGTTACAAAAGAAATGTAATTTGTATTCATTATCGTAGATCTGGCATCCGCGCATCCCCTCATAAACGTTTTAAAACGTTTTTGAAACCTCCAGTACGACAGACCTCGACGGCCGACGCTCCTCAGTAAAAATTTTGAATTATAATGGTGTTGACGTGTTATTTAATTGTCAGAGTACTCATACATTTTAAAAATGACTTCAAAAAGAAAGTGCACTTTCAATGGGTAGAAATATTTACACATTTCAAGAGTCAGAAAATTCCCTTTGAAAACATTTCCAAGGTAATAGAATTCTGCTTGAGTTTACCTGGATCAAATGTTCCAACAGAGGGGGTATTTTCCATAATGAATAACTTTTGGACAGAAGAAAAAAGTTGGTTAAATATAAATACTCTAAAAGCAGCGTTATTAACGATATGTAATTACGAGATGAGTTGCCTTGAATTTTGTGAATATCTGAACAAAGAAATACCTCTCCTTAAGAAAATACATTCCAGTGCCAAGTACAATTAAATAAAATGTTTTTCAATAAATTAGGTAAGTAAACTATATAAAATTACTTTTTGGTAGTACAATTATTTGTCCGTTATATATCTTTGAAAGATAAAGTAAAATGCCTATAGAGTGCTGCAAAATGCTTTTAAAAGGTATTGGTTGACCTGTGGAGTGTTATCGAGATATCATACGAGTATATTAGTGTACCAATGGATCCGTCCCGCATTGGGATCGCAAAAATCTGATCACCCTACATATAACTGATCGAGGCTGTTCCTAAAAAAGATTGTCTTATGATAGTGTTATTGAAGATTTTGCCTCGAGAAAATCAAGGAGGTACAGATTATAAGCATTTCAGAGTACTGGTATTTATGGTTTGATAAACGTTGATGTTTTTTGTTAAATTTTCTAATCATGGTTGCAGTTGGCTTCAACAATTTTCCTTTATTTCTTCTTGTTCTCTTATTTATCATTTTATGAAACTATATTTACAATTGTCAATTTTATTTTCCGCCATTGCTTATTATTTTCTCAACATTAAAATCATTTCAAATTTATACTGTACTAGTTAATTTTAAATATTTGTAATTCTTTAAATAATTAAAGAGGAACACTGATACTGATTTACCGTCCTGTTATATATTTGTGAAAGATATATATGAAAATGAAAAATGAAAATGAAAATGAAAAGGTTTATTGGCAGACTATAGTTCATATGACAAATATTATTAATACAATGACAGTTCATATACTAAGGATAGAAATATATACAATTGATTAGAAATAATACAGTAATGTCGAAGTTAAGTGGAGCTACAGACAGACGTTTTCGTACCAAGAAGTCCATAGCTTAGAGCAGTCGTTCTTAAACTTTTTGACCCCGTTACCCCTTTTCCTGATCTCAACTAATCTCATTACCCCACACAAACTTGCAATGCCGAAGTTGTAAAGAAAGTGGAAAAATTAATTACTGAAAATAACTGAAATTACTTTGAAACTTTGAAACTCTTTGAAAGGAATTTTTTTTGCAGATTGTTTAGTATACTCGATCACGGTCCTGAATGAACAATTTTTAGAAATCGAGTATACTTGACCATGGTCCTCAAAGGGTTAATCGTCTTTTTCGTGACTCGGACATTAATGTTGAAATTTTTACTATATTAAGAATTGCTCCATTACCCCCGGAAATACCCAAATTACCCCCTTGGGGGTAATTACCCCCAGTTTCAGAACCTCTGGCTTAGAGGATAAATGGCAGGACTCATGGATAGTTTGGATGATCGGGTTGGTTGATTTTTTAATTCTTTGCATTAGACTGTGTTGAGCACGTCTTGTTACCTCCGGGAAGCTCGGGACATTGCGGGTAGCAAACATTTGCGAAGCTGAGCATGTTGGGGGTAATTTATGTAAGAGTCTAAAACACCTGTTGTACAGCAAATTTAGAGTTCTGCCAGAACCTTTTTTATAATTCACCCACAGTTGCTGTCCATATATATTACTGCAGAAAGTACGAAAGAGAGTGTCTTTAGCTTCACTTGTACAGAATCGAAAGTTCCTTATGGTCATATTCTCTTTAGCACACAGGCTTCGAGATTGTTTTCTTATATCCGAGTCATCACTCAAGGAGCTGGTAATAGTTTGACCCAAAAACTTAAACTCTTGTACTTCCCCAATTACTTCACCATTCATTTTAAACCTTATATCAGCTGGCTGATTACAGCTTTTAGGATGAAATTGCATAACCTTAGTTTTTATAACATTAAAAAGAATATCATGTTTCTGCGAATACACTTCGCAGTCTTTCAGTAGCCGATCCAGACCTTTAACAGAGTTACTTATTAACACCATATCATCGGCATAAACTAAGTTATTTATCCTTGTGTTATCTATACAACATCCCACTGTTGCCTCATTAAGTGAAGCAATTAATCTGTCGATATACACATGAAACAGCATAGGGGAGAGCAAGGAGCCTTGTCTCTCCCCGTAAGAGGAGCCAAAACACTCGGATAGTACATTGCCCCACCTAACAGTGAAAGATTGGTGGGAATACCAAAATTTCAATAAATTTAATATGTACATGGGAACCTTCCTGTATTCTAGTTTTGCAAATAAAATATTGTGGTTCACCCTATCATATGCCTTACTTATATCTAGGAAACAGCTATAAATAGTCGAATTACTGTCAATATATTTAGATATTGTTTCTTTAAGTACATAGATACACAGGTCAGTTGAGTGGGACCTTTTAAAGCCAAACTGATTAGGAGATGTCCATAGGAAATCATTTAATTGGCGTAACAAGAGTGTTTCTAGTAGTTTCGAGAAGCAGGAAGCGACAGCAATAGGCCTGTAATTATTGCTGGACAGAATGTCTCCGTACTTATTTTTGACCAGGGGCAAGATATATACCCTCATGAACTCTGCAGGGATATAGCTATGAGCCAGCATGGCTGATAGGAGCAATGATATATGCAGACATATTACGTCATTTGCATATTTTAAGTGCTCATTCCATAAGTCATCTACCCCTGACGCAGAACCAGTCTTTAACTCTTTAATTAACCTCTTTACTTCAGAAAATAATATCAAAGTATTTTCGCTTGTCCCTCCCACAATCGTTTCGCTGCAATCTATCTTAAGATTATCCCAACTCACATTGCTAACTAAGAATGTTAGAATAGTGGTTTTTCCACAGCTTTGCAATTTCATCCTCCCTCGACACCCCATCGATTGTCGGAGGGAGGACATTTTTGACACCCGTCTGATTCTGAACAAATTTCCAAAATTTGTTATTATAGTTATTTATGCGAGCTTCACAGGCTTTTGATGCTCGAATAGACTTCTTCCTGTTTACATCGCCTTATACTGACCCCGACTTCTACACATATTCAAGTATACTGGTCCTAATCTGGGTCTACCATGGAAGCACCACAAATCATAGGCGTCTTTCGATTCCCTCTTCAGGGGGGCAATAAAATCATTCCATCCAGGAATAATCTTAGTATGATAGTTGTAAGATTTAATCAGAAGCTTCCTGCTTCTCTTAACAGGGATATTACCTTACTATAATACCTATCTATGAGTTTACAGTGAGAATCATTTGAGCAAGGATTATTACAGGCAAGGTGCAAAATTTCTAAATTATTAAAGAGGTGACTTGTTCTGTCTTTGTATTCTATTCTCTGCTGCATCGTAACATTGGACCAATCGACGCGATTATTCTTACCTATTGAATTCTTGTTAAGTCGTGTTGCGCATAAATTGGTAACGTTAATTAATATTTCTAATGGTCTATGATCAGAAAGAAGGAAATCATGCAGAATATGAACTCTAACAATTCGATCCTTTAGATTATTACTAGTGAGACAATGATCAATCCACCTGGTGGTACCACTCATATCGCTAACGTATGTAAAATTACCACTGGCTACCCCTAATACATCTACATCACTTATACTTAAATTGGCCGACTCGCACATGTTACCCAATTCTCCAAAGAATTCCGAGTTCACATGTGCGTTAAAGTCCCCCATTATTATACAGTGAGAATATTTGGGGTTATCTGATAGTGACTTAATTTTGTAGAGCAAATCAATGTATTCATCTAGATTACTGCCGTTGTTATATGGTAAATAGCATTTTACAATTAATATGCAACCATTGTTCACTTGTAATTCAATGCCTAACAACCTTACATTATCGCATGTTGAAAACTTTATATGTTTTGACAAATTTTTCCTTATTAGGAAAGCAACACCACCAAAAGGCCTACCGTACATTAATTCATCTGACAAGTCTGCTGCTGATGACGCATGGTACATAAAGTCATCATGGACGGAGAGAGGAATTTTAGCTCTTGCTTAGGTAGCCAGTGCTCCTGCAGGAGTATCAAATCTGCACTGTCGCAGATTTTATGGACATCTACAGATTTTATGGACATCTACAGACTATTTTCAACAAGTTATCCGCCATGACTGATAGAGAATTTATTATTAGTAAGATTATTATTATTTTACACAGTACAACTTTCAGGCATTACCGTTAGGGCGCCTATTATTATTATTATTATTATTATTATTTTGCCTGTTATCAATTTTTCTGGAAAAGTGAATAAACTCCTTAACAGTAATACCGTCTGGCCATTGACTCATATTATACGGGTTGAAATGCGCATTTACACCTTTAATTATTACTTTAAACGAGTTATAATACGGAGATTTCGTGTTTAGTCTATTAATTAATTATCAATATACTGTGTTCACCAATGACTTCTTCCATCATGTGTCGAATATCGCTTGCCTCGTTCGAGAGCTGAATTCGCGACACAAAGAGAGTGAGATTCGCCATCGGTGGCCTCGCCGCGGAGACCGGTTGAGGAAACCTTCGGGAAGGGCGCCTGTTAACAGTTACCCACCCGTCGTCCTCCTCCCTCGATCTCCCTGAGGCAGGGTTCGCCTGCCTGGGGGATGGGTGGCACAACCTTTGGGGGATAGGAGGCCCCTCCCTTACTCTGTGGCTTGGTGAGGGTCTGTTAGCGGTGTTTATAACCTGACGGCCGCGCGTGCCCCTCCTTCTTCGGTGGGAGGGGGGGGGGAACTGCGCTCTGAGCGAGGTGTAATCGAACACTTCTCCTCTGCAGTGGGAGGCAAGGAAGAAGGCAATGATGCCTCGTCTCTCGGCATTGGACCGTCCCTGTTCCTCATTGTGAAATCGGGAGTAGGGTCCTTTCCTGAACGGGAAGGGGGTTGACCGCTACCCCTGCATGCTGCGTTTCCACCCCACCTTCAAGGGGGAAGTTGGAGGTGGGGATTTCGTTTCCCTCGCTGCCCGACGCGCTTCTTGGAGATCTGGCTTGCTGAACTACTTCTGAGTAACCGGGCTTTGGGAGGAGCGTCTCTTTCAACGCATCTAACTCTGACCGGAATTGTTCTAGCAAAATCGCGTTTTTCTGATCTGACACCACGTGTTGGTGTTTCAGTTCAACTATCGACTTTTGTACCTCATTATACTGTTTGAGCACCGAGACGTCTACGTTACCCATAGAGATTACCGGAATTCTATGGAAGTTAGTAACGTAAAAGGTAATATTGTTCTCATCATTATATATATATATATATATATATATCAGTGGCGACTGGCGTATAGGAGCGATGGAGCGGTCGCTCCCCCTTGCTTGAAACGATAAATATTAATTTAACAGATAAAAAATATATTAATTTTAAGATATTAAAATAAATATTCTTGAAATACAAATTTATGGCTTCTTTTGACATATGAGTACCGTACGGAAGCACCAGTGATTGTTTATGACTCAGGGGTGGGGAAACCCTCGCCCGCGGGCCTTGAAAAGTGGACGCTCAATTCTGCTAGTTGAGGTTTAAGTTTTGGTTTTTGGCTAAAAATATAATAGTTACCCCTTTTTCTTTGATGTATTCAATCTGACGTGAAGGCAGCGAGTCTTTTGCTTATATTGAGGTTCTAAATGTGGCAGGGCTAGGCTGCTTTAAACCCTAGATCCATGTCCCAAAGCTGGATCCTGTCTGCTTTGCAGATAGCTGGTGAGGGAAGCTATATTTATGGGACCTTATTGCGAGTGACCCGTTGCCCACGTCAGGCTAGCATCATGAAAAAGAAAAACTATGGTATTTGTCATTTACCATTACTTTATTCGGACTATAGTGGATTTAATTATCCCAGAAGAGTTCCTTGTTCCATGCACGGTCTTTGTGTATCATAAAAAACTCAGGGGACCATTCTGAGTTCATTCCCATATATATATATATATATATATATAATTATTTATATATATATATATATATATATATATATATATATATCGGGTGGCCACCAAAAAACTTTACTTAATTCAAAGTTTAATAACTGCAACAATTCAAAACTTATGCGATTGAGCTTTGCCACACATTAACAGATGGTTATAATCTATAATTGCTGGAATTTTTAAATATGTAGGTTCTATAGTTTTGTTACAGTGAACAATTTAAAAGCATATGTCTAAAAATAGCATGCCGAAGAAAATGAATTTGAACTTAACAAAATTTACTTAAACAAATGGTCAATGTGACCACCTCCCTGTTGGTAAACTGCCCTCAATCGCTTCTTCCACGAGGAGATGCACTTTCGAACCTCATCTAAGGTGATATCCTCCCATGCTCTACTGATTTTCTCCTTAAGTTCATCTTCGGTGAATTTGTCTTTCTGGCTGGCGTATACCTTCACCATGAGGGAATCCCACACTGAATAGTCCATCTGATTACAGTCGGGAGACTGAGGCGGCCATTCATCCTTTTTGATGAAATTAGGGGTCTCTTGCTCTAGATGATTTTGGGTCGCTCGGCTTGTATGGGCGGGTGCCCCATCTTGCTGGAAAATGTAGGCCTCATCAGGATACAGCTGACGACAATCAGGAAGTAACCCATTATCTAACAGGTTGATGTAGCGCTCAGAGTTAACTTTAGTTTCGTTTGTGGCAATAAAATGAATTCGTGTTTTCCCCTTCCATGAAATTCCCGCCGATACCATTACTTTTCTGCTGAATCGTGAGGTTTCATGATAAAGCCTGGAGGGAGGAATGTCCTTTTTCCTTGAACCATAAACCCTGTCATTTTGCCTGTTTTTTGGCCACCTCCAACGTGAAATCCTTTTCGTCTGTAAACACAACTTTTTGTACGTCTTCAGCTGAGTAGCGTTCATATAGGGATTTACAGCGGGTCTTTCTACGCTGTCTTACATTCTGATCACGCCGAGAAACTCGAATTCTCTTGTAGGCCTTCAATTTCAAACGTTTTACAATCCCTTGTACAGAGGAGCGAGAAATCCCAAGGTCGTACGCAATCTGTCTCTGGGAGCGATGAGTTCCTGGTGTATTCTCCTGGGATTGAATCAGTTCCTCCACGGCAGCCTTATTTTCTTCTGTTGAAACACTTTTGGGCCTGCCGCTGCCGGGTTTTCTAGCTGTTGATCCAGTATCCTTTATCTTTCTTATTAAGTTATAAACACTTTGACGAGTCCAGTTCTTTGCGGGGAATTCTCGGACAATCCTATTTCCATTCCAACCTTTTTCCTTGACACATGCTTCTATGATGGCTTTATCACTTTTACTTAACGTCATGCTGGCGGGGTTTTAGCGGAAAAATAAAAGAAAGCAAATTCACATTAGGTTTAGCCTACGCCAGCGCGCGTGTCATACTACGCTACATTAGGTTTAGCCTACGCTAGCGCACGTACGTGTCAGATGCACACCAGGCATGCTATTTTTAGACATATGCTTTTAAATTGTTCACTGTAACAAAACTATAGAACCTACATATTTGAAAATTCCAGCAATTATAGATTATATGCATCTGTTAATGTGTGCAAAATCTCAATCGCATAAGTTTTGAATTGTTGCAGTTATTAAACTTTCAATTAAGTAAAGTTTTTTGTGGCCATCCGATATATATATATATATATATATATATATATATATATATATATATATATATATATATATATATATATATATAATATTGGGTGTTTGCTTTTATGAAGATGATGTTCTCATAGAAAATCAGAAACATATATGGGGCCCTGGGAGGGTTGTGTAAGGAATGGGGGCCCCCAACCATCTTGTACAGGGCCCCTCAGAAGCTAGGGCCGGCCCTGACCCTTTCATTTTGGAAAGTGTGAGGACTTTAAAATGCTACAGTTTTTATATTAAAAAGTGAGGAAAAACAGAAATGGAATAACAAATAAAACGTAAATTATAGGTAATCTAAGATGGGTTAACAAATATTAAAGAAAAAAATTGGGTTTCACATGCAATTTTTCCCTTCTGGCCGGCCCCAATGTGTGGAAAATTTGGGAGTACCGAAATGGAAGACCCACCTAATCTTGGATAAGTCACATAGACATTCAAAAATAATAACAATAAAAGTAAATCAGAAGGAGAACTTGAACTCTTGCTGAGAAAAATTAAAAAGACACCAACCAAGAAACAAATATGGGATGAAAAGAAAAAAGATCCCATAGCTAGAAATGGCAACATGTTTTTGGAAGAAAAAAAAAATCGCCATAAGAACAACGAAAAAAAGAAAGGAAGAAGAAGCAGGAATAAAAAGTTCATCATTGGTGTCAAAAAATTAAATTTAAGATTTTATATCATTTCAAGGTAAGAAGTTCATAAATTTCCCTTCGGTTATTAAATTTAGGTTAAATAAGCTGACATTTCAGCTGTAATTGTTTAACAATAAAGTATGAAAGTCCAGTTTATGGACACATAGCTACAGTAGGCTGGTTCATCTTTAGCCTAAGTCTTCCGTCTTCAACGTAGCCTAGGCTGTGTTTAGGCTACTCTAGTTGGAGCAGGACCTATTTTTTACATACGGTATGGTATTTCTCCTTAGGGCATACCTGTCATCAGAATATTGTAAAAAGTCAGTTAATATATATATATATATATATATATATATATATATATATATAAAAATAAAACATTTGTGGCCAATGTATGTAGGCCAACAGATATGCCCGTGTGAGTCATGTGGCCCACGCATGTAGGCCATCGGATTCAAGCGGTTAAATGAGATCAAGTCTCCTGCACACCTTTCCACATAAAGCAATATGATAAAATAATATCGGGAAAATAAGAAAAACAAAAAATATTTCACTACAACTGGACGGTGACGACCCGCCCTAGATCAACCGACCCACCGGGCAGCTGCCCATCTGCCCGAAGGCCCAATCCGCCCCTGATGAGCAGTGAACTTTCTTCTCACAGACGTTATAGACTTCGGTTCTGCTAGTAATAAAACGCACTTAATCCTTTTTCCTGCTGTTTATTCAGTTTCAGCGTCTTCGCCTGATATGATTCAATCTGAAATAAAATAAAGCAAAACTTTAATGATGGTGCTTTTATATACCGTTTACAGTTTTTTTTTATCGTGTGCACACCAAAACAGGGAAGCGGAGCAAAGTCGATCTGCACAATGTCGACATGTATAATGTCGATACTATAAAGTTAGTTTAAATTAAGTTAGATTAGGTTTAGGTGGGCTAGGTTAGATTATATTATGCCCGCTCAGGTTACGATAGGTTAAGTTAGGTCTGGTCAGGTTAGTTTAGTAATTTTCACTGCAAATCTGAAATGTAGTTTGAAATTGAAAGCCATATAATTGCATAAGGTCGAACGTCGCGTTACATGAACAAAATTTCGTTTTACGACCTTATGCGAGTACAGTATATGGATTTTAGATTTTAAACTACATTTTAGATTTTTAATGAAAATGACTAACCTAACATAACCAATCGTAACCTAACCGGGCATAATGTAATCTAACCTAATTTAACCTAACCTACCCTAATTTAAACTAACTTTGTAGTATCGACATTATGCATGTCGAACTTTTTTCCGCAACCAGCAAACAACGTCGACATTATGAAATTTGATTTTGTTCACGTAACGCACTAAAACCAAAAAAAAATTATTGAAGTTTAAAGTTATACAAGGACTTTGTAATCACCATATATATATATATATATTATATATTATATATATATATACTGTATGTGTGTGTGCGTGCGATAAATGCCGATAGGCATAAAATGAGAAAGGAATTTCAAAATAAATAAAAAAAATTTCGGACAATAAATTTTTAATAGAATACAAGTGTATTTTGCATTTTTGTTATTACATTAACGTCACCTTCGACTTTTCCAAATTATTTTGGTTTAAAATTAGGGTAAAAAAAAGTTTTTGTTTTTTAACGTAGAAATGTGGGTTTTTATTTAATAATAATAGAAAAAGCGAGAACAATTTCATTTTTAGGCCTACACTATTTTAATAAATTTAATTTAGATTATTCGCAAATGTGTGTTAAAAAAGTAGCAATAAACAGGGTTTTATGCTTTTTTCCAAATTATCTTTAAAATAGCAAAACCAAACTGTTTTTGCGCAAAATAATTTGCATTTGTTTTTTAATACAATGCTAAGAATAAACGAGAAGAGTATTTTAGCTATTAATTTACTGCCATATTTGGTTGGAATCGTTTTCCAAATTTTTCAATACCTTTTTTTCCCTATAAGAACAAATTGAAAGAAATAACAATAGTCAATAAATAAATGCGAGAATGAAAATTCCTTGTTCATAAATATTACGTTAGTTTTTATATGAAACGTACAATTGTTTATTATATTATTAATATTTTTATTTAAATTTGGCCCTTAAACTTCAAGCTTTAATGGGCTCTCAAATTAATCAAAAGGTAAAGCATATTGCTTCATACGTAGTTAAGTCACGTGATTAAACAATATACAAATATCCTCAGTATTAATTAGTTTAGAATACACGACTAAATTAAGAGTAGAATATGAGAAATCTATAATGATAATACGCAGTTTCGATCCTTCTGTCCGGGCTTCTGTTTGTATGGCGTTTTACTCGGAAACCGCTTAACGTAGGGCACTCATCCCTTACGGCTTACACCATTGAAAAGGGCTCTGTTCTGCGAGCATCCTAAGGATATTTAATTTTTCGTTCGCACACGCGTGCGCGCATGCGCATGAGCAACTTTTAAACGAAGCTAAATAGAGAAAAAGTTCATAGAAAAAAAATGTTCCTTTTCGTCTGTTTAGGTGGAATATAGTGAAAATCTTTACCGGATGCGTGCGCGCATGCGTATGCGCAACTTTTAAATAAATGTTACGTTCATAATAAATAAAATAATAAAAACAATAAAACATATTCGGGAATCCAAGTGTATTTTTGTACAAGAAGGAAATTATTAACCGAACCTAACCTAAGTTTATCGTTAAATCATGAAGCAGCTCTTTTAGTTTCATGTGAAAAACCCTTGCAACAATAGCTGGCCTATGTTCTGGTCTTTGATAAGTTTCAATGCTTTCAGCGATTTCAGTCCACCTTGGATTGCGAGTAAACATAATAAATAGATTCGGGGGGGTCCGGATTCCCAAATATACCTCATTGCTATCGGGATGCTTCCTAAAGATACTAATTTGACCGCAGATGTTTTGTATTTATATTCCTAATCCTGTTTTTACGCATGAACACCTTTATGTAGCTTTTTCTAGAGTGACAAGTTTTGATTGTGTTCAAGTGTTTGGTGAAAGAATATGTAGAAATCCTGTATTTAAAGACGTAATGTTGCTATAAAGATACTCATTTTACCGCGAATGTTTTGCGGGGTCTCTGCTAAAGAAATAAGTAATACAGCACTTTATATACTAAATCTTATATGTCATTACTACCAATGACTCAAATATAGTACAAAGAATTGATAATAAAGTACGAGAAATGAGACGAATAATTCATTATACAGGGTGATCGAAAAGTCTCTCCGCAGTAGTAATAATGTATGTATATATATATACATACAGCCTACCGTAGCAAGACTTAGCTTAGACTAGTCTAGACTTGGCCAATATTTTGCTAAAGATTTCACGATATGGTACAATTTTCATTAAAATATCTAACTTCTTGTATGATTGCATTTTTGTCTTATAGTCATAGACATAGACAATCTAAATTGGATAATAACGTACCTAATTCTACTCTTATTCTGATCTAAGTGAATTTCTTGATTCACATTGATTCATAATGATGAGTTACAAAATATTTATTTATCTACTGTAGGTTAATAATTTTGTTTATACATTTGTAAATCAAAATAAAAAAAGTGCCTATTTAATATTTTAAGTATATCTTTGATTTTAATAATTTTAATTTTTACACCCTCATATTTTGTCAGATAAGTTTTGAAGTTTTGAGTAGAAGGAGAAATTAAAATATGAACAGTTAACTTTTGGCTCGCCAACGTCCGTTAGTTCATTTGGGTAACACCGTTTCTCCGTAAGCGAAGTGAAGGTACTTCTACGTAAGCGAAGTGAAGATACTGAGTATCGGGGTTTTGAATCTCAATGATGCTAGTAACATAATCGAGGAGTTAGCGCAATTTGTCGCATTAGTTTGGCATGGGGGATTTGCCTGTTTCTGACCCTCCTCACTCCTCACCTTTCGGCTGTTTGGCGTCTAAAAATGCGTTTTAAAATTGCAAAATCAATTCCTTATACGTATAAGATATGATATTAGTAATAAACGCTGTTACAAAAGAAAAGATAAAATAAAACGTTTAGTATATAAATAATTAAATAAGTTACTTTAAACATTAATAAAATGCTAAAACTTAAGGAGAAAAAAATAAAAATTTACCAAATCATTTTATTATTTTAAAAAGTGTAATAACAAAAGACATCTGATTGCGTCACCTTCAACAAACATTAATTCAACAACATAAAACCAACTACAAAGTTAAAATATAGTTTCCTGAAGTTTGACTGAGATATGTTAAGTCATATTTATGTCATATCTAATATACTATTTCAGAAATGAAGCCTTATATATATATATGTAACAGTTTTTTTGCGCACACCTACAGGTCGCTACAATTGGTGTAGAACAATGCGGTTTTCACCATTCGATGCGCCTTTTTATTGTGCAGTGCCCATGCTAAAAAAAAATTCCCTAACATAAATCCTGCCCCCCCCTTTTGGGGGTACAGTTCTTCCCATTTCTTAATTTTTAATCATAATTTTGGCACAAAATGGGGGAGGGGTGGGGTAATGGGGGAGGGGGTGGGGTTAATGGGGAAACTCAGAAAAATAGATGAGATATATATATATGTAACCCAAAAAAAATTAAAGTAAATCATTTGCAAGGTGCCAGCCCCTTCCCCCCTTGGGTTAATGGGGGAAGGGTGGTGGTAAATGGGGGAGAGGGGTGGGGGAGGGGGTATTGGGGGAAGGGGTGGGGTAATGGGGGAGGGGGTGGGGTTAATGGGGAAACTCAGAAAAAAAATTGGTGGGGTAAATGGGGGAGAGGGGTGGGGGAGGGGGTATTGGGGGAGAGGGGAGGGGGTATTGGGGGAGGGGGTGGGGTGGGGTTAATGGGGAAACTCATAAAAAAAATGATAACCAACATCGATTCCGGTCAGGAAGATCCAGGGGTGGGGTAATGGGGGAGGGGGTGGGGTTAATGGGGAAACTCAGAAAAAAATTGGTGGGGTAAATGGGGGAGAGGGGTGGGGGAGGGGGTGGGGTTAATGGGGAAACTCAGAAAAAAAAATGATAACCAACATCGATTCCGGTCAGGAAGATCATGCTTATCACAACTAATGGAACACTATAACAATATTATTGATGCACTCGAAACAATGAAAACTATGATTTGGCGGGCCGCAGGGCCCCCAATTACTGTCGGTTCAGTTATTTGGTCAATAAAACTATAGAAATGAACGCAGTCATGAAAATCTTAGGCTTCAAATCCGAGCTCATTGTATTAAGATTTGTGAAGCTTTAGATTTTCATGGCTGCATTCTTTTGTGTAGTTTTATTGAATGAATAATTGGTTTGCCAGTAACTGGAAGGCCGCAGGCACCCCAATTACTGAGGCCCAAGGTGAGAGGAATAGGAATGATATCCAGATAAAGGGCTACTGATGTTCAAAATAAAATACGCCGTAGGCCCACAATTCAGCCGAAGCACCGCAGATCTAGCAAAATCGGCGCGTAGCGCCGACCTTTTGCTAGTCTAATATACTATTTCAGAAATGAAGCCTTATATATATATATATATATATATATATATATATATATGTAACAGTTTTTTGCGCACACCTACAAGTCGCTACAAGTGGTGTAGAACAATGCGGTTTTCACCAATCGATGCGCCTTTTTATTGTGCAGTGCCCATGCTAAAAAAAAATTCCCTAACATAAATCCTGCCCCCCCCCTTTTAGGGGTACAGTTCTTCCCATTTCTTAATTTTTAATCATAATTTTGGCACAAAATGGGGGAGGGGTGGGGTAATGGGGGAGGGGGTGGGGTTAATGGGGAAACTCAGAAAAATAGATGCGATATATATATGTAACCAAAAAAAAATTAGTCTTTGCAAGGTGCCAGCCCCCTTCCCCCCTTGGGGGTAATGGGGGAAGGGTGGGGGTAAATGGGGGAGAGGGGTGGGGGTGGGGGTATTGTGGGAGAGGGGTGGGGTAATGGGGAGGGGGTGGGGTTAATGGGGAAACTCAGAAAAAAAAATTGGTGGGGTAAATGGGGGAGAGGGGTGGGGTAATGGGGGAGGGGGTGGGGTTAATGGGGAAACTCAGAAAAAAAAATGATAACCAACATCGATTCCGGTCAGGAAGGTCATGCTTATCACAACTAATGGAACACTATAACAATATTATTGATGCACTCGAAACAATGAAAACTATGTTTTGGCGGGCCATAAAACTATAGAAATGAACGCAGTCATGAAAATCTTAGGCTTCAAATCCGAGCTCATTGTATTGAGATTTGTGAAGCTTTAGATTTTCATGGCTGCCTTCTTTTCTGTAGTTTTATTGAATGAATAATTGGTTTGCCAGTAACTGGAAGGCCGCAGGCACCCCAATTACTCAGGCCCAAGGTGAGAGGAATAGGAATGATATCCAGATAAAGGGCTACTGATGTTCAAGGGCCCCCAATTACTGTCGGTTCAGTTATTTGGTCAATAAAACTATAGAAATGAACAGTCATGAAAATCTTAGGCTTCAAATCCGAGCTCATTGTATTAAGATTTGTGAAGCTTTAGATTTTCATGGCTGCGTTCTTTTCTGTAGTTTTATTGAATGAATAATTGGTTTGCCAGTAACTGGAAGGCCGCAGGCACCCCCAAATACTGAGGCCCAAGGTGAGAGGAATAGGAATGATATTCAGATAAAGGGCTACTGATGTTCAAAATAAAATACGCCGTAGGCCCACAATTCAGCCGAAGCACCGCAGATCTAGCAAAATCGGCGCGTAGCACCGACCTTTTGCTAGTCTAATATACCAAGTGACCACAAAAATTGTCCCTGTTTTTAATCGCTTATTACTCAGTCATTATTGCAGCTTCACAAATGAAATAAAAAGCATTCGAAAGAGAACATTTTAAAGTTTTAATTTATTCTACATGTGTTCAAAGTGACGTCCCTGGACATTCTTACATTTCACACAACGGGAAAGGAAGTTATTTATTTCATTTTCCAAAACGCTGCATTCAATGGACTGTACACTCTCTACCACCGCTTGCTTTAATTCTTCGATAGAGGATGGCTCTTGCCTGAATACTTTGTCCTTGACAAATCCCCAGAGAAAAAAGTCCAAAGGTGATAGATCGGGAGATCTTGCGGGACAGGGAAACTGCGAGCGATGAGAAATGAATGTTTGTTCAAAAAATCTTGTTAAACATTCCAGTGATTGCCTAGTTGTGTGGGCTGTTGCTCCGTCTTTTTTGACCACAAAAATTGTCCCTGTTTTTAATCGCTTATTACTCAGTCATTATTGCAGCTTCACAAATGAAATAAAAAGCTTTCGAAAAAGAATATTTAAAAGTTTTATTTAATTTTTTCGATATCCTGGATACGAAATCAGTACTTATAAAAAAATGACAGTTTTATCCACCACAATCATGGGTTATTTGTCGGACATGCAACGTGTTTTCATCGCAGAAGAGATGATCAAACATGGCTCGGTAGTTGCCACCCAACGGTCTTTCAGACGACAATACGGTCAGCAAAGGACCATAGATCCTAAAACGATTCGCAGGATTTTCGCAAAATGGAAACATCACGGCTCAATCAAGAACATGCATAAAGGCAACTCTGGGCGCAGCAAAGGTGTGCGAACCGCTGGAAACATTGATTCAGTCGCAAATCAGCTTGAAACGGACAACAAGAAATCTGTGAGACGACTATCAGCTGTGACAGGAATCAAACGGGAGAGCATTCGGAAAATAATCACGTTGGATTTGAGAATGAAGTCATTCAAAATTATGTGTTTGCAAAGCTTAGCGAACAAGACTACCAGCGTCGTTTGATGTTTTGTGAACGCATTGAAACAATAATTGAACAAAACCAGATAAGATTAAGTGACATAATATTCAGTGATGAATGCCACATCTATCTCAGTGGGTTCATCAACAGACAGAATTACCGGTGTTGGTCACAAAACAAGCCAAATATACACTTGGAGAAACCTCTGCATTCACCAAAAGTTACTGTCTGGTGTGGTTTGAGTAGCAGCAAGGTTTATGGTCCTTACTTTTTTGAGGACCCAGAGACAAGGAGACCGCTTTCAGTAACTTCAGAAAGATATGTAGAAATGCTGAACACTATTTTTGAACAAGAAAACTGCAGTAACAAGTGGTTTCAGCAAGACGGAGCAACAGCCCACACAACTAGGCAATCACTGGAATGTTTAACAAGATTTTTTGAACAAAGATTCATTTCTCATCGCTCGCAGTTTCCCTGGCCCGCAAGATCTCCCGATCTATCACCTTTGGACTTTTTTCTCTGGGGATTTGTCAAGGACAAAGTATTCAGGCAAGAGCCATCCTCTATCGAAGAATTAAAGCAAGCGGTGGTAGAGAGTGTACAGTCCATTGAATGCAGCGTTTTGGAAAATGTAATAAATAACTTCCTTTCCCGTTGTGTGAAATGTAAGAATGTCCAGGGACGTCACTTTGAACACATGTAGAATAAATTAAAACTTTAAAATGTTCTCTTTCGAATGCTTTTATTTCATTTGTGAAGCTGCAATAATGACTGAGTAATAAGCGATTAAAAACAGAGACAATTTTTGTGGTCACGTGGTACTATTTCAGAAATGAAGCCTTATATACGTATATATATAACAGTTTTTTTGCGCACACCTACAGGTCGCTACAATTGGTGTAGAACAATGCGGTTTTCACCATTCGATGCGTCTTTTTATTGTGCAGTGCCCATGCTAAAAAAATTCCCTAACATAATTCCTTCCCCCCCTTTTAGGGGCACAGTTCTTCCCATGCCTGTACACGCATTTTTTTAATTTTTCATTTTTAATCATAATTTTGGCACAAAATAAGTCAATATTTACTAAACATTTAATATCATTCGATTCACAAAAGATTTTTCGATTCACAAAAGATTTCTTTATCGATTCAATACAAAAAATTATATAATTAAAACGGGCAATTTAAATAAACACGAGTTTAAAGTTAAACGAGCCACACTCGAAATTATTAACGTGACTTTTGTGCGTTTTATTACTGTGGCTTTTGTACAAATAATTTTACGTATACACAAACAATTTAATAGGATATTGATTTATCATTCTATTTTTTAGTTGTCATAGAAATACGTTAAGTTATCTGATTAGATGCGCTTTTATAGTTGAAGATCATTTTTAGAAAATTATTTATTTTCCCCACTTTAAAATATTACAAAATTTCTATTAGGTATCCTAATATCATTATGCCTGTCGCTGTAAGTAAGAAAATAGCAATTATTTTCCATTTTATGAAAATTTCGGACCCTCTAAGTCTAGGCCTACAAAACCAATTTTCCCCTTTTCTTTATCAAAAATTGTTGATTTTCGGAAGTCTTTCGATTATAAATTTGCACCAGTCTATTGTTTATTTATAATCTATATTATAATAAGAGAGCTGTCCGTCCGTCCGTCACACTTTCAGAAATTGTGAGAAAAAATTGTGAGAAAAAAATTCAGAAATTGTATTACGGGCGGCAATGTGAAGCTCAAGATTTTCATGACTGTGTTCTTTTCTGTAGTTTAGCCTGTCTGTTTGTCTGTTTGTGAAATTTATCCCGGGCAGTAATGGGGGAAGGGTGGGGGTGGGGGTAATGGGGGAGGGGTGGGGTAATGGGGAGGGGGGGGTAATGGGGGAGGGGGTTAGCCCCCAAGTTGCATGAATGGTGGTGAGGAGGTTTTGGGAGATACCAGATTCAGAAATGTTGACACAATGTGAAGCTCAAAATTTTCACGGCTGCGTTCTTTTCTGTAGTTTAGCCTGTCTAACCGTCAGCGAAGCGACGGGAACTGTACTAGTAATAATAATAATAAAAAGACGTGAGTGTGTGTGTGTGTGTGTGTGTGTATGTGTGTGTGTTCCAGCCATCAGCCATAACTCCAAAATGGAAGCAGTTACAAACATGAAACTTCACACACATATTGATTAGGTCCCGAGGTTGTGCACGTGGGTGTTAATAAATTAAATAATTAATTTTAAAACAAATGACGTCATCAAGATAATTACGAAACCTATGGTAAAATTATTGAATACCCGGTTAGGTTCATTGAATGCCAGGTTAGGTCATCTGTACGCCCTTGACGATTGGTTAGGTTAATTCGTGATATTTTCGTTGGCTTCAACGAAAATATCATGACTTAACCTAACCAATCGTCAAGGGTGTACAATTAACCTAACCGGGCATTCAATTAACGTACCCGGGCATTCAATTAATCTAATCGGGCATTCAGTTGACCTAACCTGCCATTTAATTAACCTAATCGGGCATCATTACTATTATAATTTAGCAAAAAATGTGTCTGCCTGTCTGTCCACAGAAAAAACTTTTACGTTTCTGAACCGATTTCGACCAAACTTCGTATGGTGGATGGGGGTGATGAGTAGTGAACGAAAATATATGTGTGACCAGCCCCCCCCACCACCACCATTTACTGGGCCCGAGGGCCCCCAGCACCGCGATAAAACTATAGAAAAGAACGCAGCAATGAAAATCTTGAGCTTCACATTGTGTCAATATTTGTGAAGCTTAAGATTTTCATGACTATAGTTTTATTGACCAAATAATTGAACCCCCAGTAATTAGGGGCCTGCGACTCCCCAATTACTGTCGGTTCAATTATTTGGTCAATAAAACTATAGAAAAGAACGCAGTCATGAAAATCTTGAGCTTCATATCCGAGTTCATCGTATCAAGATTTGTGAAGTTTTAGATTTTCATGGCTGCGTTCTTTTCTGTATTTTTATTGACCGAATAATTGGTTCGCCAGTAATTGGAGGGCCACAGGCACCCCAATTACTGAGGCCCAAGGTGAGAGGAATGGGAACGATATCCAGATAAAGGGCTATTGATGTTCAAAATAAAATACGCCGTAGGCCCACAATTCGGTTTGGGTCGAAGGTCCAAGCACCGCAGATCTAGAAAAATTGGCGCGTAGCGCCGATCTTTTGCTAGTTTATATCCTATTTATGATACGTTTTGGTGAAACAAACTTGGTCTTATTTCAACAAGTAATGCTGCGTAATTACTTCACTAATCATATCACTATCTGTTTGATAAAGTGATGTGTATAAATATATATATATATATATATATATATATATATATTATGCAAGAAGGAAGAGCCAAGGACAAATGTCCGCAAAAACGCCCCCCTCTCGCCTCCCAATAGAGGAAGAAGATAGCCAAAATCAAGGTCCAGGGTTTTCGAGATGCCTGGATACTCTGCGTTTGAAAGATTGAAGGTCATAGACAGGGGGAAAGATGGATTGAGGAAGATTGTCCCAGAGTTGATGAGTAGATGAAGTAGATGGAAATACCGATTAGCCCTTGCGTTAGAGCAGGGGTGGGGAACCTTTTTTCATTGGAAGGCCGCATTTCATTTAACCAAGACCTATTAGGCCGCATTTCATTTAACCAAGACCCTATTAGGCCGCATGCTGAGTATTTAACATATACAGTACAACAAAATATCATATTTTAGTCTACAATCTAAATATTTACTAATTTTAAATCAAACTTGATAATACGTGAGGGTTTTTATAATAAATAAAAAATTCAGCAAGTGCATTTATTTTTTTTGGGGGGGGGGGGAATAATTGACAATAGAACTAATATTAAGTGAAAAATTATATTAAGTGAAATGATGTTAATATTAAGTGAAAAAGTGATAAACCATTTAATGACTTTTTTGTGACTGCTTATTGCGGGACAGGAGTCGTACATTTGGTTCCAACATCGTTAACCGTAGTTTTAGTTGGTCCTACAGGTGCATATTCGTCATCTGAGATCTCAAGCGCGTTTTGATTTGAGTCACATACAAAAACGTTGATTCACAACAGTAGGTTGTGCCGAAACAAGACAACATTCGACGAGCATGTTGGCGCAGACGTGGGTATTCAACGGCATTTTTCCATATTTCAACAGGATCCTTCTTAGTATCAAATAGAGACTTAAGGATATTATCTTCTAATAGCTCAATCAACTCCATCTGTAAATGTTCAGGTGCTTTGGAGATATCAACCAGGTGTGGTTGGAAAGCTAGTTTCAGTGTGAAGTCATGTTTCTCAAAATCTTCAAATTTTTCATCGTATTTTTCAATCAGGGAGTCTAGGACAGCTGTGTATTCTTTCACATCGCATTCCCTTAATGATTTGCTTGTATCTTCTTCATCAATTACCTTTCCCAGTTCAGGGAAGTGTTCAGCTGAAAGTTTCGATCGGGTAAGGATAGTTTTGAAAAAGCGCAGCTTCCTTCGAAAAGCCTGGATTTTTTGCCACATTTCATATATGGATTTAGTTTTACCTTGCAAAGAAATATTCAGGTCATTTTGCCTTGACATTACGTCACAAAAAAATGCAGCATTTCTGCAGAAATCCTTTTTTGACAATTTACATGGTTCATTGAGTTCCTCAAAAAATCTTGTGATTTGTTTTCGCAAAGACAAAAGTTTTTCAAAGAATTGCCCTTGTGACAACCAGCGCACTTTAGAATGATACGGAAGATCCACACTGAATGTTTCATCATTAAGCATAAACATATTGCGAAACTGGCGATGTCGTGATGCATTTGCTCTAATGTAGTTCACAATACATATAACTTTACTTAATGTGTCACTTAAAACAGTAGATTTGGCACAGAGATTCTGTTGATGCAAAATACAGTGAAAGGAAATCAAGCTATCTGGATTTGGCAGTTCTTTTTGTAGTAGCGCAACAAATCCTGCACATTTTCCTCTCATGGAAGGTGCACTATCTGTGCATACACTTAATAAATTACATAAATTCAGTTTCGCTTCACGGCATTTTTCTTTGAAGAGAGACAAGACGTCAATTCCACGTGTCTTCCCCGTAAGGGTACCCAAAGCCAGTAACTCCTCGTAGTATTGAAAATCTGCAGTTATAACACGAATAAAAAATGACACTTGCGCTGAGTCAATAATATCAGTGAACTCATCCAAGGCAATCGAATAATAAGTATTTTCGCTTTGGCATATTGTATGAAGCTGTTCAGTCATATTGAGGGCTAATTCATGTTGCCGATCAGTTATGGTCCTTCTTGAAAGAGGTAGTTGTTTGTATTTGTTAACCTTGTCTGAATCTAAAGAGGCTACAACTTCAACAATGCATTCTTTTATGATTTCCACATCGCTATATGGCTTACCTCTTTTTCCAAGTATATATGCTACTTTATAAGTTGCTTCAGTGATTTCAGTCCCTAGGCCTGACATCGTTTTAAATACTTGCTGTTGTTGCTGCTTTTGAAGTTTCATCTTCGTAAGTGCAGACTTTCGGGGTTCTCCTTCCAATATAGCATACTTGTGGTTCTTATGAGTTGCATAATGCTGATATGCATTGTGTTGCTTCACTGTTGCAATTATGGCGTTGTAGAGCAAACACATCATTTTATCTTTCTCAGCAACTATGAAATACTGCAATTCCCATTCTTCATGGAATACTCTGTTCTCTTCCTTTAATTTTCTTTTCACAGTTTTTGACATGATTAGGATACCAGAAGATTTTTAAATAAAAATGGTACACGAATTGATCAAAGATTTACAGTTTTAAAGGAAACAAGCGTGCGTGTCACTATCGGAGAATCGTCAGTAACTGTCATCCAGTCAGCCAGTCGAGTTGGTCGTTGATAGGTAAGGGCGTAGCCGTAAGGCAACGCTGCCAGTTTCAACTGGCAGCGTTGCCATATTTCCTATTGTTCAAGCCATAAAGAAGGCTTGTATGTGTAAGAAGCAGTGAAGCTGAAACCATGATCTAATGAAATAGTCTAAAGCCCTAAAAGGGTATCAGTTGCTGTCCATTATCGTACGGTATGAATTCTGAATGTCAAGTAGGCAGAAGGCCGCAGGTTCCCCACCCCTGCGTTAGAGAGTTGGACAGAAAAGGAATGAGAGTGTGTTGAAAGTGGTGGTCAGAAGTGCTGTTCAAAATATCAGTGGTGTTCAAAATGCGGTGTTCAAAAGTCAGTGGAGGTAAAAATTGAAGAGATTGTGTTAAAGTGGTACGGACAGATTTAAAGAATGGAAGAGACAGAGTTGTAAAAAAGTGTATAAGAGTGTTTGCGAAGGTAGAAAGAGGAGAGGAACGACGAGAAGAAGATTGATGGATATGGTGAATGATTGCGTGAAGAAGCGTGTACTTGATCTGGATGATGCATAAAAGTGGCTGCAAGCAGGATGGAATGGAGGAGGTTTGTTAGAGGTATGTAAATTCGCGATTCTGTCTCTTTTATTTTTGACAAAGCCTGGAAGCACTCCTACGCATGTCATATGAAACGCCTCAGGTGTGGAATTTAGTTATGTTGGTTGGTGCTGGTTCACCAGGATGCAAGTGTGAATAAATGTGTATGTTTTAGTTTCTATCTTTTCTCTTCTTTCTTACCTTCTATATTTTATATACAAACATGTCTGCCTTCTCACGACAATTCATTTGGGAAATGAGATTTTCATAATGTTATGTTATAATGTAATAACGTTTCAGACCAGCAAAGACCCTAGGATCCATTCATTGCTAGTCCACCTAACCGTATTTGTAATTGTGTATTGCGCATGTCCTCCGTGGTGGTGGAGGGGACCTACAATTTTATGTGGGTTCCGAACCACAAAAACCTTAATTTTACTACCTTAAACTATACACAATCTATCAATATATGCACTTAATCGATTTTCAAAACATGTTTATAGACGTGCTACTAATTATAATTACTTCTGGTAAACTATTCCAGCTATTTACTATTCTATATGTAAAAAAAATTTTGGCGACTGCCGTCTCGAGCCTTCTACTTGTCAGCCTACACCCGTTATTTCTACTTCTACTATATTGTGCTATTTCGAAAAAGCTATCTCTATTTACGTTATCGAACCCATTCATAATTTAAAAAACCTGGATTAGATCACTTCTTAGCCTCCTAATCTCGAATGTAGTCAATTTTAACTCCTTAAGCCTATCGTCGTACGACTTTGACCTAAGCGACGGAGTCAACTTAGTTGCTCGTCTTTGAACTCTTTCGATTTTGTCTATAGCCTTGCGCATATACGGATTCCAAAATTGGATTGCGTACTCAAAATGGGATCTAACTAATGATATATAAAGAGGAACAACAATATCACGCGATTTGTACTAAAAATTCGTAGCTATAAAACCTTGCACTTTGTTCGCCTTATTCACTGCTGTTGTACTTTGTTTCGCTACTTTTAAATCACCAGTGACTATAACTCCTAAATCTTTTTCCTGCTCTACGCTTGCTAACTCCTTCCCTGACATACTATACGCAAAATTACCGTTACGCGAACCTATATGTAAAATTTTGCACTTATCGACGTTAAATCTCATTTGCCACGTGATTGACCAATCTACGACTTTATTCAGATCCTCCTGGATTTTACCTCTATCTTCGTTATTATTAATTGTCCTACCACCCAACTTCGTGTCATCCGCAAACTTTGAAACTGTACTGACTAGAAAAAGCAAGGAGCCCAATGCAGAATCCTGAGGAACGCCGCTCGCTACATTAGCCCAAAATGTATGTATGTATGTATGTATGTATGTATATTGCATTATATTAATCTGCTTTTAAGTGAATGGGGAACACATTGAACATTTATGATATACAGGGTGTTTCAGGTCGACCCTAGAAATATGAAAATTGGCGAATTTGTAGTTTGTATTTGGTATTTGGTATTTGAAGTTTGTCATAGTAATTCCATAACTAATAAAATTTCCATATTTCTACTGTCGACCTGGAACACCCTGTAGTTCCACAATAAATATATTCCCTGTCTAGTTACGAGTTTTAGTGTATTGCCCCCTCGGCAGAGACGTTTCGGATTAATCGAGTTCGTCCTTTCCGTTTCTACTAAAATCTCGTATAGACTTTCATGAACTGGAAAAAGTCAGTCGAACAAAAGATTTACAAAAAAAGTCATAATTTTTTAGCTTCACAACCGAATCCGACAGATCAAAATTTGTGAAGCTTCATTTGTGGGCTTAATTTAAATATTTATCTCTTACTGACTTAAAAAGATTTTCGTGTCTCCAAAATCTTTTGTATCAGCGTGGCTGACTCAAAATTGGCTTTAGGCAATCTCAGTAAATAAATATCTTACATTGTAAGCGTAGGTCATGGGTTCGACTCATGATGGTGCTTGTAATAATAATCCGGGCGTTAGGGCAATGAGGCACGTTAGTTGGCCTGAGCGCTGTGCCAATTTCTAGACCTTCTTACTGTAATTATTAAATATTTTCACAATGACACAGACAAATGACAAATTTGGGAGACCATTTTTCCGTCCGGACTTTTCAGCTTCTTTTTCTGACTTCCCATTCCTTATCTCAGTTGGACGAACAACGCAAGACTGAAAATTCAACCAAGTGTTCCTTACTATCTTACTACGGTGTTGAAGAAAGGCGTAACTCTCGCTGCACTGTCAGATTCAATTTAAATGACTAAAAGAAGCAGACGAATTGACCTCCTAAATCATTTTAACAATTAATCATTTCCCAAATCTGAGGTTAGTGAATGTATTTTATTTAAAAAATGAATGTGTTTTTAATCTTCTTTTTGTTAAATGTGATATGCAGAATTTATTTATCATCCACCAATTGCAGTTGAAAAAAGGCTATTCTGTTGCCAGAATGGATGCCTTTGTGGATATGACAGCATAAATCATACCGAAACGTTATTGCCTGAAACAACCTTCAGCTTATAACTCTCCCCTTCATGAAATCTAAGAATGGCTGATTAATAGTTTTTGGGCAAGGATTTTTCCACAAAATATTCCGTTCTCTTCAATAACTCCATTTCCTCTGCAAGCAAATAAGTTTTTCCTCTCTCTCTCTCTCTCTCTCTCTCTCTCTCTCTCTCTCTCTTCTCTCTCTCTCTCTCTAGTCGGAGGACTGCGATCGTTGTCCACGCTGGTGGCAATGACCTGTTCCTCAAAGGCGGTGGGGTAGGTCTTACTGAAGGGATCATCACCGAGATCATGTCTCTTGCGGATGATCTAAAACTGAAGACAGACAGGGGAATGTTAATGGGTATTTTACCGCGAATGAATGTCAGTGACCACGCGCTCAGTAAGGTCATTGGCATCAACGAGAGGGTACAAGACTTGTGCGTTCCGCTGGGCGTGAAGTTTATTGACCCCTTCGATGCATTTTCGGGTAGGTGGGACCTTTACCAGAGGGATGGTGTCCACCTCAATAACAAGGGTAAAGGTGTGCTAGGCGCGCTGCTCGACCGGCACCTATACAGAATGGTGAGGTCGAGTCCGGGAGAGATGATGGGCCCCCACCGGGGAGAGATGAGGATGAGCCGGTGGCGGATACCTTCGACTGAAGGGTGCGTCGAAGTACAGGTGGGTGACCCTCCTCCTACGTTGGAGGGGGCTCAGTCTCCTGCGGAAGTTGCCCCCTCGTTAGTGAGGGGCTCTTCAACTCCCGACAGCCCTGGCTGTTCGGGAAACGGGTCGTGCTAGGGGGCGGTCAGAATAGGGAAGGCTCCCTCCGTGCAATGCTTTTTAATGCTAGGTCAATTAGGAACAAGTTTCGCGAGCTACGGGCGCTCTTAGCATCAGAATACCAGGATATCGTTGCTATCACCGAGTCCTGGATTCATACTGATCGTAGGGACTACGTTGGGGAGTTCGAAATTCCCGGGTATAGAATGTTTCGCAAAGACCGCACCCGTGGGGGGGGGTGGGGTACTAATATACAGAGACACGTTGAGTCCGGTTGACTGCCAGTTCCGGTCGGAACGGGAGCTGCTTGGCGTCGATCTGAACGTGGGAGGGACGAACTATAGGTTAATCTTGGTGTACAGACCTCCGCATCTCCTCCTCGAGGAGGATACAGCCCTGTACACCGAACTCAGTAGCCTGCTAGGGGATAGGGTGTGTGTAGTTTTAGGAGACTTCAACTGTCGCGGCATAAAGTGGGAAAACAGGACTGCCGATGCTGAAGGGAGGAGGCTAGTTGACTTTGCTGATGAGAACTTCCTCACTCAGTGGGTCAACGAGCCTACACGAGGCGAAAGCGTTCTAGACTTAGTATTCACGACCGAAGACAACCTCGTCACTGGCCTCACCGTTGACGAATCGTTGGGCGGGAGTGATCACGGTCTTATTAGGTTCCGTGTGTGCGTCCCTCGGGTGAAGCGTAGTAACTCGAGAGGCAGTAAGCTCGATCTCCGGCGGGCGAACTTTGTTAGCCTCAGGGATAGCGTAGAGAGATGGGGTTAGAGGTTGGCGGCGATGTTGAGGGAGTGTGGAGTGCATTCCGGGATGAGTTTATGGTGCTGCAGTCTGCTGCCATACCCTCAAAACCGGTCACCCCTGCTTCAACGCAGCCTAAGTGGTTCAATCGTGGCATCGCTTCGGCTATCCGAAATAGGAAAGTAGCGTATAGGAGGGCGAAGGCCAATCGTTCCCACGAGAACACTGAAGCGTATGTCCGCCTGTGTAGGGAAGTGAAGGCGAAGGTTAGGCTAGCGAAACGTAACGAAGAACTACGGGTGGCAAGCCTCTGCAAGGGGAACCCTAAGGAGTTCTTCAGTTATGTTAATAGTAGAAAGCCCATTAGAAGCATGATAGGTCCTTTAAAGGACGGAAGCGGCGTTCTGCGGACCTCCGACGCGGACATCGCTAATGTGCTTAATGAGTACTTTGCGGGAGTGTTCACCAGGGAGGATACCCGCGTCATCCCCGAGCCAGCTGTGAGGCACGAAGGTGCTGGCCTGGATAGTGTTAGATGTACCGCGACAGTCGTTGCTCATAGAATATACAAACTGAGCGCGTTTAAGGCTCCTGGGCCAGACCAGTTTCTCCCCAGTGTTTTGCGAGAAGTGCGCGACCAGGTGGCTCCCCACCTGGCTACAGTCTTCAACAAATCGTTGGAGATGGGCCAGGTGCCTGGTGACTGGAGGGAGGCCAACGTGACCCCTATCTTTAAGAAAGGGGATCACGAAAGTCCAGGGAACTATCGTCCTATTAGTCTCACTTCAGTTGTAGGTAAATTATTAGAAAGGATAATAGCTGATAGAATCGTTGACCATTTGGATTCCTACAAGCTGCTTGGGGACTCCCAACATGGGTTTAGACGGCATAGGTCGTGTCTCACCAACTTGCTCGAGTTTTTCCACGTCATGTTGAGTGAGTACGATAAGAGTAGGGCGATTGATATACTTTATCTCGACTTTCAGAAAGCCTTTGATATGGTACCTCACCGCCGGCTAATGGCGAAAGTGCGCGCGCTGGGTATCGGTGGGGAAATAGGTAGGTGGATTGAAAACTGGCTAAGGAATAGGCGGCAGAGGGTGGTAATTAAAGGGGCTAGATCGGGTTGGGCCTCGGTCACTAGTGGGGTTCCTCAGGGTTCCGTTTTGGGGCCACTGTTGTTTACCATTTACATAAATGATATCGACGGTGGCATCGTCAGTCGGATCGCCAAATTCGCTGATGACACCAAGCTTGGGGCCAATGTTGGGACGCCCGAAGCGATCGAGGAACTGCGTGCGGACCTAGGTAGGATAGGAGAGTGGTCCGAAAAATGGCAAATGCCGTTTAACTTGGGTAAATGCAAAGTGATGCACATTGGCTACGCCAATCCCAAGTCGGACTACTCGATGTTGGGCAGTAATATCGAGGTGACTGATTTAGAAAAGGACTTGGGTGTGCTAATTAGCAGCGACCTTAAGTTTACGAAACAGTGTGTAGAGGTGGAAAAGAAAGCCCAGAAACTATTGGGTTATATCAGGAGGCAATTTCAGTTTCGGAACAAGGAGATTGTGCTCTCACTGTACAATTCCCTTGTTCGGCCGTACCTGGAGTATGCTGTGCAGTTCTGGTCGCCCACCCTCAGGAAAGATATTGAGAGGCTGGAGCGAGTGCAGGCGAGGGCCACAAAGTTAATCCCTTCCGTTAGGCATATGGGCTACAATCGACGGTTACGCGCCCTGAACTTGTTTTCGCTTGAAACTCGGAGGCTGCGCGGTCAACTGATCGAGGTTTTCAAGCTCTTACGAGGGTTCAACGATGTCGATTTTAGAAGTATGTTTAGTTTAAATGATAGCCCAACTCGCAACAATGGTTGGAAGTTGGATTTGAAACGGTTTAGGACTAGTGTGTGTGGGAATTATGTTACCTATAAGATCTGTGACACATGGAACAGGTTACCTTCGGAAGTTGTGAACAGTTCCTCTGTGGATCAGTTCAAGAAAAGGGTAGACGAAATCTTGCACACTATTTGAGTGTGTAAAGACATTTAGGACCTCAGTCTGCTGAAATTTCTTTTCCTGTAAAATGGTTAATGTCTGGAACCAACTTCCCTCAGAGGTTGTTTCCAGTCAAAGTGTAAATCTGTTTAAAAATAGGCTAGACAAAGTACTGAACACACTCATAGTTTAAGATTAAAACCTCAGAAAACTCTGCAGGAGTTCGCTTGCTCGGTCTCTGTGAGCATCTAAATATAGAGCTATTTATATATTCTCCACTTTCCTGTAAAATTTCCTTGGCTACTTTTCCAGGGTCAAGGTGTTTTCTTCAACCTTTTTCCGTACCTGCCTCTGGCAGGGAGGGAGCGGAGGGTGGGGAGAGAGCCTTCTACTTTTCTATCCAGTTTTCTATTACTGCTAGCATAGTTGAAAGACAAAATTTTCCCTGGCACCCGTTGCCATTGGTACCTCCTCGGTATGGGCCGCAAGGCCTTTTGAGGTACTTCTTTTCCTTGTAACTCCTTGTAACTCTCTCTCTCTCTCTCTCTCCGCAGGGGGTATAAAGGTTATGCACGTTCCTTCTGGGTGTTGTAAACTTTATACTTGGGGTGTGACAGCCCTCCGGTCCCGAGTCGTGGAATTCTAGAGAAATTGGCTGCCAATTCCTTTAGGTTCTCTCTCTTTCGGGAGGGCTGGTGAAGTCTGTTGTACAAACCTGTCCCGTGGGTTACTAGGACCCCTTCCCATCCCACTCTGTCCTTTTAGCTTAGGTTAGGGATGTTCTCCTCTGACTGCAAAAAAAAAGAAAAACTTTTAGTATTGTCTTTTTCTCTACTGTTACGATTAGGACGCTACTGCTATCTCATGCGTGGGAAGAGAGGCTTGGAACCTCTATAAATAACACCATTTAACTTCAGTTGTAGGTAAATATTTAGAGGGGATAATAGCGAGTAGGATTGTTGACCATTTGGATTCCTACAAGCTACTTGGGGACTCCAACATGGGTTTAGACGGCATAGGTCGTGTCTCACCATCATGCTCGAGTTTTTCTACGTCATGTTGAGTGAGTATGATAAGAGTAGGGCGATTGATTAGAAGGCCTTTGATGAGGTACCTCACCGCCGGCTAATGGCTGAAGTGCGCACGCTGGGTATTGGTGGGGAAGTAGGTAGGTGGATTGGAAACTGGCGAAAAATGCCACAAAGTTAATCCCTTTCGTTAGGCATATGGGCTACAATCGACGCTTACGTGACGCGGGTTCAAAGATGTCGATTTTAGAAGCATGTTTAGTTCAAATGGCCCAACTCGCAACAGTGGTTGGAAGTTGGATTTGAGACGATTTAGGACTAGTATATGTGGGAATTACTTTAACACGTTGATAGTTTAAAATTAAAACATAAGAAAACTCTGCAGGAGTTTGCTTGCACGGTGTCTCTGTGAGCAAGGTAAATATAGAGCTATTTATATATTCTCCACTTTCCTGTAAAGTTTCCTTGGCTGCTTTTCCAGGGTCAAGGTATTTTCTTCAACCTTTTTCCGTACCTGCCTCTGGCAGGGAGGGAGCGGAGGGTGGGGAGAGAGCCTTCTACTTTTCTGTCCAGTTTTCTGCTACTGCTAGGATAGTTGAAAGAAAAATAAACTTTTAATAACAGGACCAGTTCCTCGGTGGATCAGTTCAAGAAAAGGTTAGACCAAATCTTGCACACTATTTGAGTGTGTAGAAAATTTTCCCTGGCACCCGTTGCCATTGGTACCTCCTCGGTATGGGCCGCAAGGCCTTTTGAGGTACTTCTTTTCCTTGTAACTCCTTGTAACTCCTTGTAACTCTCTCTCTCTCTCTCTCTCTCT